>LR738713.1:468155337-468209556 GCA_902687465.1 Secale cereale | reverse complement strand
GCCAACGCCGCCGCCGCCGGCCGTTTCGACGAGGTAGCCGCCGCCGCCGGTTTTCGGTAGAAAACCACCGGTTTTTCTTTTAGAACCCTAGTTCGTTTTTCTACTAGATCGGTTTTCTGTTTTTTTTTTGGTTTAGTTAATTAGTGAGCGTTCACCCGTTCATTTGTTTTAACGAACGAGTTCGTCGTTTAGTCTCAACTGATGAACGTCCATTCGTTAAGCTGTTTTAGTTTTCTTTTTCGTAGTTTATTTTCAGATCGCGATTTCTGATCCGATCTTTGTTTTAGTTTATCTTTTCGCTCGTTTATCGGAATCAGGTGATTCAAGCGCCTGGAGTTTCATCTCGAAATTCTCTTTCCGTTTAACCTAGTCACTCAAGCATTTGCCTTTGTTAAATTTGGACTTAGGTCCAGATTGGTTCGGTAGTTGTTTCTCTTTCGTCGTTTGTCTTTCGTAGCTTTTCTTTTGCCGTTCCTTTTGCAAACCGGAGTTCTTAATTTGAACCTTTTGGTTAGATCTCTTAGTTGAGTTTTACCCATGCATTAGTTAAGTACTTATTATGTGCTTGTTTGTTTGCGATAGAGTACCCGGAGTGCGCCGCTTGCTACTTTGAATCTCTAGGTTTTGCGGATCATCAGCAAGGCAGGTAACACTTTGATCATACTTTCCAATTACCCAGTTTTCATTGCATTAGTCAAACCCTCACACATTGCATGAGTAGGAGCTTTAACATGTGGGACTGGGAAGTAGATTGAGGTAGAACCTATTACCTGCATTACATTTCAAACCTTTGGGAGTTACTTCTACGTTTGTTGTTAGGTCATGCTATGCTCGTAGACGTGGGTTGGGTGAGTGTATCCATGACAGATGTGAGATTGTTAATTAATGGTTCAACTTAAGGTGGCAACTTTAACACACATCTGGGTGGATTGAGGCACCTGGGTATTCCAGCGATTGCCTGTTTTTTTTCATGGACCGCCACCCAGGCTCAAAGGGATCATGAGATTATTCATACTAGAAACTTCCGTGTGCACCCACAAGCTATTATGGGCTCTAGCATAGTTGAATAAGTTGTGCGAACTCTTATAGTGGTGGACTAGCAGATGTAGGGGATGTAGGTTGGTACGGTCCACCCATTCATAAGGTGCTAGTGCTTCTGAAAGACAGTGTCTCGGTCATCCGTTTCTCAAACATCATGCAGTGCGAGAAATTAAACGGAGGCGATCGAGTCTTGTGGGGAAAAGTGCACAAACCTCTGCAGAGTGTACAAACTGATCATGATTAGCCGTGTCCCCGGTTACGGACATCTTGAGTATCTAGTACTTGGATATCATGTGAATCTCATCATGTTACTTTAATTAATATTGTTGGGATTAATGATGATTATTAATTGGGGTTGAGAGGATGTCTATCTTCTCAACAATGTTTCAACTACCATGATAGTTAATTAAAATCTATTCCTTTGCAGTAGGGAAAAATTGGCTTTACGCAAAAACTGTAACCATAGAGCTTTCCACCAGCCATATTGCATATAGTATAGCTTTAGTTTTGTTACTCTCTATGTATTACTTTGCCAGCATATTCCATGTGCTGACCCGTTTTCGGGCTGCAACGTTCATGTTGCAGACTTTTCAGACGACGAGTAAGGTGCCTTTTAGGTCATGGTTCTATACTCAGTGGTGCCGTTGGAGTTGATGGACTCACCTATCTTCCAAGCCTTCCGCTGTTATCGTGTTAGATGGCCTTAAGCCATTTTTATTGTAATAAGTTCATCGTTGGAACTATCGATGTAATAAGTGTGTGATTGCTACTCTGTTATAAATCCTTCAAGTATTGTGCGTGTCAGCATTACTGATCCAGGGATGACACTGATGCACAGAGATCAGACTGTTTGAGGTCTGGTCGCTACATTTACGTGGCTGCCACGGGTTTCGCAAGAACCGTTCTTACCTACGCATCAAAACCAAAACGATTTTTTGTCAAGTGTGCTATTTTAACCTTCACAAGGACCGGGTGTAGTCACACTCGATTCAACTAAAGTTGGAGAAACAGACACCCACTAGCCACCTTTGTGCGAAGGACGACGGTAGAACTAGTCTCATGAACGCGGTCATGTAATGTCGGTCTGGGCCGCTTCATCCAACAATACCGCCGAAACAAAGTATGACATGCTGGTAAGAAGTATGATTATTATCGCCCACAACTCATTGTGTTCTACTCGTGCATATCATCTACGCATAGACCTGGCTCATGATGCCACTGTTGGGGAACGTAGTATTTCAAAAAAATACCTACGATCACACAAGATATATCTAGGAGAAGCATAGCAACGAGCGGGGAGAGTGTGTCCACGTACCCTCGTAGACTGAAATCGGAAGCATTTAGTAATGCGGTTGATGTAGTCGAACGTCTTCGCGATCCAATCGATCAAGCACCGAACGCACGACACCTCCGAGATCTGCACACGTTCAGCTTGGTGACGTCCCTCAAACTCTTGATCCAGTTGAGGTCGAGGGAGAGTTTTGTCAGCACGACAGCGTGGTGACGGTGTTGATGAAGTTACCGACGCGGGGCTTTGCCTAAGCACTCCGACAATATGACCGAGGTGTGTAATTGTGGAGGGGGGCACCGCACACGGCTAGAACAATTGTCAACTTGTGTGTCTTTGGGAGCCCCCTGCCCCCGTATATAAAGGAGCAAGGTGACAGGCCGGCCGGCCCCTATAGGGCGCGCCCCGTGTAGGATTCCTACTAGGAATTGGAATCCTATTCCTAGTAGGTTTCCAACAAGGGAAGAGAGAGGGAAGGAAGGAGAGGGAGAGAGTGAGAGGGAAAGAGAGGGGGCGCCGCCCCCTCCTAGTCCAATCCAGACTCCTCATGGGGGGGGCAGCCCTAGAGGCTCCTCCTCTCTCTCAAACAAGGCCCATGTTGGCCCATTAGTTCCCCCGGGGGTTTCGATAACCCCCCGGCACTCCGATGTTTATCCGATGACCTCCGGAACTCATCCGGTGTCCGAATAACATTGTCCAATATATCATTCTTTATGTCTCGACCATTTCGAGATTCCTTGTCATGTCCGTGATCTCATCCGGGACTCCGAACAACCTTTGGTACATCAAAACACATAAACTCATAATACCGGTCGTCATCGAACGTTAAGCGTGCGGACCCTACGGGTTCGAGAACTATGTAGACATGACTGAGACACATCTCCTGTCAATAACCAATAGCGAAACCTGGATGCTCATATTGGTTCCTACATATTCTATGAAGATCTTTATCGGTCAAACCGCATAACAACATACGTTGTTCCCTTTGTCATCGGTATGTTACTTGTCCGAGATTTGATCGTCGTTATCATCATACCTACTTCAATCTCGTTACCGGAAAGTCTCTTTACTCGTTCCGTAATACATCATCTCGTGACTAACTCCTTAGTCTTTTGCTTGCAAGGCTTATTATGATGAGTATTACCGAGAGGGCCCGGAGATACCTCTCCGACACTCATAGTGACAAATCCTAATCTTGATCTATGCCAACACCACAAACACTTTTGGAAACACCTGTAGAGCATCTTTATAATCACCCAGTTACGTTGTGACATTTCATAGCACACAAGGTGTTCCTCTGTTATTCGGGAGTTGTATAATCTCATAGTTAGAGGAACATGTATAAGTCATGAAGAAAGCAATATCAATAAAACTAAACGATTATAGTGCTAAGCTAACGGATGGTTCTTGTCCATCACATCATTCTCCTAATGATGTGATCTCGTTGATCAAATGACATCACATGTCTATGGTTAGGAAACATAACCATCTTTGATTAACGAGCTAGTCCAGTAGAGGCATACTAGGGACACTTTGTTTTGTCTATGTATTCACACATGTATCAAGTTTCCGGTTAATACAATTCTAGCATGAATAAAAGACATTTATCATGATATACAAGGAAATATAAATAACAACTTTATTATTGCCTCTAGGGCATATTTCCTTCGGTGAGCTCATTGGCAAACAAAGGATCCCCATCGATGTACACTTTATCTTCTTCTTCTAGGTCGTAGTTCTCCGGGGAACTCGTGGTGTTGTGGGAAAGTGTTGCCCATGCAATCTTGGCCTTCCATGAAGTGGTCGACATGCCACCATGGCCTTGGGCGAACCTGTTGGCCGTGCCATCGTGGCCAGACATGAAGGGCCTCAGCCGTTTTTCCTTTGGGTCTCATCGGCATCATAGGCCGTGCCACCAAGGCCGCTCTCGAAGATGATGTTCTCCATGATGAAATGGTTTGTCGTGTCATCGTCCATGGCCGGCATTGTGTCAAATAGGTTGCGAGCCTCGGTATGCATGACGGCGGGGATCTCGCACGGTCGTTCCTATGCCCATCGAGTGGATGACCCATTGGCCACATGTGTGGCGTTGAGGTCGATGGCCATGGGCGCCGATGCTGTCTACGCGACCATGCTCACCTTCGACGAATAGTCCTCGGGAGAGATGGAGAAGCGGGAGGCTTGCGGGTGGGGTTGGAAGCCGGACGTCTGCAACATGATGGACGTGTGTGTCGACTCTGGCCGTGGCACACGAAAGGACGATGAGCCTGATGTCTATTACACAACTTCATTGTTGTAGACTCTATCGGGCCTCCAAGCGTAGAGTTGTGTAGGAAAACACAAATTTCCCTCAAGTGGATGACATAAGATTTATCAATCCGTGAGATGTGTAGGATGAAGACGGTTCTCTTTCAAACAATCCTGCAACCAAATATAAAGAGATATCTTGTGTCCCCAACACACCCAATACAATAGTAAATTGTATAGGTGCACCCGTTCGGTGAAGAGATGATGATACACGTGTAGTATGGATAGTAGATATAGGTTTTGTAATCTGAAATAATAAATACAACAAGGTATCAAGTGATAAAAGTGAGCACAAATAGTATTGCGATTGTTGGAAACAATGCATAGGGTTCATACTTTCACTACTGCCATCTTTGAACAATACTAACATAGTTGAATCATATAATAATCCTCAAAGTGCGGCAAAGAATCACTCCAAAGTTTCTATTCCTATCGGAGGAAGTAGGATGAAACTGCGTAGGTAGTAAACCACCTCAAAGTTATGTTTCCACTCAATCTATTGGACCACGCTAAAGTGTCACGAATAGTTCTAGAGACCGTACTCCGACAACACCATATTATACGCATCAATCAAATCTAATGTCATCTAGATACCCGAATGTCACCACGAGTATCCGCGAGTGAGACATGCATCAAGTGATCTCAAATCCAAAATATTCAATCCGATAACAAAGAAACCTCCAAGAGCAAGATTCAATTCACCAAAAAAGTGATAGAGGGGAAAAACACCATATGATCCAACTATATTAACAAAGCACATGGTACATCAAGATCGTGTCCTATCAAGATCATGAAAGAGAAAGAGATATCAAACACATAGTTACTCGTACATACCCTCAGCCCCGAGGGTGAACTACTACCTCCTCGTCATGTTTTGTTTTGCTTCCACGAGAGGCACACATTTGCCTCTTGTAGAGGCACAAATTTGCTTATGCGAGACTTTTTTCGTGAAAAAATCTTGTGGAAACCTATTAACATAACATGGAATCTAGATTGTAAGATCTCGACGCAAGGAATCAAATGGTAAAAAAATAATTCATGATTTGGGCGCACCGTTAAAGAGATAAAACGTCTGGAAAAACGAATCTACGGAGAAAAGGTAAAACTTTTAGGTTGTGATAAGTAGTGCATGCGGTCCGTCACTTGTGAACCAATGGGAAGGTGGAAATGACCTTTGAAAGGAGTACTATTCAACTAGTGATTTCACAGTTTGTCAAGTGCTCCTATTCCTCGCTTCACGCGCACCCAGGTCGAATCTTGGGTCGTCCCAATAGATCAAATTTCCCATTTAAGAAATATTCCTGAATTTTTAAACTGACCACGAATTTATAAAATGTATCTAAATATTTAAAATACAATATAATCTAAAAATATTCAAAAAATAATAATTCATTTTCAGAAAAAAATAGTTTATAAACATGTTCACAAAAATTAGGAAATTTGTTACTCCCTCCATAGACCTATACAAGGCCACTATAGAAAATACACTTTGCATCTATACAAGGCCACCAATAGTAATCGAGACAAAAGTTAATAATATTTTCTCAAACTAGTATCCTATTTAATAATTGCATGCATGCAGTCATAATGACACTCCAATCAGCTTTATATCCCCTCCTTGCATGCATGTGGTGTATTAGTGATCGCACTGAACGAAAATAAAAGTGGATTTACAAAGCAAAACACTAAATTTTACCTTGGTACCTATAATATGAGTTTGTGGACTTGTATACAAAAATGGAGGGAGTAGCAAATTCTAGAAAATGTTTGCAAACTTAATTAAAGTATAATTGGATTAAAAAATGTTCAAAAAATATGGAAATATTCAAGATTAAAATTAATTAGGAAAATATTCATCAATTAAATTTTCTCACCAAATCGAGACAAGAAAAAATACTCCCAATATAAAAAAAATGTTTGCAAAATTGGAATATGTTCTCACATTTCCAAAAAAATACCAAATTTCAAACAACCTTTTCAGAAAAATGGAAAAAATATAAACAGGAAGAAAAGGGAAAGAATGAAAGGAAAACCGGTAGAGGAAAACAAAGAAAAAAACTAAAACTAAATCAAAACCTACCGGCACCTACAATATAAAACAGAAGCCCCGAGTGTGCCGGCCTAATAACTCGTGTGAGGGTCCGCATTTGCACGACAACCCGCACTAC
Organism: Secale cereale; assembly: GCA_902687465.1. Classification (NCBI taxonomy): domain Eukaryota; kingdom Viridiplantae; phylum Streptophyta; class Magnoliopsida; order Poales; family Poaceae; genus Secale; species Secale cereale. The sequence continues at coordinate 468,202,752 of LR738713.1, read as the reverse complement.
ACGCGGAATTGGATTGGCTCAGTTTGTCCTAATGTTGTGGTTATAGCGCGTCAAATGCAAAAATGCTAGACATACAAAGATTTACAAGCTTTTACACGCTTTTTCCATCTAACAACCAATCACAAATCTCTCCCCCCCTGATTTTATCGGGGTGGGCCGCCCCGCTCACCTATTGACCATTCAAGGTTAACCCACCCTGTAAAAGCCTGTAAATTGTTTGTACGTGTAGCATTGCTCCGCCAAATGTTGTGTTGACACATATTTAGCACATAGGTTGGGGATAGTGTTGTAACGTGTACCCCTGTCAGGAGAGCTGCTGCAACTTGGTCGACCCAGTTCCGGCTTTTCACCCATCGGTTTTGAGAACGTCCTTCCCTGAATTGGTTTTATCGTTTTTCTTCCTAATTTTCTTTACTTTTCCATTTATCATTTCAACTTTTTTTTCCTCTTTTTTTTTGAATCCATGATTTTTTTGTCAAACTCGTGTTTCTTTTAAATTCCAAGAAATATTCAAATCCCTGATTTTTTTTTCAAATTCATGGATTTTTTTCCTGAAAATTGATCATAATTTTCAAACTCGTGAATATTTCCTGGATAGATAAACATTTTTTTGAGACTATGGAATTTTTCCTGAATTAGCAAACAAGTTCTGAATCGACGAACAACTTTTGAAATGCATGAACGTCTTTCTTTGAATAAGTTAATATTTCTCAATTCTATGGTACTTTCTTAAAATTCATGGAACATGTTTATAAAAGCATGAACATATTAAAATCTTGTGAATCTATTTTTAACATTCATGAATAATTTTCTAATATGTGATCATTTGCAAATTTGTGAGGAGATTTCGAAATCATGTTTTCTCTAAATTCATGTATAAATTTTGAGTTCATTTTCTCTCAAATTCATGAACCATTTTCTAAATTAAGAACCATTTTTGAAATCCCAATGTTTTTCTTCGTATTTGAGAGACGTGAATAGTTGTCAAAGTACAAAAATCAGAAAAACGGAAAAAACAGGAAACTAATAATGAAATAAGAATAATAAGCGTGCGCTTTTGATCGGTGGGGTGCGCGATTGGACGACTCCTGTCCGTACGCGGTGAATAGTAAGGCCCAAAATGTTGGGGACTATCTATTTATATCTTCTAGTGAACGGGACCGTAATATCTTTTTTTCTTTAGAAAAGACCGGAATGTCCTATTTGATGCTTACGGGACAGACTGTCGTTGAAACGCACATGAACAGGTGGGAGCGAACTGACATGGGCCGGCGCTCTTCCAGCGGGATTACCATGTAACAGGAGCGCGGTTTTGGGAATCTTCTAGAAGGTTCTCAAACCCGTGTTTACTGGTTTTCCAGCTTTTCGGATTTTCCTTTTTACCCCTTTTATTTGTTTCTGTTTCTTTCAATTTCTTCTTGCCTCCTTTTCTTGTTTATTTTCCTTTTTTCCCGTACATTTTTATTATTCAATTTTATTTTTCTTTTATAAATGTTTGACTTCGGAATTTCGAAAATGTTCCTGTTTTAAGAAAAAATCCCACATTTCGAAAATGTGTTATATTATTAAAAAAATATTTAAAAAAATCGAGCTTAAAAACAAATCTATTTCTGAAATTTCTAGACAAATTAAAAATAAGTCCGGGGTTTTCAAAAAAAGTTCATGGTTTCAATGTGTTTTGCATTCCAAACAATGCCCCTGTTTTCGAAAAAAATCACAGATTCATTTTTTTATAATTTAAAAAAATTCAGGTTTCTAAATACTTCAGGGGTTTCCAAATTTGTCCGGAATTTTAACAAAAATGGACAAATGTTCAAAATTCAAAAATAATTCAGGATTCCATAAATTGTTAACAATTTAAAAAATGTTATTTTTTATAAAAATATTTTATTTCAAAATTTGTTCGTGTTATTCAAAAAAGGTTCGGACTTTGAATAATTACTTAATTAAAAAATGGTTTGCAATTTCCAAGAAATATCGAATAAAATCAAAACATGTTGAGTTCTGGCCGTGTGGTTACTTCTTACTAGATATTAGCGCTGTGAATCAGCCACTTACAGTCATCAGCTTCTAAGACTATATGCAACCCTTCATCACTGAGAGGTGCCGGGTTTGATTACTCCACAGCACTCTGATTTTTCGTGAGTTTTCCTGGTGTGCTACAGTACCAGGCGTCCGCAATGGGTCGGCCCAGTAGGTGCGTATCCTGAGCAAAGGAGCATCCAGTTGCCCTACCGTGCGGCATATAGACACGGGTCTGGTCCAGTGCGATTTTCTTTTCCATTTTTTTTACTTTTGTTCATATTTCGAAATTTCTAAATATATTTCGAAAAATCACTTTATATAAATTTTGAAAACGTGCAATGCATGTCGATATGATGTAACTAATACAAAATTTTGTTGCCCAATTTTATAAACTGGTCATGCCATTTTTTTAAAAACGTTCGTTCCATTTAAAATTTGTTCATGTGTTTCTTAAAATGTTCATGAAAATGTAAACAAAGTTTCTCATAACAGCGAAACAAAAAATGTATGCATGTCTAAAAGTATGTTCATAACATTAAAAAAATGTTCATTGCATATAAAAAATGTTCATCAACATGTTTTGTACCTTTTACAAAAATGTTCATGACACTTAGAAAAAAGTTCAACGTGTGTTCAAAAGTCGTCACCATGTATTCAAAAAAGTTCAATGTGCATTTCGAAAATATTCAACATGTATTCTAACAAATGTTCAAAGTGTATTTGAAAGATGTTCAATGTGTATCTGAAAAATGTATGAACAACTACATGCAACACATAAGTGTGGCACTTTCACATAGCTAAAGTCAAACAATGTGCCAATCTTATCTCCGGAGAAGATCTTGAGAAATAGCCGCTGACCAATGGCTCGTAAAGCAATTTCTCTCTCTTACTCTAAGATGTTTCCCTCTGCAAAATCAACCCTTTTCCACTTAAAACTCTCACTATCTCACCTAGTCAATTCCCCCAAGCCTTTCAACATTTTCTGACCTTTTATCCAATGGAAGATCCATAATTCCAACCCATGCTTACATAGTGTCAAAACCATTTTTGGACAACCTTGTATCTCCATCACAATCTTTCAGAACAATGTTGCTAAAGTCAAACCGCCACATCCCATTGATGAGAGCATGTTTCCAGTCCCCTTCGCTGCCGAAATGGACCACAAAAAATATTTTTGTCGATATCTTTAAGCCACACATCGTGGTGCAGTCCCCATGCTCTTTGCATCACCATCTCTGGCTCGTGAATGTTTAGAAGCCTTGGCAAGCAGACTTTACCCACCACTTACCTCCATGGGGTTTTGGACCGATCCAATACTAGCTCCTTGAAGAACAAGCATGTCGATTCCTTTTTTCGTAAGAACTAACCCTTCGAGCCGCATCGAGAGGTTCACAACGTCGTCCAAGATTTGCCTTCAACCAGATGGTAAGATGATCCCCTACTCGTTGATCTTGCCGCCGACTTCTACGACGCCTCCAATTTCTTCCAATTTGCGCTCTCGAACGGAGTTGTCACACCACTTCCCGCTCGCGACTCCATGGGGATCACGTGCAAGGAGGAGGTTCCTGATGCAAATATGCCTTGGAGGCAATAATAAAATGGTTATTATTATATTTCCTTTATCATGATAAAGATTTGTTATTCATGCTAGAATTGTATTGACTGGAAACCTGAATACATGTGTGAATACATAAAAAATACAGTGTCCCTAGTAAGCCTCTACTAGACTAGCACGTTAATCAAAGATGGTTAAGGTTTCATAACCATGGACATGAGTTGTCATTTGATAACGGGATCACATCATTATGAGAATGATGTGATGGACAAACCCCATCCGTTAGCTTAGCATTTAATCGTTTAGTTTATTGCTACTGCTTTCATGTATGTCAAATACATATTCCTTTGACTATGAGATCATGCAACTCCCGGATACTGGAGGAATGCCTTGTGTGCTATTAAATATCACAACGTAACTGGGTGATTATAAAGATGCTCTACAGGTATCTCCGAAGGTGTTTTGTTGGGTTGGCGTGAATCGAGATTAGGATTTGTCACTCCGAGTATCAGAGAGGTATCTCTGGGCCCTCTCGGTAATACACATCATAATAAGCCTTGCAAGCAAATGACTAATGAGTTAGTCACGGGATGATGTATTACGAAACGATTAAAGAGACTTGCCGGTAACAAGACTGAACTAGGTATAGAGATACCGACGATCGAATCTCGGGCAAGTAATATACCGACGGACAAAGGGAATTGTGTATGTTGTCATAACGGTTCGACCGATAAAGATCTTCGTAGAATATGTAGGAGCCAATATGGGCATCCAGGTTCCGCTATTGTTTATTGATCGAAGAGGTGTCTCGGTCATGTCTACATAGTTCTCTAACCCGTAGGGTCCGCACGCTTAACGTTCATTGACGATATAGTATTATATGAGTTATGTGATTTGGTGACCTAATGTTGTTCGGAGTCCCGGATGAGATCACGGACATGATGAGGAGTCTCGAAATGGTCGAGAGGTAAAGACATATATATATATATATATATGGTATTCGGATACCGGAAGTGTTCCGGAGGGTTTTAGGTACTTATCGGGTCACCGGAAGGTGTTTCGGGTACCCCCGACAATCCTATGGGCCATATCGGCCTTGTGAAGGAACACACCAGCCCACAAGGGGCTGGTGCGCCCTATAGGGCCATAGGAGGAGGATAAGAAAAGGGGGGAGGAAAAGGAAACTGTGGATCAGGATTCCCACTTCCTTCCCTCACACCCCCCTCTTTCCTTCCCCTTCATGCATACATGGAAAGGGGCGCAGGGCAAGGCAGGGCCCCTAGGGGGCGGCGGCCAACCTTAGGGCGCGCCCTGGCTGCCTCCGCTCCCCTCCAACCTATATATATGTGGGGAGGGGGCGCCTCACAAGTACACAGAACATTGTCTTAGCCGTGTGTGGCGCCCCCGTCCACCGTTTACTTCCCCGGTCATATTTTCAAAGTGCTTAGGCAAAGCCCTGCGGAGATCACTTCACCATCACCATCACCACGCCATCGTGCTGATGGAACTCATCTACTACATCGACATCTTGCTGGATCAAGAAGGCGAGGGACGTCACCGAGCTGAATGTGTGCAGAACGTGGAGGTGCCGTGGGTTTGGTACTTGATCGGTTGAAGCGCGAAGAAGTTTGATTACATCAACCGCGTTGTGAAACGCTTCCGCTTACGGTCTACGAGGGTATGTAGACACACTCTCCCCCCCCGTTGCTATGCATCTCCATGGATAGATCATTGCGGGTGCGTAGAATTATTTTGTTTTCCATGCAATGTTTCCCAATAGTTCCCTATCAACCTGTGCGAAGAATGCGCCGTCACAGCCTCCACACCGCCAGAAGCAGGGGCGTAGACAGGCCCTGGACTGCCAAGGCCATGGCCCGGGGCGTAGCAACTAATTCCTTTGTAACTATAGCAAAGGTGGCGTACTGCAGCAGATCGAGGCTATGACACTGACCGGAAGACACTCATGTAGGAGAAACCCTAACGCTAGTGATGTCTGCTAGAATTACGTCGGTATTTCCCCAAAGAGGAAGGGATGTTGCAGCATAGCAACGGTAGGTATTTCCCCCAATGATGAGATCAAGGTTATCGAACCAGTCGGAGAACCAAGCAACACAATGTAAACAACACCTGCACGCAAATAACAAATACTCGCAACCCAACGTGTAAAAGGGGTTGTCAATCCCTTTCGGGTAACGGGCATGACAGCGTTGTAAATAATGATAGACCGAACGCCAAATAAGATAAATTGTAGCAAGGTATTTTTGGATTTTTGGTTTAATAGATCTAAAGATAAAAGCAAAAGAAAATATATCGCAAAGGCACATAATATAGGAAAGAGACCGGAGGGGGCGTAAAATTCAGTAGTGGCTTCTCTCGAGAAAAATAGCAAACGGAGGGTGAACAATTACTGTTGGGCAATTGATAGAACTTCAAATAATCATGACGATATCCATGCAATGATCATTGTATAGGCATCACGTCCAAGATTAGTAGACCGACTCCTGCCTGCATCTACTACTATTACTCCACACATCGACCGCTATTCAGCATGCATCTAGTGTATTAAGTTCATGGAAAAATGGAGTAATGCAATAAGAACGATGACATGGTGTAGACAAGACCTATTTATGTAGAAATAGACCCCATCGTTTCATACTTAGTAGCAACGATACATACGTGTCGGTTCCCCTTCTGTCACTGGGATCAAGCACCGTAAGATCGAACCCACTACAAAGCACCTCTTCCCATTACAAGATAAATAGATCAAGTTGGCCAATCAAAAATCAAATATCAGATAAGAAATACGAGGCTATAAGCAATCATGCATATAAAAGATCAAAGAAGACTCAAATAACTTCATGGATATAAAAAGATAGATCTGATCATAAACTCAAAGTTCATCAGATCCCAACAAACACACCGCAAAAGAGTTACATCATTTGGATCTCCAAGAGACCATTGTATTGGTAATCAAACGAGAGAGAGGAAGCCATCTAGCTACTAAGTACGGACCCGTAGGTCTACAAAGAACTACTCATGCATCATCGGAGAGGCACCAATGGAAGTGGTGAACCCCTCTGTGATGGTGTCTAGATTGGATCTGGTGGTTCTAAACTCTGCGGCGGCTGGAATTGATTTTCGTCCACTCCTCTAGGGTTTCTGGAATATTGGGGTATTTATAGAGCAAAGAGGCGGTCCGAGGGGCACCCGAGGTGGGCACAACCCACCAAGGCGCTCCTGGGCCTCCTGGCGCGCCCTGGTGGGTTGTGCTCCCCTCGGAGCACCCCTAGGTGCTTCTCCGGCCCATTGGATGTACTCTGGTTTAAAAAATCCTCAAAAAGTTTCGTTGTGTTTGGACTCCGTTTGGTATTGATTTCCTACGATGTAAAAAGCATGCAGAAAACAGAAACTGACACTTGTCACTATATCAATAGGTTAGTACCAAAAATGATATAAAATGACTATAAAATGATTATAAAACATCCAAGAATGATAATATAATAGCATGGAACAATAAAAAATTATAGATACGTTGGATACATATCAGCTAGCACTACCTACCAATCGCCTCTCACTCGTCGCCGGGCTTTTCCCATGGTGGACCCCTCGACGCTTAAAAAGAAACATACTATCACGTTTACATATATGTGGGTGCGGAGATTTTATTTTACATAAAAATCGAATCATCATTATCAATGATAGATATGTAGCCAATGACGATCGACGAAGACAACCCATTCATTGATTTAAGAGCATCTACAGCCGGGTTTGGCAAATTAGGCCCCTCAAGCACCCGCGGACGCGCGCGGGCGCGTCCGCGGGCACTGATCGGATACCGCATAAATCGTCCACATTCGTGTATCTCATATCTGATCCTATATTGATGAAAATATGCCCTAGAGGCAATAATAAAATGGTTATTATTATATTTCCTTAATCATGATAAAGTTTTATTATTCATGCTAGAATTGTATTGACCAGAAACCTAAATACATGTCTGAATACATAAACAAATACCGTGTCCCTAGTAAGCCTCTACTAGACTAGCTCGTTAATCACAGATGGTTCAGGTTTCCTAACCATGGACATGAGTTGTCATTTGATAAACGGGATCACATCATTTTGAGAATGATGTTATGGACAAAACCCTTCTGTTAGCTTAGCATTTGATCATACAGTTTATTGCTATTGCTTTCATGTATGTCAAATGCATATTTCTTCGACTATGAGATCATGCAACTCCCGGATACCGGAGGAATACCTTGTGTGCCATCAAATGTCACAACATAACTGGGTGATTATAAAGATTCTCTAGAGGTATCTCTGAAGGTGTTTTGTTGGGTTGGCATGAATCGAGATTAGGGTTTGTCACTCCGAGTATCGGAGAGGTATCTCTGGGCCCTCTCGGTAATCCACATCATAATAAGCCTTGCAAGCAAATGACTAATGAGTTAGTCACGGGATGATGTATTATGAAATGAATAAAGAGAGTTGCCGGTAACGAGATTGAACTAGGTATAGAGATACCGACAATCGAATCTCGGGCAAGTAACATACCGACAGACAAAGGGAATTATGTATGTTGTCATAACGGTTCGACCGATAAAGTTCTTCGTAGAATATGTAGGATCCAATATGGGAATCCAGGTTCCGCTATTGGTTATTGACTGGAGAGGTGTATCGGTCATGTCTACATAGTTCTCGAACCCATAGGGTTCGCACGCTTAACGTTCATTGATGATATAATATTATATGTGCTATGTGATTTGGTGAACAAATGTTGTTCAGAGTTCCGGATGAGATCACGGACATGACGAGGAGTATCGAAATGGTCGAGAGGTAAAGATTGATATATATAGTACGATGGTATTTGGACACCGGAAGTGTTCCGGAGGACATCGGGTACTCATCGGGTCACCGGAAGGAGTTTCGGGCACCCCCAACAAAATATGTGGGCCTTATAGGCCAAGAGGGGAAACACATCAGCCACCAGGGGCTGGTGCACCCCCCATATGGGCCGAACCAAGAGGATAAGGAAAGAGGGGAAGAGAAACGAAAGGGGGGATTCGGCCTCCCCCTTCCCTCCCCCCTCTTTCATTCTCCCTCCGACATATAAGGCAGGGGCGTGGCTAAGGGCAGCAACCCAAGTAGGATTTGGACCCTACTTGGGCGTGCCCTGGCTGCCTCTCTCTCCCTCCCACCTCTATATATGTGGTGGGTGGCCTAGCACAACACAACATCAATTGTTAGCCGTGTGCGGCGACCCCGTCTACCGTTTACTCCATCGGTCATATTTTCGTAGTGCTTAGGCGAAGCCCTGCGGAGATCACTTCACCATCACCGTCACCACGCCATCGTGCTGACGGAACTCATCTACTACCACGACGTCTTGCTGGATCAAGAAGGCGAGGGACGTCACCGGTCTGAACGTGTGCAGAACGCGGAGGTGTCACACGTTCGGTACTTGATCGGTTGAAGCGCAAAGAAGTTCGACTACATCAACCGCGTTGCGAAACGCTTTAGCTTATGGTCTACGAGGGTATGAAGACACACTCTACCCCTCATTCCTATGCATCTCCGTAGATAGATCATTGCATGTGCATAGAATTTTTTTGTTTCCCATGGAACGTTTCCCAACAGTGGCATCAAGATCTAGGTCTATGCGTAGATGATATGCACGAGTAGAACACACAGAGTTGTGGGCGGTGATCGTCATACTGCTTACCACCAACGTCTTATTTTGATTCGGCGGTATTGTAAGATGAAGCGGCCCGGACCAACCTTACATGTCCATGTACATGAGACCGGTTCCACTGACAGACATGCAACTTGTTTTGCATAAAGGTGGATGACGGGTATCTGTTTCTCCTACTTTAGTTGAATCGAATTTGACTGCGGCCGATCCTTGTTGAAGGTTAAAACATCAAACATGATAAATCAGCTTTGCGGTTTTGTGTCGTAGGTAAGAACGGTTCTTGCTAGAAGCCCGTAGCAGCCACGTAAAACATGCAACAACAAAGTAGAGGATGTCAAACTTATTTTTGCAGGGCATGTTGTGATGTGATATGGTCAAGACGTGATGAGTTATACATTATTGTATGATATGATAATGTTTTGTGAATTATCAACAACCGACAGGAGCCTTATGGTTGTCTCTTTATTGTATGAAATGCAAGCGCCATGTAATTGCTTTACTTTATCACTATGAGTTAGCAATAGTCGTAGAAGAAATAGTTGGTGAGACGACCACGATGCAACGATGGTGCTGAAGGTGTCGAGCCGGTGACGATGGAGATCATGACGATGCTTTGGAGATGGAGATAAAAACACAAGATGATGATGGCCGTATCATGTCACATATTTTGATTCATGTGATGTTTATCTTATTACATTTATCTTATCAGGTCACATACAACGGGTGTGAGACAGTTTTACACACGCTGAATACTTGGGTTAAACTTGACAACCTAGCATGTACAGGCATGGCCTCGGAACACTGGAGACCAAAAGATCGAACATGAGTCATATAGTAGATATGATCAACATAGAGATGTTCACCATTGATGACTACTCCATCTCACGTGATGATCGGACGTGGTTTAATTGATTTGGATCATGTATCACTTAGATAAACTTGAGGAATGTTAATTTAAGTGGGAGTTCATTAGTAATTTGATTAATTAAACTTAATTTATCATGAACTTAGTCCTGATAGTATTGTTGGGGAACGTAGTATTGCAAAAATTTCCTACGATCACGCAAGATCTATCTACTAGATGCATAGCAATGAGAGGGGAGAGTGTGTCTACGTACCCTCGTAGACCGGGAGCGGAAGCGTCTAGTGACGCGGTTGATGTAGTCGAACTTCTTCGCGATCCAACCGATCAAGCACCGAACGTACGGAGCCTCCGCGTTCAGCACATGTTCAGCTTGATGACGTCCCATGAGCTCTTGATCCAGTAGAGCTTCACTGGAGAGTTACGTCAGCACGACGGCGTGGTGACGGAGATGATGAAGCTACCGGCGCAGGGCTTCGCCTAAGCACTGCAACGATATGACTGAGGTGTGTTTCTGTGGAGAGGGGCATCGCACACGGTTGCGAGAGATCAACTGATCAACTTGTGTGTCTATGGGGTGCCCCCCACCCCCGTATATAAAGGAGTGGAGGAGGGGGAGAGGCCGGCCCTCTATGGCGTGCCTAGGACGAGTCCTACTCCCACCGGGAGTAGGATTCCCCCCCCCCCTTCCCTAGTTGGAGTAGGAGAGGAAGGGAACGAGGAGTAGGAGAGAAGGAAGGGGGGGGGGCGCCACCCCCCAAACCTTTTCCAATTAGGCCTCCTTCCCAAGGGGGGCGCACCAGCCCCTTGTGGGCTGGTGTGCTTCCTTCGTATGGCCCATAAGGCCCATAACTTCTCCCGGGGGGTTCCGGTAACCTCCTGATACTCCGGAAAAATGCCCAAACCACTTGGAACCTTTCCGATGTCCGAATATAGCCTTCCAATATATCGATCTTTATGTTTCGGACATTCCGAGACTCCTCGTCATGTCCGTGATCTCATCCGGGACTCCCAACTTCCTTCGGTACATCAAAACTCATAAACTCATAATACTGATCGTCATCAAACGTTAAGCGTGCGGACCCTACGGGTTCGAAAACTATGTAGACATGACTGAGACTCATCTCCGGTCAATAACCAATAGCGGAGCCTAGATGCTCATATTGGCTCCTACATATTCTACGAAGATCTGTATCGGTCAAACCGCATAACAACATACGTTGTTCCCTTTGTCATCGGTATGTTACTTGCCCGAGATTTGATCGTCCGTATCACCATACCTAGTTAATCTCATAACGGCAAGTCTATTTACTCGTTCCGTAATACATCATCTCGTGACTAACTCATTAGTCATTTGCTTGCAAGACTTATTATGATGTGTATTACCGAGAAGGCCCAGAGATACCTCTCCGACACTCGGAGTGACAAATCCTATTCTTGATCTATGCCAACACCATGAACACCTTCGGAGACACCTGTAGAGCATCTTTATAATCACCCAGTTACGTTGTGACGTTCGATAGCACACAAGGTGTTCCTCCGATATTTGGGAGTTGCATAATCTCATAGTCATAGGAACATGTATAAGTCATGAAGAAAGCAATAGCAGTAAAACTAAACGATCATAGTGCTAAGCTAACGGATGGGTCTAGTCCATCACATCATTCTCCTAATGATGTGATCCCATTGATGTCGGTGTACAAAAAGAGGGGTACACTTTTTGTACCCCTATGACTGTGCACGGGCAGTCTGAGCCACGGGCACCACCACGCCAAGCATGGAAAGGGAGGTGAGCCAGGGTAAGACCGAAGCTCGATGGAATTGGAGCAACACCAAGAACAAGACAACAAAGAGAAAAGGGACGAAGTGGCTTCCCCCGGCAAGATCCTTGCCGGGAGCCAGTTTCAGTAGCCCTGGCAAGATCCTTGCCGGGGGCGGCTCTGGCAGCCCCGGCAAGACCCTTGCCGCGGCAGCTCGCCCCACGCCTACGGAGCGGATCACCCTTGAGTCCACTGCCCCCATGGGGCAAGGATTCGGGAGATATCCCCGTGGTGGCATGCAGATCTTTGTGAAGACATTCAAGGACAGATACACACACTAAGAAGACGACGACCCTTGGCGGGATCCCAGCCAAGGAGGATCACAAGACCCGCGGCAAGCACCTTGCCGGGGATGACAGAAGGCGCTGCGGCAAGACCCTTGCCGGGGACATTCGCAGGGCCACCATCAGGCCAACGCCAACTAAGCTTCCACCGCCCCATGCAGCTGCCGACCCAACTAGCTGGGCAGGCACCTGCGTGGCGACATGCAGATCTTCGTGGAAGACCCACCATTACGCCACCTCAGCTGCCTGCCGGCCTACATGGCGTCTCAGGCATCGCTGGCCAGGGCGCGTGTCAACACAAGAAGGAGCGGCGACGGACAAGATGGATGTCTCCCCCGTCCCCGATAAAGCAAGGACACCTAAGCTAGGCGCATTAAATGCGCCTTGTCATGTAATGCGAGGGATAACCTCACATCACTGTACCCTTTCCACTTCCTGTGTGCCACTGTGGCAACCCCTTTTCCCTATAAAAGGAGCCCCGAGGCGACCAGGAGAAGGATTGGGCTCTTTAGAACTCCTCATGACTCGGCTTTTTGGAGCTCCTCCCCTTAGCTAGCTGAAGAACACAAACATATAATCCACCAAAGCAGGAGTAGGGTTTTACGCATCTTTGCGGCCCGAACCTGGGTAAAGGAACCGTGTGCTAACTGTTGGATCCGCTCTTCTCTCAACCCCGCGCCCCGCAACCGTAGTAGGGATTCTTGTGATCCCATAGATGTCGTTCCGAATACACCGACATCTTTGGCGCGCCAGGTAGGGGGCGCAGTTCTGAGAATCGGCTTTAGCAGTCAATTCGACGCTTCTTCATCATCATGGCGCCCAAGTAGAAGACGACGGTGGCGGTTGGCCAGTCGGAGGCCGGACAGCCCGTCCCGGCGCGGGCGAGCAGCGGACCGGTCGCGGAAAGGACCCGGGGCGCTGCTCGCGAACACCAACGCCATCCCAGTAGCCGGAGTTTGGGAGGTGGCGATGTTTGTGCCCCAGTAACAGGCCACACACCGCCAGGTCAAAGGACGGAGCCGGGCCCTGTGCGAGTGGCGCGGGGCCTTCCAAGGTCGCTGCCGCATCACCCGAAGGCGACGCAAGGGCCTCCAGGACTCCCACGCCGGCGCCCACAGCACGCTCCACCCAAGTAGCGTGAGACGAGCGGCGTCATCGCGCCGAAGATCCCGGGCGTCGCCACGGGAAGAGCCCCGAGCGCCACTCCCGGGACGTAGAAGACCTGCCCGCCCGCCGAAGCATTGGTGGAGACGGTGTGCGACCGCGGGATCGTGATGGAGCTCCTCCTGACATGGTCAGGGGTCGAAGCGCGTCGCGGTCTGTGCAGGTTTCGCTATCATTAACCCCAGCCGAAGCCTTGGCGCACACGCAGTTGCTCCTCGACTTCCCTTCCGTTACGGGGAAACTCGACGAATGGAGAGCCACCATCCGAAGCCTTGTAGCAGTCGCCAGCAGGGATGAACCAAGTCTAGCGAGGCCCCCGGGTCGACGTTCCGATGGGGTCCCACGCACCGGTGGCGGGAGGACCGGCAGTGCCGTGGCCACGGTGCATTCGCCTCCTCCTCGCCCGGTACCGCGTGTGTCGACTCGTCGAGACATAGCGGGTGACGCCATCTCCATAGCTTCGTCTGACACACGGACCCACGGCGACCAGCGTCAAGTCCTTCAAGAGCGAGCTCATGAAGACGCTCGAACCACCATCGAGCGCCGGCGCGGAGCGCACCACCAGTCAGACAGGCGAGCAGGGCCTGATGTGGACCGCCCAGCACCGAAGAGCCCTAGAGGTCTACCTAACGAGGTAGGCTGTCCGGCTTTTACCCGTGAGCTGCGGCAGTTCCAGTGGCCCACTCACCGCACCTTCAAGCCCGACGTTGGCGAGAAGTACAACGGCAAGACCCACCCGTCGGAGTTCCTCAGCATCTACACCATCGCGATGCAGGCTGCCGGAGCCCGCGACGATAAGGTGCTTGCGAATTACTTTCCGTTGGCTCTTAAGCCCAACGCCATGTTGTGGTTGATGCACTTGCCGGTAGACTCTATTTCCTCCTGGTCGGATTTGTGCCATGAGTTTGTTGGCGCCTTTACTGGGGGTCACCAAGCCCATGGCCAAGCAAGTGATCTACACGTCATACCCCAGAAGGAAGGCGAGAGTCTGCGCAAGTACATACCGAGGTCCAGCCGGGTACAGTACAACATCCCTGATGTTCACCCTGTCGCCATCATCAGCGCGTTCCATCAGAACGTGCGTAACCGCAAGATGCGTGAAGAACTGGCGATGACCAAGGTGAAAGGTGTGGCAGAACTCTATGTTCTTGCTGACAGATGTGCCCGGGCTGAAGAGGGAAGGAAGTACCCCGGCGAAGATGCCGGCGCGGAAACCGACTCTTCAGATGAGGATACTACCGCCCCGGCGAAGAAAGGGCGACACCGCAACAGGAAGCGCAAGGGTAAAGTCGTGCTTGCCGTCGAGGGATCTGATGACGCCGGCTCCGCCAAGAAAACCAGGGCGGGTGACCCCGGCAAGGAAATCGTCGGATGTGTCGCCTGCCGGGCCTTGGCGGCTGCCGAGAAGCCAGGAAACTCCGGCAAGCGATACTGCAAGATCCATCGCACCAAGGGCCATGATCTCCAGGACTGCCGACAGGTTTAGCTCCTTTCTGATAAGCAGAGGGATGAATATGAGAGGCGGGACAAGGAGAAGGGCCAGGATGGTGCTGAAGGGTCCAGCAAGAAGCGTGACGGCCAAGCAGGCCGTCGCGGCAAGGATAAACAGCAGGAGAGGCCCGCCCGGGGCCGTGACAGAAGGCCCGAAGACGACGATCACGAAGAGGACGACGAGTCCGGCTAACAAGAATTTCAGAAGGCTACGGAGGCCATGTGCGTCGATGGCGGCGCCTCGCTGCATACTTCTCACCGCCAACTTAAACAGTGGGCGCGCGAGATTACAGCGGCAGAGCCGTCGTCCGGTGCCCAAAAGCCGCTGAAATGGTCCAGCACACCTATCATTTTTGACACTAAGGATCACCCTGATCGCACTACTGCGATTGGGTGCTTTCCATTGTTAGTTTCACTGACAATACACAACCTCAAGGTGACAAAGATGCTAGTCGATGGCGGGGCCGGTCTGAACCTACTCTCGCCCACCGTGATCGAGAAGCTGCAAATTCTTGAGGGAGACCTCGAAGAGACAGGCACGTTTCAGGGGGTCAACCCGGGGAGAAGTCAACCAAAGGGGAAGGTCACGCTGCCCGTGACTTTTGGGAGTGATCTGAACTACAGGAGTGAAAGGATCGTGTTCGATGTTGCCAAGATCCCCTTGCCTTACAACGGGATCCTTGGCCGCCCAGCACTGGCCAAGTTCATGGCAGCGTCACACTACGCCTACAACACCCTGAAGATGCCAGGGCCTGTGACGATCATCACCATCCCCTCCGATAAGAAAGATGCGCTGATTTGCACTGACCAACTATACCAGCAAGCAGTTGCAGCAGCTGCCGCTACGAGGGCACTTGCTCCTGCCACTGGAGCCCCTGGAGGGAAGAAGAAGAAGACCGGTGAGACCTCAGACACCCACTCCGGCAAGCGCACCTCTTCGGAGTGCTGTGCTCCCGTCGAGGACGTGCCAGAGAGCTCCACCGGAAAGAAGAAGATCGGTGAGACCTAGGACACCCACTCCGGCAAGCGCACCTCTTTGGAGTGTCGCGCTCCCATCGAGGACGTGCCATAGAGCTCCACCGGCTGAAACAAGAGGTCCAGGGCCAAGCCGCCGGGAACCAAGAAGGTTTCTGTCAAGGAGGACGGCACAGAAGGGGCTTTCAGCATAAGCTCATCCCTTGACGACAAATAGCAAGACGCGCTCGTCACCTTCCTGCGGGCGAATGTCGATGTGTTTGCATGGCAAGCATCCGACATCCCCGGCGTTCCCAGGGAGGTGATTGAGCACCACCTTGCTGTCTGTCCTCATGCGCGGCCCGTCAAGCAGAAGGTCAGAAAGCAAGCTTTGGAACGACAAGAGTTCATCACAGAGGAGATCCAGAAATTGGAAGCTGCGGGTTTGGTAAGAGGGGTGCTCCATCCAACGTGGTTGGCCAATCCAGTGGTAGTGCGCAAGGCAAATGGGAAGTGGAGGCTGTGTATTGATTACACAGACATCAATAAGGCTTGTCCTAAGGACCCCTTCCCGTTGCCGCGCATCGACCAGATTGTTGACTCCACGGCTGGGTGTGACCTGTTGTCATTCCTCAATGCCTACTCCGGCTACCACCAGATCTTCATGGCAAGAGAAGATGAAGAGAAGACAACATTCATCACCCCATGTGGTACGTATTGTTTCGTACGAATGCCTTTCGGGTTGAAGAGTGCTGGCTCGACGTTTGCAAGGACAGTCCAGATTGGTTTTGAACCTCAGCTCCATACAAATATGGAGGCTTATATGGATGATATAGTGGTCAAAACCAAGGACAGGGCAACCCTTATACCGGATTTACAAGAAACATTTGTAAACCTACGCAAGATCAACCTCAAGCTGAACCCTGAGAAGTGCGTCTTCGGCGTCCCGTCTGGCAAGCTTCTCGGGTTCTTTGTGTCACAGCGTGGGATAGAAGTCAATCCGGACAAGATCAAAGCTATAGAACAGACTGAAGCACCCAAACGGGTTAAGGATGTGCGTCGGCTTGCCGGCTGCGTTGCCGCCATGAGCAGATTCATTTCCAAGTCAGCCGAGTGATGGCTTCTCGCCCCTCGTTGGTTACCCCAAGTGGAAGGTTTGAGACGCAGTGTAGCGGAAGTTTTCCCTTGGCAAAGATACCAAGGATCGATTTCCCCTGAGACTCCCAGTTTCAACAAGAAGGTGTCAACTGCTAACGGCGCCAGATATTAGCAATCAACATGGACCTGCACACAGATACAAATAACTTTGCTCCCAACGAGTACAGAGAGGTTGTCAATCCCTCCGGCCTTGTCGTTTACAAAGGATCAAACGCAAGTGATAGTAGTGATAGATATTGCTGCAATAGTAAATAAAAGCGGAAAGTAAATAGCGGATGTGATCAATGATGGTAATATGGACCGGAGTCCCATGATGTTCACTAGTGATGTCTCTCTCCCAAAATACGATAAAACTGCTATGTGAGGTAAACGAATTACAGCTGGGCAATTGACAGGACCATGTGCGCAA
Organism: Secale cereale; assembly: GCA_902687465.1. Lineage (NCBI taxonomy): Eukaryota > Viridiplantae > Streptophyta > Magnoliopsida > Poales > Poaceae > Secale > Secale cereale. The sequence continues at coordinate 468,185,335 of LR738713.1, read as the reverse complement.
ACCAATGCTGAGTAAGTTGCAAGAAAGGTATAGGTTCAAAGCATGGGCGGTACGCCAAGGTAAGTAGACCAAAATCCATCTGCATCTACTACTAATCATCCACCTTGAGATATCTATCCAGAACATCTCGCTGGTATTAAGTTGCGAGTCCCACCCATAGTGTAAACTCAAAGCAACAGACAATTGCATTAAAAGAACTTTGCGTAAAGTAAACAATCCTTGCACCCGCGGGCACAAGCACCATTGTTTTCCCCCTTGTGGCAACAGCACATCCCCTAGACTCATGTTTCTGTCACTCAAGCTAGTCATCGAGGGGCATGAACCCACAATCAAGCATAACATTCCCTCTTGGAGTCACTACCTACTACTTGGCCAAAGCAATAAATAACAACGGAGAACATGCAAGAATTACTTACGAACATAAATATAAAAGAGGTGAATCAAATATATTACTCAAACACAATCTGAACATAATCTCATAATCCATCGGATCCCAGCAAACTCATCATAGCAACAGCATAAGGATTACATATGTGCCTCGATCATGTAGGGCAGCTCACGAGGACTAATTAGTGAAGCACAAGAACGGGAGGAGAACATCACATAGCTACTGGTCATGGACTCATGGTCCAAGGGATACTACTCACAACTCATCCGGGAGGCGTCCATGGTGGTAGAGAAGCTCCCGGTGGTGATCCTCCCCTCCGGCAGGATGCCGGGAAGAGTTCTCCTGGTGCTCCCGATCTTGGAAGCGCGGCGGCGGCAGAACAGAGATGAGATCGCGAAAATGGGTTCCCGTTTCGAGGGTTTCGGGACACGATATAAATATATGCCAAAGGGGGGCATCAGACGAGGCTCGGGGGGCCCAGGCGCCCCCCGGCGCGGCCCAGGGGGGGCGCGCCACCAGGGCGCCTGGAGCCCTGGTGCCCCCCCTCCGGCTGTGCTTCGGGTGCCTGGTAGCTTCTGGAATGCTGATTTTTTATATAATTTTTCCGGGATTTTTCTGGCAGTTCTCGTAATGGGAAAACCTGAAATACAAAAACAGCCGAAAACAGAAACTGGCACTAGGGTGTACTGAGTTAATAGGTTAGTCTAAATATGATCAAAAGTGTATGGAAGTGTATAAATATCATAGCAATATCACCCAAAAGAGGCATGGAGCAAGCAGAAATTATAGATACGTTTTGGACGTATCAACATCCCCAAGCTTAATTCCTGCTCGTCCTCGAGTAGGCAAATGATAACAAGAATAATTTCTGTGGTGACATGCTATTAACCATATAGGACTTTTTCATAGTCACATGACAAAAGCTTACTGAGACAATGAATCTGTAGTAATTAAGTTGCCTCAAGAGAAAATCACAGAGAACTGAAAGTTTTACAATATGATACTGAAACATCAAATAGATTTGCAATGAGCATGGTGTGCAAATATGATAAAGTGATATCTCGCTTGCCCCCTTTAGTGAAGCAAAACATAAATGCAGGGGCACCTCCAAGGTTTAAGTGATGACTAGATACAATGATTTCAAAATAAACGATATCACAATCATGCAAAAGACAATGCTACTTTGGGACAATGCACATTACACTCAGAATGACAATCATGCTCTCAGTATTTGGTGCTTTTAAAAGAAGGTGGAGACTCTCGAACCGTGGCTTTTGTTGGCAAGGTTGAAAACCCGTAGTCGGAAACAAAGACAAAACATGTACCAGAGCTCTTGGTTTTAAAAATAGAGGTAATAATATTTTTTTTAGATCATGCATGTTTCGTCAACGAATGCTAGCAGACAACTCAATCACTTCTTGAGATGGACAAGTTTCGAGGAACGGCTCCCGAATGAGGACGATCACATCCTCTTAATCTCCTTTGTTTATCACTGCCAAAGTTTTCTGATTTCTCATGAACAAAGCGTGAAGGAGGGTTTGTTTGTTATATTATCTTTTTGAGCCGGGCGCACTCAATGCCAGTTCCTTCTCGTATTATGGGTTTGCACATTATACATGCAATCCCGGGGTGAAGCTTGTCCAACTTAAAAAGATCATGAATTAACCACTACTTCCTCATGAACTTACAACAGAGGCACAAAATAGGAATGCTTTTTCTTTGAATAATTTCGAGATGGTACATGCAAGTCTCCGTTAGGAATGGCAGGTAAATACCATGTAGGAAGGTATGGTGGACTCATATGGCATAACTGGTTTAAAGGAATTTGGATGCACAAGCAGTCAGTCCGCTTAGTACAGGTGGAGGTTAGCAAAAGACTGGGAGCGACCAACTAAGAGAGCAATGACGGTCATAATCATGCAGAGCGACAAAGCAACATTGAATCAGGCATGGAAGTTATATCGCTACTTAGAAACAAAAGATCATCAAGGCTTGACAGACTTTCTTTACAGTCTTAAATATGCGTGAGCATACGCCAAGTCAATCAAAGTAAATTCTCGAAGGAAGATATTACTAAACCATACCACATCATAGGCAAACAAATCATGTTGGTACTCCAATAACACATTGGGAACCCCCCCAGCTATTTGAGACTAACCATAAGAAAACATGAACTACTAAGCACCATTATGCACGTAGCATCTTTATCATAGACATATCAACCAATGCAACGGAAGCAAACTCTCTTAATAAGATAAGCATGATAACTAAAGAGAGTTCAAGCAACCAACTAAACGAAAGCTCTTTAAAAATATAAGCATGAAAACTAAGAGCTAAGCATGATAGTAGCTATCGAAAGACAAAGAACACACACAGCAAAGATAGACATGAAAATTCTATGTTATGTTCTAGGTAGAAGTGGAGCGTGTTTCTCTCCCACATAAAGAAAGCTGAGTTCCGACTCGTTATGAAAAGCTAAAGAAAACTAAAAAGGAAACTAAAAGCAAGACGCTCCAAGCATAGCACATAACACATGAAGTGATAAAAATATAGTGGAACGAAAGACGAACTGATAATGTTGATGGAGAAGGGGATGCACGGGGGCATCCCCAAGCTTAGACGCTTGAGTCTCCTTGAATATTTCTTGGGGGTGCATGGGGGAATCCCCAAGCTTGAGCGTTTGACACTCCTGAATCTTTTTATCATCTTCCCTCGCACACTTGAAAACTCCCTTCATACATAACTCATCATAATCTGATTAGCGAGGTTAGTACCCATAATAAAATAATTGTTCCTTGCTGGAAATAAGGATATTCTTGAAGATCTACTGTTTCTCAAGATTGCCAAAAGGTTTTTGCAAAGAAAAATCAAGCTCTAGGTTTGCAAAATGAAGGAAAGGCAAAATAGGACATAATCTGTGAAAAACAGAACAACAGGTAGTAAATGATTTTTTCGGGGCACTTCTGCAACTCTAATCAAAAAACTCAGAAGACGCACGAAAGACAATTGTATAGAGCACGTTGTCGAAAAAATTCAGACCAAAAAGATGATCTGGTGATTTTATACGAATTTTTCTATCCAAGGACAGAATCTGTTTCCTGGACAGCACGTCACAACTTTTGAACTTTCTTGCAATCAGAGGCTACACTTGGCACAAAGTTGAAAAGCAAAGATACAATGATGATGCTACTGTAGTAACAACATCAAGACACAACAAAAGCAAAATAAAATTTATTCATGTGGGCTGCCTCCCAAAAGCGCTTTCTTTTATGCCTTTAAGCTAGGCATAATGCATAGATATCAAGTTTTATCAAGAGTAAAAGAATAGCTAGCCCGTACAACGGACTCAAAAGGTAACTTAATCTTCTTTCGAGGGAAGTGTTCCATCCCTTTCTTGAGAGGAAACTGGAACTTTATATTCCCCTTTTTCATGTCAATGATAGCACCAACGGTGCGTAGAAAAGGACGTCCCAAAATAATTGGACAAGAAGGTTCACATTCAATGTCCATAATAGTAAAATCAACGGGAACATAACTGTCATTGACAACGATAAGAACATCGTCGATCCTCCCCAAAGGTTTCTTTATGAAAGAATCAACGAGACGAACACCAAAAGAACAAGAATCAAAAGGTTTCAATTTAAGCATATCATATATTCTTTTGGGCATAACAGAGGTACTAGCACCAACATCACATAAAGCATAGCAAGAGAAGTTATTCAACTTAATTTTAATCATAGGATCCCAACCATCTTCTAGCTTTCTAGGTATGGAGGCTTCTACTCTAAGTTTCTCCTCCCTAGCTTTGATAAGAGCATTAGTGATATGCTCTGTGAAGGCAAGGTTAATCGTGCTAGTGCGGGGATCTCTAGACATCTTGTGAAGGAAATCAATAACTTCGGTAAGAGTGCAATTATCAAAATCAAGGTCACTACTATCAAGTAAAGTGGTAGTGGTGTCCTTTAGGTTCACTTGTTTGGTAGTTTCTATAGTCATAGCATCACCATTAATAGGTCCATCGGGACCAGGAGTGCATTGGGTGCTAAGAGTTTGGATATCCTCAACAACTTGGATAGTAGCAACAGTGTGGTGGGTAGGAAGGCTCTTAATTCTATCTTCTTCCTCCCTTCGAGGTGCAACCACTTCGGGTTTAGCTGCCATTTGGTTTATCAAAGTGGCTTGTGTGTGGGACATATTGGAAACTTGGGTCTCAGTGATAGTGAGCCTAGACTGGAGGTTAGAAATCTCAATATTTAGGCTCTCTAATTGTCTACTAATGTCTTGCAAGATAGCAGTATGCTCATTTAATTGCCTCGAGAAGGTTTTGTTTTGTTCATATTGGGTGTGCATGTAATTCTTAGTGGCCTTCTCTATTTCTAGAAGTTTCTCATAGCCAGGCAAATCTCTATCTTTTTGGGTGGAGTTCTTGGTGCTAGGATAAGTATTGTTGTTCCCATAAGAATTAGAGGGGAACGGTCTAGGATTGCTACCAAAGTTACTCATATAAGCATGAGCAATCATAGAATCTAAAGGATCATAACGAGGATCAAAAGAAGATTGCTTGGAAAGTAGGGACATGATCAAGTCAACTTTTTCATTTAGGGAGGAAATCTCCTCGACAGAGTTTACCATCCTACCTGTTGGAGCGCGTTCGGTGTGCCATTGGGAATAGTTGGTCATCATCTCATCGAGAAGTTTTGTGGCAGCACCAAGTGTAGTTGACATAAAGGTTCCTCCCGCGGCCGAATCTAACAAGTTCCGCGAGGTAAAGTTCAAGCCTGCATAAAAAGTTTGGATAACCATCCAAGTAGTCAAACCATGAGTAGGGCAGTTCTTGATAAGAGATTTCATATGTTCCCAAGCTTGGGCAACGTGTTCATTATCCAATTGTTTAAAATTCATTATGTTACTCCTTAGTTGGATTATTTTAGCAGGTGGATAGTATTTTCCAATAGAAGCATCTTTGCACTTGTCCCATGAATCTATGCTATTTCTAGGCAAAGACTGAAACCAAATTTTAGCTCCTCCTCTCAAGGAGAAAGGAAAAAGCTTAAGCTTAACAATATTACCATCTATTTCTTGGTACTTTTGCATATCACAAAGTTCAACAAAATTGTTTAAGTGTAAAGCAGCATCATCTCCAGCACCGGAGAATTGATCTTTCATGACTAGATTCAGTAAAGCAGGTTTAATTTCATATGAAGGTGCTGAAGTGGCAGGTGTAGTGATAGGTGTGCAGATAAAGTCATCGTTGTTGTGACTAGTGAAGTCACACAACTTGGTGTTCTCGGTGGAACCCATAGTAGCAAGCAAGCAAGATAACTATTTTTGTGATTTTCGATAAAAGATACTAAAGCAAAAACTGAAAGGTAAACTAACAAGACTAAAAAGCAAAGGTAAAAGATAGCGTGCAACTCCCCTATCCTGAAGAGTGGAGTCCCCGGCAACGGCGCCAGAAAACTTTGCTTGATGGCTTCTCGCCCCTCGTTGGTTACCCCAAGTGGAAGGTTTGATATGCAGTGTAGCGGAAGTTTTCCCTTGGCAAAGATACTAAGGATCAATTTCCCCTGAGACTCCCAGTTTCAACAAGAAGGCGTCAACTACTAACGGCGCCAGATATTAGCAATCAACGTGGACCTGCACACAGATACAAATAACTTTGCTCCCAACGAGTACAGAGAGGTTGTCAATCCCTCCGGCCTTGTCGTTTACAAAGGATCAAACGCAAGTGATAGTAGTGATAGATATTGCTGCAATAGTAAATAAAAGCGGAAAGTAAATAGTGGATGTGATCAATGATGGTAATATGGACCGGAGTCCCATGATGTTCACTAGTGTAATGCCCAGGATGGAGTTATACCTCCTACGTGTCGAGGCACGACTTAAAGGCATAAATCCATCCTAGAATGATCTCAAGTTTGGTATCTTTGCACAACTCATGTAAAAGAGGGATTAAAATGCAAAAGAGGATAGTTGGCTTACACTCGCCACTTCACACAATACGATACATAAGCAATACATCATTCAGAACATCACAGCCCGACTACGGGTAAGATCCAAAGAAAGATACCAAAACAACAAAAGCCACAGGTCAGGATCGAATCCTAGTAGAAACCACTACTGAACATCGAAACGTCACAAGCAAACGGCCACAAGCTTCATCGAGCTCCCGATGAAGTACTGATCCAACTCCTGCATCAAACTCGGCTGAACCTGCAACTGGTGTGGTGAAGTAACTGTGAGCCACAGAGGACTCAGCAATCCCGTTCCCGGGTAACAAGACTATTTAAGCCTTGGGTGAGGATAAGGCTGAAGAAAGAAATATGAGGTGAAGGAACAAACAAGAGTCTGCAGCAGCAACTAGCACTAACTTACGTAAAAGAGAGCGAGAAGAGAAGTGCAACGGGCGAAAGATGATCACGAAGTGATCCTAACTAAAGCCGGTCAAACATAACCCCACCGTGTTCAACTCCCGAATCCCTATTCGGAAATTGACAGTCACGGAACACACGCTGGTAGTGTATTGAAACATTGTGTCAAGTTATCTACAACCGGAATTAACAAGCTCCCATCTGCCACATAACCGCGGGCACGGCTTTCGAAAGTTCAAACCCTGCAGGGGTGTTCCAACTTGACCCATTACAAGCCCACGATCCGCGGAGTCGCAACTCCATAGTTGGGAAGACCCGAGTATTCTCGGAATCCCGTGCTCAAGTTAAACCGAACTAAGGTAAGGCTAATCCAGCAAATCCTCCCGGCGTGCCGACACCCTGATAGTAGCCGTGCGTATCTCGTCTCAGGCCACGACCGGATGAGCGCTACGTACAGTACCAAAGACCCCAGATAACTGGGTGGTACCGCAAGTGACTCTAGTTTGGGACCAACACCATCAGCACTGGCCCCCCTGCTATGTAGAAATAAAGGATCCTCGAGGGAGCGACCCTCTATGCAAATTTAATTATTTAATTAAGTTGTTATTATGAGGCAAATAGTACCAATGTTGGGACTTGCTGGAAAAGACTTAGCACTTAGCGGTTTATCAAGGGGGTCCCATACACCCCAACCGTGTTAGGAACGCATAATCAAGGAACATAACACCGGTTTATACGGTTCCTAACGGCAAGAGTGGAACAAAACACCAAGCAAAAGGCTTAGCCTTCCACCCTGCCAATATATAGATGATTTCATTTTAAGCATTTATATAGTGTGATATAACCCAACCAAACTTCAACATGAAGTAAGCATCTTCAATCTTCACCTGCAACTAGCAATGCTACAAGAAGGGCTGAGCGAAGCGTACTTAGCCAAGCAACGGTTTGCATAGGTAGGGTGGTTAAACATGGCAATGGTTACAAGTAGGAGGCTGACAGGAAAACATGGGCATCGAGGCAAAACTATAGAGCGGAACTACTAGCAATAGGCAAAGATAGTAATGGTATCCGGGTTCGGTCATCTTGCCTGGGATTCCACAAGGGAGAAGAACGGATCCAAGAAGAAGACGAAGCAACAGACGAGCGAATCCTCACAACTCCGGAACGGAACCGAAGCTATCAAGAGAAGCAAACCGGAAAGAAACAAGCAACACGGTAAACACACAATCATAAACATGACATACGATGCACATCCAAGCATGATGCATGTCCGGTTTAAATATGCAAGGCATGGCAAAGTGCACAAACAAATACTACAAGTTAAGTGGAGATCAATATGCAACGAGTTGCATATTGACGAAACACCACATATTAATTATTTAGTTGACTCTCATTATTAACAAGACAAGTTTAATTGTTTGTTAACATGGCAAGAGGTGAAGCATAATAAAACTACACTAACTAGGCAATTTAAATGAGGCCGGAAAAATAACAACAACATATCCGGAAAATCCTCATGAGCATGTTTAATAATTATAAGCAAACAACAATTCACACATATTAATGTGGTTAAAATGATGCGGATGACATGATCAAGTTTATGCAAGTTTTATTAAAAGGTTGACAAATAACAAGATATGAAGCATTGTCACCGTGGTGGAAAGAAAGGGTGCCACGGCAACGATCCGAAATGAGGCAATGGCATCATATCGGTATCGGTAACTCGGTGAGGGACCGGTGCAAAACAAAAAGGTGGAGTGAACGAGTTGAACAAGATGATGGGGTGATCCCGTTGCCGGGTTCCCACGAGTCGGTGGCGAGGCAACCGAGGAACATGACAAAGGTGGAACGGGCACGAAGCACACACGGGAAACATTTCATACAACACAAACAAGCATGCATTCCACGGGTCATCGACGGGGTTATACCTTCGAAACACTCGTTTCGGGACGGTTCGAGATCGTAGTGGAAGTAGCCGTAGTAGAGGAAGTAGTGGTACACGGGGCGACGGTAGTGGTACACGATCATAGTGGGAAGTAGTTGTTCCGTTCGTCTTGGCGGTTCCACGACGGCGGTAGTTGTTCACGGTCATCGGTAGTCGTTCGGGTCGTCGTGGTACTCGGGGCGATTCTCGATCTCGCGACGGTAGTGGAAGTAGTGGTACTTGCATCGGAGGGGTACTTGTCACGTCGCCGGATGTGTAGTCGATCTCGTTCGTAGTTGTACTTGTCACGGAGGGGTACTCGGCGTCGGTCTCGTACACGTTTCTTAGACGTACTCGTCGTCGAGGCACTTGCTGCTCCATGTTCACTTGCTGGACAACACAAAACGCAAAGCCGAAAAAAAAGAAGCACAACAGCAACAACTAAACAGCCACGGCACAGAGGAAGCTCGGCGATCCGCGAAGTGAAGGCAGGGCCTCGTCGCGGACTGGAGGCGCAGACGAGGGACGGCGTGGGCCGGCCGTCTCCCTGGCTGGAGAGGAGGGGCGACGAGGGTGCGGTCCGGCCGAAGGTAGCAAGGCCATGGCGCTCGCTGGACGAGGGAAGGACTCCATGGCGCTGCTGGGCGAAGCAGGGCGGTGCAGAGGCGAGCTCGCGAGGGAGGCCGGATGCGTGAGGAGGAGGAGGACCTCTGGCGCGGGCGCCTTGCGCGACGGAGGAAGCGGCTGGAGGGGAGGGAGCCAGCTGCGGGGCGGCGCGCTCGGGGCGCCGCGGACGCTGCGCTCGGCCGGCGCTGGATGGCGGGGGAGAGAGGAGCCCGGCGCTGGCTCCTGGACGAGGGCGCGAGAGGCGAAGGGCCTGGGCGAGGCCAGCTCCTGCCAGAGGAGGAGGGGCGCCGCGAGCGAGGAGTGCGAGGGGGCGGCGTACGAGCGGAAGGAGGAGCGATGCGAGGCTGAAGGAGTGCGAGGACCGAGGGCTGCGAGGGGGAGAGCGATAGGAACGGGAGGGTGGCGGCGCTCGAGGGAAGGAGCGAGCGAGGGGCTGCGCCTTAGGGTTTTCGGGGATGCGGGCTGGTGGCGGCTGGGCCTGAGGCCAGCTGGGCCAGAAGGGAGGAGGAGAGGCCTGGGAGCTCTTTTATCTATTTCTTAAACAGAAATAAAAAGAGAGAGAACAAAAATACAAAGAAAGAGCCACGGAATAAGAAGAAAAATGATGGACATTTTTGTAAGGCTTTACGGAATATTACCAACCCAACAAAATAATTCCAACAAAAAGGGAAGTGCAAACTAAAACATTTAGCTTGCAATAAAAGGAGTTTAGGTAAAAGGAGGAGCCTCGAAACAACGGAAAGAAAAATTACCGGCAAGATTTTGAAGGTGAAACTCGAAGTGGAAAAGACAATGGGGAAATTATGCACGTGTGTTATGTTGATTCCGAAGCAATGGAATATTTATTAATATAGCTCCATATTTATTAGGAGGCTTTTATATGTTATAAAGAGAAGACATCTTCCCTCGATTTAAATGGACCGAAGGTCCACACGATTTATTTAAGTTGAGATGCAAAAATTAAAATATGACATGATGGCATGATGACATGATGCAATGCAAAATAAATAAATAACACAAGCTCAAAAGAAACCCACGGGCAACCCGGAACATCTGGAATCTTCTGGAAGCTTCTGGAATCTTCTGGGACGTCGGTCTCGGGCGTCACAACTCTCCCACACTAACAGAGGATCTCGACCCGAGATCCTAGAGATATCACCGGGTAAAAACGAAAGAGGAAGAGGTAAAACAAAGTTGCTACTTTGACAGACGAGTGAAACCAAGAACCTTGAGAGGTTGAACAAGTTGAAAGAAAGAAAGCAACGGAGATGAACGAATAGAAAAAACTCCGTTAAGCAGGAGGAACAGGGAACATAACAAGAACCTTGTAGGTTGAAAGACATGAAACAAGAGCTTACGGACGGAAAGAATATGAAACCGCAATGGTATGGCCAAGGAATAAGAATGACAGAATTTGGACAGCACTCCGTCTGAAAATGGAAGGAATTAACAAGAACTAGAGAAGATGGAATGATACTTGATGAAATCAACAACATATTGCCTCCGAAACAATTAAGAGAATGGCACAAGGGGTAAGAAAGATTTCAGACAGCACTCCGGTTAAAAGAGAGGAAAAACTTGATAAGATGAGAGAACTTGAATGAAGAATACAACACTCTGGTTAAATAGATAAACAATGAAAGAACATGATCTTGAAAAAAAAGATGATGGGACGAAGAGAGCAATATCACAAAGCCTCCGGAATGAAAGAAATGCATATAGATCGTTGGCAAGAAAAGAACGGAGAAGAAAATGACAACCTCTCTCAAAATTGAATTTGAAAGGGCATCCTTACGAAGAAGGGTTGAACAGAGTTGTTGGAAAATCAACAACGAAAAGAATAAGCTCGATGTGGGCTTATGGAAAACATCTCAAAATTAAGAGGTGACAACCAGCCACTAACGGAAAAAAAAAAATTGATTGGATTGAGATCAACAAGGAGACGATAAACTTATTCACCGGAATGATAAATGAAGAACTTGGGTCATTTATGAGCACCATAATTAGTAACAATCCTTAGGGAAAGCTTTTAGGTGAAATACAACCCATGATGACTCCAAGGAATAAATTGAAGGGGTGAAAAGATCTGCTGAACAAGGAAAATGATGGTTTTAAATATCTCATTCTTGATAACTCGTGAATCATGAAACATGAATGAATTGACAAGAATGACATAACACCATCTGCAAAGATAAGGTAGAAATAATTGCAATTGGAAAGCATGATGAAGAATGCTTGAGCTCCAACAAGAATCTTGATGAAGACTTCAAGGATGAATTAAAACATGATGAACCACCAAGAGAACTCCGGTAATGAAAGCATTAGAAGTGAAAGACGAAAAGAATAAGATTCAAGGCCTATGATGAATTAGATGAAGGTTTGAAATGATATAATGAAATAACTTGGAGCTCCGGAAAACAAGATGAACAACTTAGAACCGAGAATATGATATGATGAACAAGCTCCAGACAGAAGAATTAAATCACCTGGAAGGAATAAGAATAAGAATTATGTTATGCATCTCCTTCACCAATTTAAATTGATGACAACCAAAGGATTTGGCATACTACTTATTCTCGTTGGAAAGGATTAAAGAGAGATCTCGGACAAGCTCGGATAAATCTTCAACGAACCACCGGTAGGGTTATGAAAGAACGAGTGAATTAAAACGATAACAACAGAAGGGTAGACTTGAAAGAACCACCGTAAGAATATGGAGACGAACGAAGATACATCAATGAAGAATATTTGGAGGATGAAGTTGAAAACTGAGAACGAAGAAATCTTCTGAAATGATGGCCTTCGGAGGAACACAAAGAAAAGAATTCAAGAATTGCTCTGAAGGGGCATGAAAACAATTCCCACAATCGAAAACAATTATGAGGATGGCATGAAGCTAGAACCACGAATCTTCAAGAAGACGGGCCAAGATTTAAGAGAAACACTTCTCCGGTCTTCAAATGCTGAGAATGAAGACGAGAAATGCCATGAAGAATTGTTGAGCACTCCGGAATGACGAATTAAAAGGTTGAACCAACGATGGAAAGAATTTGAAAGCGAACTTGGAGAAGGCATGTGACTGATGGAAATCATTCTTACGTCACACATGAAAAGAATTTCAGAATACTCCAGAAAAATAGAAGAGTCAGGTAAGATCCTGGAAAAAGACATGTGGGTTAGGGCCCACTAAAGAAATCACCGTTGGAAAAGATTGCTTAAGAGATATTGCACCGGTTGAAATAAAAGGCTTGAATAAGATGACAACCTCAAACTAGTTTGAACGGATTAAGAATGGAATTATGAATCTTCAGCACTCCGGATAAGAATAACAAGAGGAGAATGATTAATTGGAGCACCGGAATAAGAAAGCATTGTGAAATGAGGAAAAAGGATAAGATCAACACCGAATTCTTGAATTAAAACCACCGGAAGAATTAGAGAACAAAATAATGATGAACTTGAAGCTCTTGAGCATCTTCACGATAAATCACCGGATAAGAACATTGGAGGAAAAGAATGAAGAAAATATCACATGAATAAAATGGATATTTCATTAGAGAATTACTGGCTCCAAGAAAAAGAAGGGTGGGAGGGTGGGGAAAAACAAAGACAACTTGGGATGAACAAAATGGGCACCGGTTGGAAAGAATTTAACATGACCATCTTGATGATCAAGAAGAAATAGCACTCCCATAGAAGTATGAGAACACCGATTAGGAAAGGTATGGAATCAACATTTGACATCGAAGCAACTCGAATACCAGAATCAAAACAAGAACAAAGGATAGATGTGTAACAGCATCATCTTCACAATATCATTCGAACAGAGGATTGAACGAATGAATTCCGTAGTTACATCAACTCGTCGAGAAGCCACTTGGAGAACAAAATGAAAATAAAAAGGAACAAGGATCAGATAGAACAAATACAAGATAGAAGTTTCGTTCGACATCTTCGTGCTGAAAGCTCATGGAACATGTTACAAAAGGGTTTTGCAATCCCCGGATCAGCATAGCCAAGGATCCTTTAAGATGCAACTCCCGATCAGAACAAGTCCATAAAACCACTTCACTCAATGTAGAACCCCAAACTTCATATCGAGCATCCGTTGGAAGAATGCCTAGAACTACTAGATGAACCCACCTATAGATTTCCGAAAGTTTCCAGTTATGCAATCAGGTGTTGGGGATACACGGGAAGCACCGCGCAATCAACTCTAAACCTACATCCAGGTGTATCCATCCTTCAACACATAACCAGTCTTTCTCGGAAACTGTTTACCTCGGACCTTCGAAAACGCATCCACTATAACAAGCTATGGCAATACTCTCGAACTACCTCCCCAGTACTGGGTGATGTCGGGGTTATCTTGCCACTGGCCGTATAGGAGAGATTTTCGATGTCGGCCGTCTTAAGTATTTAGTACTGCCGCGATATGCTTGTGTCAATGATACCCCGAAGCTCAACTCCTCGGGAACAGGAGGCATCGAGAACAATATCCTTGTCACAAGAACATCGAAACAATCCCAGAATACTCGCGGGATCCTAAAAAAAAATTTGTGCAATTTTTGAAAATAGGAGAGACAAGAGTAATCGTCAGGAGTCCTCACCAGAATAAAAGGGGATGAGAAGCAAAGAAATCCTACTCTCCGATATAATATAGGACTCAAAAAGTTTTTCAGTGTGTGCCTAGACTCAACCGTCAACGATTCGATCAAACAGTGGGGGCTTCTAGGTCGGAGAAGGCTCTGAATACCAACTTGTAATGCCCAGGATGGAGTTATACCTCCTACGTGTCGAGGCACGACTTAAAGGCATAAATCCATCCTAGAATGATCTCAAGTTTGGTATCTTTGCACAACTCATGTAAAAGAGGGATTAAAATGCAAAAGAGGATAGTTGGCTTACACTCGCCACTTCACACAATACGATACATAAGCAATACATCATTCAGAACATCACAGCCCGACTACGGGTAAGATCCAAAGAAAGATACCAAAACAACAAAAGCCACAGGTCAGGATCGAATCCTAGTAGAAACCACTACTGAACATCGAAACGTCACAAGCAAACGGCCACAAGCTTCATCGAGCTCCCGATGAAGTACTGATCCAACTCCTGCATCAAACTCGGCTGAACCTGCAACTGGTGTGGTGAAGTAACTGTGAGCCACAGAGGACTCAGCAATCCCGTTCCCGGGTAACAAGACTATTTAAGCCTTGGGTGAGGATAAGGCTGAAGAAAGAAATATGAGGTGAAGGAACAAACAAGAGTCTGCAGCAGCAACTAGCACTAACTTACGTAAAAGAGAGCGAGAAGAGAAGTGCAACGGGCGAAAGATGATCACGAAGTGATCCTAACTAAAGCCGGTCAAACATAACCCCACCGTGTTCAACTCCCGAATCCCTATTCGGAAATTGACAGTCACGGAACACACGCTGGTAGTGTATTGAAACATTGTGTCAAGTTATCTACAACCGGAATTAACAAGCTCCCATCTGCCACATAACCGCGGGCACGGCTTTCGAAAGTTCAAACCCTGCAGGGGTGTTCCAACTTGACCCATTACAAGCCCACGATCCGCGGAGTCGCAACTCCATAGTTGGGAAGACCCGAGTATTCTCGGAATCCCGTGCTCAAGTTAAACCGAACTAAGGTAAGGCTAATCCAGCAAATCCTCCCGGCGTGCCGACACCCTGATAGTAGCCGCGCGTATCTCGTCTCAGGCCACGACCGGATGAGCAGTACGTACAGATACCGAAGATCCCAGCGAACTGGGTGGTATCCGCAAGTGGCTCTAGTTTGGGACCAACACCATCAGCACTGGCCCCCCCTGCTATGTAGAAATAAAGGATCCTCGAGGGAGCGACCCTCTATGCAAATTTAATTATTTAATTAAGTTGTTATTATGAGGCAAATAGTACCAATGTTGGGACTTGCTGGAAAAGACTTAGCACTTAGCGGTTTATCAAGGGGGTCCCATACACCCCAACCGTGTTAGGAACGCATAATCAAGGAACATAACACCGGTTTATACGGTTCCTAACGGCAAGAGTGGAACAAAACACCAAGCAAAAGGCTTAGCCTTCCACCCTGCCAATATATAGATGATTTCATTTTAAGCATTTATATAGTGTGATATAACCCAACCAAACTTCAACATGAAGTAAGCATCTTCAATCTTCACCTGCAACTAGCAATGCTACAAGAAGGGCTGAGCGAAGCGTACTTAGCCAAGCAACGGTTTGCATAGGTAGGGTGGTTAAACATGGCAATGGTTACAAGTAGGAGGCTGACAGGAAAACATGGGCATCGAGGCAAAACTATAGAGCGGAACTACTAGCAATAGGCAAAGATAGTAATGGTATCCGGGTTCGGTCATCTTGCCTGGGATTCCACAAGGGAGAAGAACGGATCCAAGAAGAAGACGAAGCAACAGACGAGCGAATCCTCACAACTCCGGAACGGAACCGAAGCTATCAAGAGAAGCAAACCGGAAAGAAACAAGCAACACGGTAAACACACAATCATAAACATGACATACGATGCACATCCAAGCATGATGCATGTCCGGTTTAAATATGCAAGGCATGGCAAAGTGCACAAACAAATACTACAAGTTAAGTGGAGATCAATATGCAACGAGTTGCATATTGACGAAACACCACATATTAATTATTTAGTTGACTCTCATTATTAACAAGACAAGTTTAATTGTTTGTTAACATGGCAAGAGGTGAAGCATAATAAAACTACACTAACTAGGCAATTTAAATGAGGCCGGAAAAATAACAACAACATATCCGGAAAATCCTCATGAGCATGTTTAATAATTATAAGCAAACAACAATTCACACATATTAATGTGGTTAAAATGATGCGGATGACATGATCAAGTTTATGCAAGTTTTATTAAAAGGTTGACAAATAACAAGATATGAAGCATTGTCACCGTGGTGGAAAGAAAGGGTGCCACGGCAACGATCCGAAATGAGGCAATGGCATCATATCGGTATCGGTAACTCGGTGAGGGACCGGTGCAAAACAAAAAGGTGGAGTGAACGAGTTGAACAAGATGATGGGGTGATCCCGTTGCCGGGTTCCCACGAGTCGGTGGCGAGGCAACCGAGGAACATGACAAAGGTGGAACGGGCACGAAGCACACACGGGAAACATTTCATACAACACAAACAAGCATGCATTCCACGGGTCATCGACGGGGTTATACCTTCGAAACACTCGTTTCGGGACGGTTCGAGATCGTAGTGGAAGTAGCCGTAGTAGAGGAAGTAGTGGTACACGGGGCGACGGTAGTGGTACACGATCATAGTGGGAAGTAGTTGTTCCGTTCGTCTTGGCGGTTCCACGACGGCGGTAGTTGTTCACGGTCATCGGTAGTCGTTCGGGTCGTCGTGGTACTCGGGGCGATTCTCGATCTCGCGACGGTAGTGGAAGTAGTGGTACTTGCATCGGAGGGGTACTTGTCGCGTCGCCGGATGTGTAGTCGATCTCGTTCGTAGTTGTACTTGTCACGGAGGGGTACTCGGCGTCGGTCTCGTACACGTTTCTTAGACGTACTCGTCGTCGAGGCACTTGCTGCTCCATGTTCACTTGCTGGACAACACAAAACGCAAAGCCGAAAAAAAGAAGCACAACAGCAACAACTAAACAGCCACGGCACAGAGGAAGCTCGGCGATCCGCGAAGTGAAGGCAGGGCCTCGTCGCGGACTGGAGGCGCAGACGAGGGACGGCGTGGGCCGGCCGTCTCCCTGGCTGGAGAGGAGGGGCGACGAGGGTGCGGTCCGGCCGAAGGTAGCAAGGCCATGGCGCTCGCTGGACGAGGGGAGGACTCCATGGCGCTGCTGGGCGAAGCAGGGCGGTGCAGAGGCGAGCTCGCGAGGGAGGCCGGATGCGTGAGGAGGAGGAGGACCTCTGGCGCGGGCGCCTTGCGCGACGGAGGAAGCGGCTGGAGGGGAGGGAGCCAGCTGCGGGGCGGCGCGCTCGGGGCGCCGCGGACGCTGCGCTCGGCCGGCGCTGGATGGCGGGGGAGAGAGGAGCCCGGCGCTGGCTCCTGGACGAGGGCGCGAGAGGCGAAGGGCCTGGGCGAGGCCAGCTCCTGCCAGAGGAGGAGGGGCGCCGCGAGCGAGGAGTGCGAGGGGGCGGCGTACGAGCGGAAGGAGGAGCGATGCGAGGCTGAAGGAGTGCGAGGACCGAGGGCTGCGAGGGGGAGAGCGATAGGAACGGGAGGGTGGCGGCGCTCGAGGGAAGGAGCGAGCGAGGGGCTGCGCCTTAGGGTTTTCGGGGATGCGGGCTGGTGGCGGCTGGGCCTGAGGCCAGCTGGGCCAGAAGGGAGGAGGAGAGGCCTGGGAGCTCTTTTATCTATTTCTTAAACAGAAATAAAAAGAGAGAGAACAAAAATACAAAGAAAGAGCCACGGAATAAGAAGAAAAATGATGGACATTTTTGTAAGGCTTTACGGAATATTACCAACCCAACAAAATAATTCCAACAAAAAGGGAAGTGCAAACTAAAACATTTAGCTTGCAATAAAAGGAGTTTAGGTAAAAGGAGGAGCCTCGAAACAACGGAAAGAAAAATTACCGGCAAGATTTTGAAGGTGAAACTCGAAGTGGAAAAGACAATGGGGAAATTATGCACGTGTGTTATGTTGATTCCGAAGCAATGGAATATTTATTAATATAGCTCCATATTTATTAGGAGGCTTTTATATGTTATAAAGAGAAGACATCTTCCCTCGATTTAAATGGATCGAAGGTCCACACGATTTATTTAAGTTGAGATGCAAAAATTAAAATATGACATGATGGCATGATGACATGATGCAATGCAAAATAAATAAATAACACAAGCTCAAAAGAAACCCACGGGCAACCCGGAACATCTGGAATCTTCTGGAAGCTTCTGGAATCTTCTGGGACGTCGGTCTCGGGCGTCACAACTAGTGATGTCTCTCTCCCAAAAGATGATAAAACTGCTATGTGAGGTAAACGAATTACAGCTGGGCAATTGACAGGACCATGTGCGCAAACCAATGCTGACTAAGTTGCAAGAAAGGTAGAGGTTCAAAGCATGGGCGGTACGCCGAGGTAAGTAGACCGAAATCCATCTGCATCTACTACTAATCATCCACCTTGAGATATCTATCTAGAACATCTCGCTGGTATTAAGTTGCGAGTCCCACCCATAGTGTAAACTCAAAGCAACAGACAACTGCATTAAAAGAACTTTGCGTAAAGTAAACAATCCTTGCACCCGCAGGCACAAGCACCGTTGTTTTCCCCCTTGTGGCAACAGCACATCCCCTAGACCCATGTTTCTGTCACTCAAGCTAGTCATCGAGGGGCATGAACCCACAATCAAGCATAACGTTCCCTCTTGGAGTCACTACTTACTACTTGGCCAAAGCAATAAATAACAATGGAGAACATGCAAGAATTACTTACGAACATAAATATAAAAGAGGTGAATCAAATATATTACTCAAACACAATCTGAACATAATCTCATAATCCATCGGATCCCAGCAAACTCATCATAGCAACAGCATAAGGATTACATATGTGCCTCGATCATGTAGGGCAGCTCACGAGGACTAATTAGCGAAGCACAAGAACGGGAGGAGAACATCACATAGCTACTGGTCATGGACTCATGGTCCAAGGGAGACTACTCACAACTCATCCGGGAGGCGTCCATGGTGGTGGAGAAGCTCCCGGTGGTGATCCTCCCCTCCGACAGGGTGCCGGGAAGAGTTCTCCTGGTGCTCCCGATCTTGGAAGCGCGGCGGCGGCGGAACAGAGATGAGATCGCGAAAAAGGGTTCCCGTTTCGAGGGTTTCGGGACATGATATAAATATATGCCAAAGGGGGGCATCAGACGAGGCTCGGGGGGGCCCAGGTGCCCCCCCGGCGCGGCCCAGGGGGGGCGCGCCACCAGGGCGCCTGGAGCCCTGGTGGGCCCCCTCCAGCTGTGCTTCGGGTGCCTGGTAGCTTCTGGAACGCTGATTTTTTATATAATTTTTCCGGGATTTTTCTGGCAGTTCTCGTAATGGGAAAACCTGAAATACAAAAACAGCCGAAAACAAAAACTGGCACTGGGGTGCACTGAGTTAATAGGTTAGTCCAAATATGATCAAAAGTGTATGGAAGTGTATAAATATCATAGCAATATCACCCAAAAGAGGCATGGAGCAAGCAGAAATTATAGATACGTTTTGGACGTATCACCGAGCGCGCCCTTCCCTTTTTCAAGATTTTGAAAAAGGCGGGCCCAATGGAATGGACGCCAGAAGCCGAAGCAGCATTGCAAGACTTGAAGAGGCATCTTTCCTCCACGCCGGTACTAGTTGCGCCTAGACCACAAGAACCGTTGCTGCTATACTTGGCGGCAACAAACCAGGTGGTCAGCGCCGCACTAGTGGCGCAGAGAGAAATTGATGATGAGGTGATAACAGCGACATAGCCTGATGCCATTGGTGTAGAGACGACACGGCCGGATGGAGTGCCGCCAAGGAAGAAAATGATGCAGCACCCGGTCTACTTTATTAGCTCCCTCTTGCAGGGGGCTAGATCGAGGTACTCCGGTGTGCAGAAATTGCTCTTCGGCCTCCTTATGGCCTCGAGGAAGCCGCGTCACTACTTCCAGGCGCACGAGATCACCGTCGTCACTCGCCTCCCTCTGCAACGGATACTGCACAATCCAGATGCAACGGGAAGAATTGTAGAGTGGGCACTGGAGTTGTCCAGCTTTGGCCTCAAGTTTGAAAGTACCTTGACGATTCAAAGCCGAGTCTTGGTAGAGTTCGTTGCAGAATGTACCGCAATGCCTGATGAAGAGGTCCAGGAAACTGCTCTGCTCGGCAAACATGCGAGTTGAAACTGGATCATGTACTTTGATGGAGCTTTCTCCTTGCAGGGCGCCGGGGCTGGCGTACTGCTGGTCGCGCCCACTGGAGAGCACCTCAAGTACGTGGTCCAGATGCACTTCCCCAGCGAGGTATCCACGAACAATACTGCTGAGTACGAGGGGCTGCTTGCCGGTCTTAGGATCACGGCAGACCTCGGAATCAAGAAACTCATTGTCAGGGGCGACTCGCAGCTTGTCGTCAAACAAGTCAACAAGGATTACCAGAGCCCGTTGATGAAGGCCTACGTCGATGAAGTGAGAAAGTTGGAAGAGCGCTTTGATGGTATACAGGCGGAGCACGTTCCCCGAGCGGAGAACGACATCGCCGATTACCTGTCGAAGCGCGCTGCCCTCAAGTTACCTGTGGAACCAGGTACCTTTGTGCTTCACTTTCTCAGCCATCCATTGATCCATCAACAGAGCAGAACAAGAGGAGGAAATCAGGGCCCGACAAGTACTTTCCCGCCGAGCTCCCCGGAGCCGCCGGCAAGGATGTTGCCGGAGACACTGAGCCCGCCATTGGACGGCTAGCTCCAGCGGAGCGTCAAGCTCTTGCCGTCGAGACAACCGCTCCCATGGCGGAGGAAATGCCTTTAGTCCTCGCCGTCGAGCCCCAGGCTCCAGCGTGGGCACATCATACCATCTGATTCCTCCAAACTGGGGAACTTCCCGAGGAGCAGGAAGAAGCGGAGAAAGTAGCCCGTCGGTCTGCTATGTACCGGTTCGTCGATGATGTCCTGTATAGAAAGAGACCGAACGGCGTGAAATTGAAGTGCATCCCTCGAGAGGAAGGACTGGGGCCGTTGGCGGAGATACATGGAGGCATATGTGGATCCCACATAGGGTCAAGAGCCCTTGCCGTCAAGGCATTCCGGCAAGGCTTCTTCTGGCCCACTGCCCTCCAGGATGCGACGGCGCTGGTCACCAGGTGTGAAGCGTGCCAGTTTCATTCAAAGAAACTTCATCAACCAGCTCAAGCCCTACAAACCATTCCTCTCTCCTGGCCCTTCTCGGTCTGGGGGCTCGACATACTGGGCCCTTTCCCCCGCGCTGTCGGGGGCTT
Organism: Secale cereale; assembly: GCA_902687465.1. Taxonomy (NCBI): domain Eukaryota; kingdom Viridiplantae; phylum Streptophyta; class Magnoliopsida; order Poales; family Poaceae; genus Secale; species Secale cereale. Next base: position 468,164,035 of record LR738713.1, on the reverse strand, counting down.
TGAGTACTTGTATGTTGCAATCGACAAGTTCACAAAGTGGCCGGAGGTGGAGGCAGTGAGGAAGGTCATAGCCCTGTCAGACGTCAAGTTCTTCAAGGGACTAGTGTGCCGTTTTGGTGTACCCAACAGGATCATCACCGACAACGACACACAGTTCACAAGCCGCACCTTCATGCAATATACCCAAGACCTCGGCAGCAAAGTCTGTTTCGCTTCCGTTGCTCACCCCCAAAGCAATGGTCAAGCTGAGAGGGCAAACGCTGAAGTGTTGCGAGGCCTACGGACAAAGACCTTTGACAGGGTGCACAAGAGTGGAAGGCGCTGGATTGATGAGTTGCCGGCGGTTCTTTGGTCGATCAGAATGACGCCAAATCGAGCCGCCGGCCAGACACCCTTTGCCCTGATATACGGGGCAGAAGCAGTTCTCCCCACTGAACTCATATACGGGTCACCTCGAGTGCTCGCTTATGATGAGCTTGAGCAAGAGCAACTGCGGCAAGATGACGCAATGCTCCTTGAGGAAGATCGTCTTCGGGCGGCTGTGAGAGGAGCACGCTACCAGCAAGCCTTGCGCCACTACCATAGACACAAGGTCCATGCCCGAAGCTTTGAGGAAGGCGACCTTGTTCTTCGGCGCGTTCAATCGGCCAAGAATACAAACAAGTTGACGCCAAAGTGGGAAGGCCCTTATCGGGCAATACGCGTCACTAGGCCTGGCGCAGTCCGCCTGGAGACCGAAAATGCCATTCCGGTGAGCAATTCTTGGAATATTGAGCATGTTTGCAAGTTTTACCCATAAGGCGCGGCTTGCCGGGCCCCCCGACAAGCCACCCTTTTGTACAAGCCTTGCCGGCAAGGCATGTAACCCTTTGTACAAAGCCAGGCGTAGACCCTGAGCATAAATAAATGAAGCGCTGGTGGCCTAAGTTATAGCATGCATGCTGAGTCGAGTCTCGTCCTTGGTTAGGGTTGATAGTGCTTAGCGGCGGCTAACCCCTAGCTTAGAGGTCGAGTTTTGCATCTCTTTGTCTTTCCTCTATCTCCTTTGGTTCACAGGACGCACAGATATCCTTGCCGAAGCCACTTGGGGAGAAGAAAGAGGGACAGATCAGCATCAAGGCCCCGGCAAGCCAGTGTTGCCGGGGGCTACAAGAGCAAAGATTCGCCCACGGCGAACCAGGGTTGCCGGGGGCTGCAGCTTCAGATAAGTTCTTCATCCCCTATCATGCATTCCATTATGGACTAAGGTATGTGAAACCTCGTTCTTTTCCTTAAGCTACCGTGCTCCCATAACTCTAGGCCCTAGGGCTCGTTCCTGGGACTAAGTTTGGTCATAGTCGCGGCAGCGAAAGGATGAGACGAGGAGCCTAAGCCCACTTCATCCCTACCTCCGCCAAGGGCGTGAGAAAGGTCGAGCGAAGAAGGGAGACGGCAAGGCCTGTTGCCGGGCGAGAAAATGTTTATCTTAGAGATATCAGGGATTTGTTCCCTGTTGTGGGTTCTACCTGCGAACAAATGACCCGGCAAACATTCCTTTTTCATTAAAAACATTCCATTCTGGTACAGCCCATAGGGAATGAAAAACATGAACAAGGGGATTACAAGTTCTAAATTTAACACGTGCCCGAAGGCTTACAAACTAAAAAGAGATAAGATGCCCGTAATGCCTTTCTTGTCCCTCTCCTCAGGAGGTAGGTCAAGGAGGCGAGAAGGGAAAAAGGAGCGCCTAGGCGAGCTACGGGTGGCAGAAGACACCAAGAGGACATCTTGGTGGCCGCCCAAGTGCTGGATGGTGATGGCGGCGCCGGAAGCACAGCTCGAAGACGAGGCGGCAGGACGTCAGTACACGTCGAAGGCGTCGGTGCCTGCATACTCCGACATGACGACCTTGCCGCCCGCCCTCTTCCTCTTCCTCTTCCGCAGCCTCCCTACGCCAGCCGCCAAGGGGACGGCCCCGAGAAGTTCAAGGAGCTGATGACGCGGATGATGGGGTCGCCGGTGCCACCAGAAGCGGCGCCCGACACCTAGTCGGACCCGTCATCCTGCTGCCTACCGCCCTCGTCATCGCTGCCGCTGTCCTCCTCGTCACCCTCGTTCAAGGAGGAGTCTTCATCATCCGAGGAGCTATCCACGCATCACCTTGCACGAGTCTCGAAGTGCCCGAAGACCTTGACGGAGAGATGGCCATCCTCCATCAACTTGAAATGGAGGGTGAGCCCATCCGTCAGGCTGTGGATACGAGCGAATGTCTTCCATCCCTGACGAAGATACATCACGTGAGGAGCAGGGAAGTCGACGCGGACCCGCGTGCCGCTGATCCCGTAGCCCCTCATGTGCAGCCGCAACGACTCCGGCGGATCCAACTCCATCTCCCGCGTAAATGGGGTCGGGAGACGAAGGCGACGGCGCGGTGGCCGCCGCAACCTGACGAAGAACTCGCAAGGGTCATCCCCAACATGGCCCTCCACTGGAGGAGGAGCTGCTGGCGGGGGCGAGGCCGGCGGGCCGCCCCGTCCTCCTCTTCCCCGGGCGCCCCGGCCTCGCCCCTCCCCCTTCCCCTCGTGGCCGGCTCTGCCACCGCAGGTGCAGGAGAAGGAGGGATGCGTTGTCGAGCGGCGACCCTCGCCGCCACCGTTGAAGGGCCGAGATTTCCTCACTCCATGGCGAACAGAAGAGAGGAGCAGAAGCTGAAGGAGAAAGAAGATGGAAGAGAGCGGGGCGCCGTCCTCCCCTCCCGCTCTTTATAAAGGGGCGGGGCTGGGGCTCGACCGCCCCGCTCGGCCAATCAAGACGCAGAAGGCGCAGGGAGCCGGGACCGACCCGCCGCCCCAACTAGCGACGGCCCGGTTTCCCGCCTCCACCGTTTGCCACCCCAAGCGCATGGGAGGCACGTGGCAGACGTGCAGAACAGAGGGGACGGGTGAGGCGACCTCTCCCCACCCCGTGATCGTAGGGAGTGGACGCCTTAAGGACCGTGCCTCGGCCCAATTCAGTAAATGGGCCGCGTCTCCATGCCTCCCCCCGGTTACGGGGAAGGCGCGAAGCCGCCTCTTTACTGCGACATGACGCATGCCTGCGGAAACCGCTCCGCGCATGCCGCCCACGTCACGCACGCCCCTCCACCCCGCGCCATGCACGCGGGTCGTGGGAGGCGCAGTGCGCGGAAAACCTTACCACGGTGAAAACCGTCCCGCCTGCCCGCACACCGTTCTGGGCCTAGCCCAACAACGCGTCGCGCTTATGTGTGGCCCAGGCCCCGGGGCTCCTGTCGGTGTACAAAAAGAGGGGTACAGTTTTTGTACCCCTATGACTGTGCACGGGCAGTCTGAGCCACGGGCACCACCACGCCAAGCATGGCAAGGGAGGTGAGCCAGGGTAAGACCGAAGCTCGATGGAACTTGAGCAACACCAAGAACAAGACCACAAAGAGCAAAGGGACGAAGCGGCTTCCCCCGGCAAGATCCTTGCCGGGAGCCAGTTTCAGCAGCCCTGGCAAGGTCCTTGCCGGGGGCGGCTCTGGCAGCCCCGGCAAGACCCTTGCCGCGGCAGCTCGCCCCACGCCTACGGAGCGGATCACCCTTGAGTCCACTGCCCCCATGGGGCAAGGATTCGGGAGATATCCCCGTGGTGGCATGCAGATCTTTGTGAAGACATTCAAGGACAGATACACACACTAAGAAGATGACGACCCTTGGCGGGATCCCAGCCAAGGAGGACCACAAGACCCCCGGCAAGCACCTTGCTGGGGATGACAGCAGGCGATGCGGCAAGACCCTTGCTGGGGCCCCGGCAAGGCCCTTGCCGGGGACATCCGCAGGGCCACCATCAGGCCAACGCCAACTAAGCTTCCACCGCCCCATGCAGCTGCCGACCCAACTAGCTGGGCAGGCACCTGCGTGGCGACATGTAGATCTTCATGGAAGACCCACCATTGCGCCACCTCAGCTGCCTGCCTGCCTACATGGCGTCTCAGGCATCGCTGGCCAGGGCGCGTGTCAACACAAGAAGGAGCGGCGACGGACAAGATGGATGTCTCCCCCGTCCCCGATAAAGCAAGGACACCTAAGCTAGGTGCATTAAATGCGCCTTGTCATGTAATGCGAGGGATAACCTCGCATCACTGTACCCTTTCCACCTCCCGTGTGCCACTTTGGCAACCCCTTTTCCCTATAAAAGGATGCCCGAGGCGACCAGGAGAAGGATTGGGCTCTTTAGAACTCCTCACGACTCGGCTTTTTGGAGCTCCTCACGCCCCCTAGCTAGCTGAAGAACACAAACATATAATCCACCAAAGCAGGAGTAGGGTTTTACGCATCTTTGCGGCCCGAACCTGGGTAAAGGAACCGTGTGCTAACTGGTTGGATCCGCTCTTCTCTCAACCCCGCGCCCCGCAACCGTAGTAGGGATTCTTGTGATCCCATAGGTGTCGTTCCAAATACACCGACAATTGATCAAATGACAACTCATGTCTATGGCTAGGAAACATAACCATCTTTGATCAATGAACTAGTCTAGTAGAGGCATACTAGGGACACTCTCTTTTGTATATGTATTCACACATGTATTAAGTTTCCTATTAATACAATTCTAGCATGAATAATAAACATTTATCATGACATAAGGAAAAAATAATAACTTTATTATTGCCTCTAGGGCATATTTCCTTTAGTCTCCGACTTGCACTAGAGTCAATAATCTAGCTCACATCGCCATGTGATTTAATACCGATAGTTCACATCGTTGTGTGAATAACACCCATAGTTCACATCACCATGTGACCAACACCCAAAGGGTTTACTAGAGTCAATAATCTAGTTCACATCGCTATGTGATTAACACCCAAGAGTAATAAGGTGTGATCATGTTTTGCTTGTGAGAGAAGTTTAGTCAACGGGTGTGTCACATTTAGATCCGTATGTATTTCCCAAATTTCTATGGCTACAATGCTCTGCATGGAGCTACTCTAGTTGCTCCCACTTCCAATATGCATCCAGATTGATACTTAGAGTCATCTGGATTAGTGTAAAGCTTGCATCGGTGTAACTCTTTACGACGAAATCTTTATCACCTCCATAATCGAGAAAACATTTCCTTAGTCATCCAGTAACTAAGGATAATTTTGACCGCTGTCCAGTGATCTACTGCTGGATCACTTTTGTACCTCCTTGCCAAACTCATGGCAAGGTACACAACAGGTTTGGTACACAGCATGGCATACTTTATAGAATCTATGGCTGAGGCATATGGAATGACTTTCATTCTTTCTCTATCTTCTGCCGTGGTCGGGTTTTGAGTCTTACTCAACTTCATACCTTATAACTCAGGCAAGAACTTCTTCTCTGGTTGATTCATTTTGAACTACTTCAAAAACTTGTCAAGGTATGTACTCATTGAAAAAACTTATAAAGCGTCGCGATCTATCTCTATAGATCTTGATGCTCAATATGTAAGCAGCTTCACCGAGGTCTTTCTTTGAAAAAACTCCTTTCGAAACACTCCTTTATGCTTTCCAGAAAATTCTACATCATTTCTGATCGACAATATGTCATTCACATATACTTATTTGAAAGGATGTAGTGCTCCCACTCACTTTCTTGTAAATACAGGCTTCACCACAAGTCTGTATAAAACCATATGCTTTGATCACCTTATCAAAGCGTATATTCCAACTCCGAGATGCTTGCACCAGTCCATAGATGGATCGCTGGAGCTTGCACACTTTGTTAGCACCTTTAAGATCGACAAAACCTTCTGGTTGCATCATATACAACTCTTCTTTAAGATTTCTATTCAGGAATGCAATATTGACATCCATTTGCCAAATTTCATAATCATAAAATGCGGCAATTTCTAACATGATTCGAACAGACTTAAGCATCGCTACGGGTGAGAAAGTCTCATCGTAGTCAACTCCTTGAACTTGTCGAAAACCTTTTGTAACAAGTCGAGCTTTGTAAACAGTAACATTACCGTCAGCGTCGGTCTTCCTCTTGAAGATCCACTTATTTTCGATGGCTTGCCGATCATCGAGTAAGTCAACCAAAGTCCACACTTTGTTCTCATACATGGATCCCATCTCAGATTTCATGGCCTCAAGCCATTTCGCAGAATCTGGGCTCATCATCGCTTCCTCATAGTTCGTAGGTTCATCATGGTCTAGTAACATGACTTACAGAACCGGGTTGCCGTACCACTCTGGCGCAGAACGTACTATGGTTGACTTACGAGGTTCAGTAGTAACTTGATATGAAGTTTCATGATCATCATCATTAGCTTCCTCGTTGATTGGTGTAGGAATCACTGGAACTAGTTTCTGTGATGTACTACTTTCCAATTCAGGAGAAGGTACAATTACCTCATCAAGTTCTACTTTCCTCCCACTCACTTCTTTCGAGAGAAACTCCTTCTCTAGAAAGGATCCATTCTTAGCAACGAATATCTTGCCTTCGGATCTGTGATAGAAGGCGTACCCAACAGTTTCCTTTGGGTATCCTATGAAGACACATTTCTCCGACTTGGGTTCGAGCTTATCAGGTTGAAGCTTTTTCACATAAGCATCGCAGCCCCAAAATTTAAGAAACAACAACTTTGGTTTCTTGCTAAACCACAGTTCATAAGGCGTCGTCCCAACAGATTTAGATGATGCCCTTATTTACGTGAATGTAGCTGTCTCTAATGCATAACCCAAAACGATAGTGTTAAACCGGTAAGAGACATCATAGATCGCACCATATCTAATAAAGTACAGTTACGACGTTCGGACACACCATTATGAAGTGGTGTTCCGGGTGGCGTGAGCTGTGAAACTATTCCACATTGTTTTAAATGAAGACCAAACTCGTAACTCAAATATTCGCCACCACGATCAGATCGTAGAAACTATATTTTCTTGTTATGTTGACTCTCTACTTCACTCTGAAATTCTTTGAACTTTTCAAATGTTCCAGACTTGTGTTTCATTAAGTAGATATACCCATATCTGCTCAAATAATCAATGACGGTCAGAAAATAACGATACCCGCCGCGAGCCTCAATACTCATCGGTCCACATACATCAGTATGTATGATTTCCAACAAATCTGTTGCTCGCTCCATTGTTCCGGAGAACAGAGTTTTAGTCATATTGCCCATGAGTCATGGTTCGCAAGCACTAAGTGATTCATAATCAAGTGATTCCAAAAGCCCATCACTATGGAGTTTCTTCATGCGCTTTACACCAATATGACATGAACGGCAGTGCCACAAATAAGTTGCGCTATCATTATTAACCTTGCATCTTTTGGCTTCAATATTATGAATATGTGTATCACTATGACCGAGATCTGTCGGCGTCCTGGGAACCAGGGTACCTAGACTTTCTTGTCTGCGGGCCGCAGCGCGCTCCTGCCACGATCTGGTATGGCCCAGCTGATCGACCAGCTGCCCAAGACCCTCGCGAGGGGGCTAGACCTCGCGGGGATAACAACGTCAAGACTCCCTCAGGAGCGGCCTCGACAAGGTGCTCCGAAGGGGCAGAGAATCCAAGGCCAAGCCTGCCTCAGGAGGAGGCAGCGACGTAAGCAGTGACGCACCGCGCCAGTGGGTGCCAGCGCCCGCCAGCCGCGCAGTTGCCGTTTTGGTGCAAAGGAGGCAGCGCAGGCACAGGTTCCCGAGGAGCGGGACAAAGATTTCCCCATTGGTGCAACAAGACCGAAGACCGCAAGGAAGACAGGGAGGATATCACCACCGAGCCCACCACCGCGTCACCGCCTGGTCCTTTTGCAGGCGAAGACTGCTTTTGTCAGGGTAGGAACGTCCTTGTGTTCCTGCTCGAAATGGCCGTTGTGGGATCCCTTCCCGCCTAAACATTTCAGGGGAAGAGGACCCTGGCCGCCTATATAAGTAGCTAGGATCCCCACTATGAAGGGGAGAGCAGATCCATAACCTCTGCTACTACACAAAGGAGGAAGAACACTTGCCTCCTGACCCTCCCGAGCTCACCTCCTAAGCTCAGGAATGACTGTACTAGTTCATATTCTAGCCCTCCTGAGGCCAATCCACCAAAGCAGGAAGTATGGTTTTACACCACAAGGTGGCCTGAACCTGGGTAAACTCTGGCGTGCTTCACTTCTTGTTTGCTTGAATCTCTTCACTGGGCGAGGGCGAGACACTAGGTAGATGTGAGTGGGAGAGATCTTCATTCACGCCCCTGTGGGGGGCGTGTCGAAATCTCGCCTCTCCGACGACCTCGTCCCGCTCTCGTTCGTCGACCTTGCTTCACCGCCATGGTGGAAACATGCCGAGCACGCGCCGCCAACGTCGCTCAGACGGCTCCCGTGGGCAACGGTGCACTGCTCCGCCCCAACTTGCCGGTCACCAACGCTGCCACCGACCCGGCCGTCCACGAGCAGGAGGACTCATCACTGCTGCTGTCCATGCGGCGTAATGGCCGCATGATACGTCCAAAACGTATCTATAATTTCTGCTTGCTCCATGCCACTTTTGGGTGATATTGCTATGATATTCATACACTTCCATACACTTTTGATCATATTTGGACTAACCTACTAATCCAGTGCACCCCAGTGCCAGTTTCTGTTTTCGGCTGTTTTTGTATTTCAGATTTTCACATTACGAGAACTGTCAGGAAAAGTCCAGAAAAATTATATAAAAAATCAGCGTTCCAGAACCTACCTTGCGCCCGAAGTACAGCCGGGGG
>LR738713.1:467975723-468149765 GCA_902687465.1 Secale cereale | reverse complement strand
GGGGGGGGGCGCCTGGGCCCCTCGAGCCCCGTCTGGTGCCCCCCTTCAGCATATATTTAGTGCGTCCTTCGAAACCCTCGGGACGGGAACTCTTTTTCGCGATCTCATCTCTATTCCGCCGCCGCCGCCGCTTCCAAGATCGGGAGCACCAGGAGAACTCTTCCCGGCACCCTGCCAGAGGGGAGGATCACCATCGGGAGCCTCTCCACCACCATGGACGCCTCCCGGATGAGTTGTGAGTAGTCTCCCTTGGACCATGAGTCCATGACCAGTAGCTATGTGATGTTCTCCTCCCGTTCTTGTGCTTCACTAATTAGTCCTCGTGAGCTGCCCTACATGATCGAGGCACATATGTAATCCTTATGCTGTTGCTATGATGAGTTTGCTGGGATCCGATGGATTATGAGATTATGTTCAGATTGTGATTGAGTAATATATTTGATCTACCTCTTTTATATTTATGTTCGTAAGTAATTCTTGCATGTTCTCCGTTGTTATTTATTGCTTTGGCCAAGTAATACGTAGTGACTCCAAGAGGGAACGTTATGCTTGATTGTGGGTTCATGCCCCTCAATGACTAGCTTGAGTGACAGAAACATGAGTCTAAGGGATGTGCTGTTGCCACAAGGGGGAAAACAACGGTGCTTGTGCCCGCGGGTGCAAGGATTGTTTACTTTACGCAAAGTTCTTTTAATGCAGTTGTCTGTTGCATTGAGTTTACACTATGGGTGGGGCTCGCAACTTAATACCAGTGAGATGTTCTGGATAGATATCTCAAGGTGGATGATTAGTAGTAGATATTGATGGATTTCGGTCTACTTACTTTGGCGTACCGCCCATGCTTTGAACCTCAACCTTTCTTGCAATGTAGTCAGCATTGGTTTGCGTTCGTGGTCCTGTCAATTGCCCAGCTGTAATTCGTTTACCTCACATAGCTGTTTTATCGTCTTTTTGGGAGAGAGACATCACTAGTGAACATCATGAGACTCCGGTCCATATTACCATCATTGATCACATCCGCTATTTACTTTTCGCTTTTACTTACTATTGCAAACATTATCTATCACTACTATCATTTGCGTTTAATCCTTTGTGAACTACAAGGCCGGAGGGATTGACAACCTCTCTGTACTCGTTGGGAGCAAAGTTATTTGTATCTGTGTGCAGGTCCACGTTGATTGCTAATATTTGGCGCCGTTAGCAGTTGACACCTACTTGTTGAACCTAGGAGTCTCTGGGGATTCGATCCTTGGCATCTTTGCTAAGGGAAAAACTTCCACAACACTGCATCTCACACCTTCCACTTGGGGTAACCAACGAGGGTTAGAGGCCCATCACCGCACGACGACACCATCACCCTCGCCGGCTGCGGCGTCGTCCTCGCTGATGCGCCGCGGGCCGGTCTACCAGCAGCATGCGCTACTGATGGCGTGGGAGCTCCTACGCTACCGTCGAGCGGACGGCCTCTACGACGAGTGACTCCACCGCATCACCAAGCTCGTCAATGCCGCCGAGGAGGTACCTGCACTGACTCACTCCTCCCGTCTTCCATCGCTCATGGTGGGGAACGTGGACCACGGCGTCCCGACTCCACCTCCACCGCACGATGCTGGCCAGGGGCTCAGTAACGAGGCTCCACGGTGCGCGCAGCCCCGCAGGGCCCCTGCGCGCGACGAGGAGAGCTACCAGGTGGTCCCGCATCCCCAGGCAGAAGATCGCGGGCTCCCCATTCCGCAGCACCAGAACTGCGCACCATAGGAGGTGGTGGCGCCTGTACCCAGGAACCAGCGCCGCAGGCGCAGGGGGCGCCTGCAATCATGAGCGTGGCTTGATGTCGCGCCCTAGCTCCAGAGCTGCGGCGCCTCGTCTAGCCCAGCAAGTTCAAACCAGATCTGCCTCCGTGCTACAATGGCACCGCCGACCCCGTAGAGTTCCTCCAACTCTACGAGCTGAGCATCGAGGCGTCCAACGGCACCGAGCAGGTCATGACGAACTGGTTCCCCATGGCCCTCAAGGACGGCGCTCGCTCCTGGCTCCTAAACCTCCCCGCAGGATCCATCTCCTCCTGGGGGGAGCTTCATGAGAGTTTCATCGTCAACTTCCAAGGTACCCGCGACCGAGCCCCGGCGGCCACGGATTTGCGCCGTGTGAAGCAGCAACCTGTGGAGACCCTGCAGAAATACATCCAACGTTTCAACATCGTGCGCCTCAAGATCCCCAGGGTCTCGGACGAGGCCATCATCTCGGCGTTCTCTGACGGTGTCCGCGACGACGGGATGAAGGAGGAGCTTACCATCCACGAGGACCTATGCACGGCCCTCGAGATGTCCAACCTCGCGGCGAAGTGCGCCAAGGCAGAGGAAGGCCGCCTCTCTCTCCTGAAACTGCCTGAAGCGGAGACTGACGACAAGAAGGCCAAGGCCAAGGAAGCAAAGCGCAAGGGACCCGCTGTGCTGGCTGCGGCTACAACGACTCCCCTAGAGACAACCGTCCATACTGCGGCTTCCACTATGTTCACAGCCACAACACCAACGACTGACAAGAACTCAGAGCGATGCGTGACGAGCACGTCGGGCAACGTCCTGAGCGCGACAACCGCGGCTACGGCCGCGGAGGAGGCCGTGGTGGAGGACGCTGGGACGGCAGGAACTCGCTCCAAGGATGGCGTGACCAACCTCGTGAAGACCGCTGGCAGGAGCAGCCTCGTGACGCCCCCTGACGCGACCAGCCTCGTGAGGGTCGCCCTCAGGGCAACGCGGGCCTACCTCCGCTGCCACCACGGCCAATAAGGAATGATGACGACCACTAGGTAGACGAAGCATGGCGCTTTCAGGAGCCACGCGCGGTTGCATGCATCCTGGGAGGAGCCTACGCTCTGGCTTCCCACCGCATCTTCAAGCAATTCACTCGTGAGGTGAACGCGGCGCTCCCCAGGCCTGACGCTGCGCGCAACCTCAGGTGGACCAAGCAGGTCATCGCCTTCGACCCCAAGGACCAGCTCAAGTACACCGCAGCCCCATGCACTCTCCCGATGCTCTGCACTCCGACCATCAACAACGTCCTCGTGACCAAGACCCTCATCGACGGTGGAGCAGGGCTCAACGTCCTCTCCTTCGAGATGCTCCAAGTCCCCTACGATCAGCTGCACCCAACCAAGCCATTCTACTGAGTCACAAATGGCTCCACACTCCCGATGGGGCAGGTCCGCCTCCCCGTCACCTTCGGCGATCGCGACAACTATCACACCGAGCTCATTGACTTCGACGTCGCCAACATTCACCTCCTGTACAATGCTATCCTAGGGTATCCGGCCCTCGCCAAGTTCATGGAAGCGACCCATCACAGCTACAACGTCCTCAAGATGCCCGGGAGTGGTGGGGTCATCACGATCGCCTGCAACGAGAAGGAAGCAGTGCGTTCCATGGAGCGCGCCTACTAGACTACAGCGGTCGAGAGCTCCGACGGAGTTGGAGCCGTCTTCGCCCTGTAGACCGCCTCCAAGAAGAAGAAGCACCTGCCCGCAAACGGACCTCAGGACACAGGGGCTCCTGACGGCACCGCCATGGGTCCCGCACCTGCTGACAAGGCGCCCCCCACCCTCGCATAGGGAGGCGCGCCTGACGCCCCTCTCAGGACGGGCTCGGGGGCTCTCCTCTGGAGTGCCTCTGGTCTAACCAGCGTCATGAGGGAGGTGTTCGGGCACCACCTACAGGCGTGTCTCGGTGCGTTTTTTTGTGAGCCCAGCATGAGCCATACAGCGCTGGGCGCTTAGGACTTCATCGACCAGGCTACCAAGGAACTTCAGTACGCAAGGCTCATACGCGATTGGCGCAACCGCACGGCACCAAGCTCACCTACCCGCAACCCAAGCTACCAATTCCGCGTCTGCGCCGACATCGCAGGCCTCAACCGAGCCGCTTCTCTGGAGCCCTTTTGGCCGACGGCTGTCGGCTCGAGGAGTACTCTCCCCTGAAGTTACATTCGCACGCTCTTCGGCTTCGCAACGCAGCTGCCACGTTCTAGTACCTCATGCGGCAGGCTTTGGGGGCTCAGGAGGCTCAGTGGCAGGCGGTCCTGACAGAACAAGAGCCGGACCCCTGTGCCCAATGAGGGCCTCCGGAGCCCCTGGGCCTCAAGAGCCCGACGATCCTCAGGAGCGACCCGCACGACTCGCGTCTTCAGCTACCCCAACTCTTCTTCGACGACAAGTATCAGGTGATGTCTCAGGTATTCAATCGAGGGCGCCCCCGGGCTGCATCATCCTCGAGCTGCTGGGGGCTCACCCACGCAGCTGCCTCTTTTGCGCATAAATCAAGGCTAGTTGTTTCTCTCTACTTGCATTATCTATATGCTTGGCGTCCTCACCGCCACTAAGGTCATGAGCCCTTGCGAGCCCGCAAATGAAACGCGTGCGGGTGCCTGCGGAGGCCGGCACTCACGGCTCTAGCCGTAGGTCTCGGGCCAACGGTGCCTCTGGCCCCGAGCCTCGGCAGGCCAAGGAAGCACCCCAGGTGCCGCATCAAGACATAAAGGGAGAGAAGGTCCGGGTCAGGCACTCGTCCCCTCATGCGTGACCCGTCGCGCATGAGCCCGCCCTGGATTTCACCAGGGGCTCACCGACGGCGGGTATGATGTGCGTGGGGAGGGGCCTCCTCTCCCTCCACACAAGCTCAAGACGTCGCACCTCCTGACGTACCATCCCTCGGGCTGCGGAGGGTACGTCTGGAGGCGGTACGGCAGCCCGTCCTATGCATGCCAGGAGGGCCCAAGACCGTGGCTCCGTCCCCCCGCTCACATAATCCCATACCCTCTGGGCCCGGCCCTGATCAGGAGGGCTCAGGGGTCATTTGGAGTGTGAGTGGGGCAGGGTCCCCCTCGCACCTCAGGACGTCGTGCCTCCGGACCACGTTAGCCTCCCGGGGCGAAGCGCGCCCGGAGGTCGCGTAAGCGGTGTGCCTGGTGCTCGGAAGGGGGGCTTATAGCCAAGGTCCCATCGCTCTACTATGCGCAGTGTTCCACCTCATGAACGCCGCCTCCTGGTGAGCTCATGGTGGGAGCGGGCTAGCGCGGGGCGGGGCCCTCAAAGTGAAGGGGCGGGCACGTCAGAAGATCTCCTCTCATGACACTTTCACGTAATAATGAGTGGGGCTGTACACGCCCCGGAGTCTCCCGAGCGCCGCCCTAGGGCCTCACGGGGGCTCCCTCCCACGTCCTAGTGGTAGCACCATGCCGTTCAGAATCGCCCGTGTCTCTAGGCCCGGTGTTGTGTGCCTGGAGACGCAGGATGTGATACCTATTTAGAATTCCTGGAACATTGAACACCTCAGGAGGTTCTATCCGTAATCAAGGCTCCTTGCCCGTGAAGGTCTCCGCCCGTGACACTCTCACATAATAATGAGTTGGGGATGTACACGCCACGGAGTCCCCTGAGTGTTGCCTGCGGGCCATCAGACGGGGCATCCACCCATGTCCCAGTGGCAGTCCTGAGCTCCGCGCTGGGAAGAAGACGTAGTGTAGGGGTCAGACGCGACCTTTTTCCTTTTTTGGCTTGGTGTTTGGCTGTCAGCCTTTTCTACTTCCTTGGCTATCAACCCTTCCTCTACCCCGTGCTATGAAGTTCTCGTGTTTCTCGCGTTTCTTGCATTTGGTTGGAAGTCTTGATTGGGATCTTTCTCGGCGGTTTTAAGTTCAGTTTGTTAAGAAGGGGCCGCGCCACTCGCTCTCCTTTGCGCGCCTCGCGCGCGGGGGCTGGGGCACCGTCGGTCACCGGCCTTCGTCTGCCACGGCCCCGTGACCTCACCTGGCCAAGCTTGCTCAGGCTCTGGCGACGGGCTTCTCAGCCCGCGCAATCTATCCTACCGAGCCAGCTCAAGCTTTGGTGCTTTAACCCGCGCTCGGCACTCTCAGCAGCTCTCAGCGGCTCACCCGTGCTCGGGGGCTGCACAAGCTCTCTGGATTCGGCCGTCCTCACGACCCGATGGGGGCTCATGACGCCAAAGAGTCAGGAGCACTCCGCCTCAAGACGTCGCAACGCATAAAGCTAAGTAATCTCACCAAGACCAAAAAACATGACATCAAGTTTTCGCTTCATACATATATCACAGTCCATTACACGCCTTCTCGAGGCAGCTTAAAATTTTGACACAGGGAGGACATGAAGGAAAAAGAAGGAGAAGAAGCAGAGGCCGCTCCCACTCAGTCGGAGTCTCCCAACTCCTCCCGCTTCACGGAGCCACTGCGGCGCAACGACCCCCACCCCTCACAGAGTCGAGCTCGGCGGTGCGGTGGCTCATTGTAGCCACCGCTGCTGGAGGAGCTGCTGCTGCCACAGAGGGGGGACTCGCGGCGCCCCCCAGGACCAAGCTCGTCTCCGGAGGAGAAACTGCTCCTCCAGACGCCTTCCCCACCGTCCTCTTCGTCGCCAGCTTCAGGACAGCACCCAAGGCGCCTCCCTTCCTCCGAGAAGACCCTGACGAACAGCGTTGAGCCATCAAACCTGAAGTGGACCGTACACCTCCCCTATAGTCAGCGCGCGCGAGCAAACGATTGCCAGCCGCGCTCCAGGAACACGTCGCCCGAGGGAGCCATGTCAACCTCCACCCAGGACGAACCACTTCAGCAACTGTTAGTCTGCAGCCAAATGCCGTCGGGGCCTCCGGTCGGTAGCACGTTGCCGAACGAGCGGGGAAGCCAGAGCCACGAGCCACCAAGCTTCTCCGCCCACACCACGAAGTCCGACGACATGTCGAAGGAGTGGAGCTGCGGGCGCGGAGGATGCTCGACCGCCTTCACCACGGGAAGACGTACCGCGCCCCTCACCAGCGGCCGCGACAGGACCCGGAAGGCCACGCCCGCTTCTCGGAGGAGTCGCTGCGGGTGTAGCGGCATGCTTGCGGGGACGCCCGCGACCCCTCTTCGGCGGTAGCAGGGCCAAATCATTCGTGGCCTTCCCTTTCTCCACGACGGACGGCTTCCTCGGTGGCGCCATGGAGATCTCGCAACAAGAGGGAGAGCGGGGAACAAGCAAGGAGGAAGACGGCGCTTGCTTGATGACGGTTAGGGGGCTCCCCCTAGTCCCATTTATAGGGTGGAGGCACCCAACCGCCAGCCACTGGCATCGCAGCCATAACAGCCCCGTCGTCTGCGCTGGGGAGTTGTCAAGTCACACGATTACCAAGACTTTGTGGGGAGCGGAGTCGCCATGTCCCATCCAACCGTCGCACGCCAGCCTGGCCCGCAACCTTTGGGGCCCGCGGCGCTTCATCCTCGACTAAGGCTTCGCCTCGAAGCCAACTCCGCATGCGCCTTGGGCCCGGGAGCTACTGTCGGCGTCCTGGGAACCAGGGTACCCAGACTTGCCTGTCTGCGGGCTGCGGTGCGCTCCTGCCACGGCCTGGTACGGCCTAGCTGATCGATGAGCTGCCCAAGACCCTCGCGAGGGGGCAAGACCTCGCGAGGAGAACAACGTCAAGACCCCCTCAGGAGCAGCCTCAATAAGGTGCTCCGGAGGGGCGGAGAATCCAAGGCCAAGCCTGCCTCAGGAGGAGGCAGCGACGTAAGCAGTGATGCACCGCGCCAACGGGTGTCAGCGCCCACCAGCTGCGCAGATGCTGTTTCGGTGCAAAGGAGGCAGCGCAGGCGCAGGTTCCAGAGGAGCGGGACAAAGGTTTACCCATTGGTGCAACAAGACCGAAGACCACAAGGACGATAGGGAGGATGTCACCACCGAGCCCACCACCACGTCACCGCCTGGTCCTTTTGCATGCGAAGACTACTTTTGTCAGGGTAGGAACGTCCTTGTGTTCCCGCTCGAAATGGCCGTTGTGGGATCCCTTCCCACCTAAACATTTCGGGGGAAGAGGACCCTGGCCGCCTATATAAGTAGCTAGGATCCCCACTATGAAGGGGAGAGCAGATCCATAAACTCTGCCACTACGCAAAGGAGCTAGAACACTTGCCTCCTGACCCTCCCGAGCTCACCTCCTGAGCTCTGGAATCACTACACTAGTTCATATTCTAGCCCTCCTGAGGCCAATCCACCAAAGCGGGAAGTAGGGTTTTACACCACAAGGTGGCCTGAACCTGGGTAAAGTCTAGCGTGCTTCACTTGTTGTTTGCTTGAATCTCTTCACTGGGCAAGGGCGAGACGCTAGGTAGATGCGAGTGGGAGAGATCTTCGTTCACGCCCCTGTGTTCGAACTTCTTGGGTTTGCGGAGCCCGTAATCCGACAAGATCCAACAAACTATTTTTATTGGGTGTATGACCATCAAAGGTTTTATTCATGTAAATAGAATAACAATTATTCTATGACTTTAAATGAATAATCGTATTGCAACAAATATGATCAAATCATATTCATGCTCAACGCAAATGCCAAATAACATTTATTTAGGTTCTACACTAATCCCAAAAGTATAGGGAGTGTGCGATGATGATCATATCAATCTTGGAACCACTTCCAACACACATCGCCACTTTACCTTTAACTAGTCTCTGTTCATTTTGCAACTCTCGTTTCGAGTTACTAATTTTAGCAACTAAACCGGTATCAAATACACATGGGTTGCTATGAACACTAGTAAAGTACACATCAATAATCTGTATATCAAATATACCTTTGTTCACTTTGCCATCCTTCTTATCCGCCAAGTATCTAGGGCAGTTCCACTTCCAGTGACCATTTCCTTTGCAGTAGAAGCACTTAGTTTCAGGCTTGAGTTTAGCTTTGGGTTTCTTCACGGGAGTGACAACTTGCTTGTCATTCTTCTTGAAGTTCTCCTTCTATCCCTTTGCTCTTTACTCGAAACAAGTGGTCTTGTTAACCATCAACACTTGATGCTCTTTCTTGATTTCTACCTTCGCCGATTTCAGCATCGCGAAGAGCTCGGGAATTACTTTCGTCATCCCTTGCATATCATAGTTCATCACGAAGTTCTACTAACTTGGTGATAGTGACTAGAGAACTTTGTCAATTACTATCTTATCTGGAAGATTAACTCCCACTTGATTCAAGTAATTGTAGTACCCAAACAATCTGAGCACATGCTCACTGGTTGAGCTATTCTCCTCCATCTTGTAGGTAAAGTGGTGTCAGAGGTCTTATACCTCTCGACACGGGCATGAGTATGAAATACTAATTTCAACTCTTGGAACATCTCATATGCTCCGTGGTGTTCAAAACATTTTTGAAGTCCCAGTTTTAAGCCGTAAAGCATGGCGCACTAAACTATCAAGTAGTCATCATACCGTGCTTGTCAAACGTTCATAACATTTACATCTGCTCCTGCAATAGATATGTCACCTAGCGGTGCATCAAGGACATAATACTTCTGTGCAGCAATGAGGGAAATCCTCAGATCACGGAACAAGTACGCATCATTGCTACTAACATCTTTCAACTTAGTTTTCTCTAGGAACATATCAAAAATCATAGGGGGGCTATAACACAAGCTATCGATCTACAACATAATTTGCAAATACTATCAGGACTAAGTTCATGATAAATTAAAGTCCAATTTAATCATATTACTAAAGAACTCCCACTTAGATCGATATCCCTCTAGTCATCTAAATGATCACGTGATCCAAATCAACTAAACCATGCCCGATCATCACGTGAGATGGAGTAATTTTCAATGGTGAACATCTTATGTTGATCATATCTACTATATGATTCACGCTCGACCTTTTGGTCTCCAGTGTTTCGAGGCCATGTCTGTACATGCTAGGCTCGTCAAGTTTAACCTGACTATTCTGCATGTGCAAAACTGTCTTACACCCGTCGTATTTGAACGTAGAGCTTATCACACTCGATCATCGCGTGGTGTCTCGGCACGACAAACTTTTGCAACGGTGCATACTCAGGGAGAACACTTATACCTTGAAATTTAGTGATAGATCATCTTATAATGCTACCGGTGATCTAAGCAAAATAAGATGCATAAAAGATAAACATCACATGCAATCAATATAAGTGATATGATATGGCCATCATCATTTTGTGCATTTGATCTCCATCTCCTAGACACCGTCATGATCACCATCGTCACTGGCGCGACACCTTGATCTCCATCGTAGCATCGTTGTCGTCTCATCAACTATTGCTTCTACGACTATCGCTACCGCTTAGTGATAAAGTAAAGCAATTACATGGCGATTGCATTTCATACAATAAAGCGACAACCATATGGCTCGTGCCAGTTGCCGATAACTTTACAAAACATGATCATCTCATACAATAACGTATCACTTATCATGTCTTGACTGTATCACATCACAACATGCCCTGCAAAAACAAGTTAGACGTCCTCTACTTTGTTGTTGCAAGTTTTGCGTGGCTGCTATGGGCTTAGCAAGAACCGTTCTTACCTACGCATACAAAACCACAACGATATTTCGTCAAGTATGTGCTATTTTAACCTTCTCAAGGACCGGGCGTAGCCACACTTGATTCAACTAAAGTTGGAGAAACTGACACCCACCAGCCACCTGTGTGCAAAGCACGTCGGTAGAACCAGTCTCGCGTAACCGTACGCGTAATGTCGGTCCGGGCCGCTTCATCCAACAACACCGCTGAATCGAAGTATGACATGCTGGTAAGTAGTATGAATAGTATCGTCCACAACTCACTTGTGTTCTACTCATGCATATCATATACGCATAGACCTGGCTCATGATACCACTGTTGGGGAACGCAGTATTTCCAAAAAATTCAACGATCACGCAAGCTCCATCTACTAGATGCATAGCAACGAGAGGGGAGAGTGTGTCTACGTACCCTCGTAGACCGGGAGCGGAAGCGTCTAATGACGCGGTTGATGTAGTTGAACTTCTTCGCGATCCAACCAATCAAGCACCGAAAGTACGGAGCCTCCGTGTTCAGCACACGTTCAGCTTGATGACATCCCACGAGCTTTTGATCCAGTAGAGCTTCACGGGAGAGTTACGTCAGCACGATGGCATGGTGACGGAGATGATGAAGCTACCGGCGCATGGCTTCGCCTAAGCACTGCAACGATATGACTGAGGTGTGTTTCTGTGGAGAGGGGCACCGCACACGGTTGGGAGAGATCAACTGATCAACTTGTGTGTCTATGGGGTGCCCCCACCCCCGTATATAAAGGAGTGGAGGAGGGGGAGAGGTTGGCCCTCTATGACGCGCCTAGGAGGAGTCCAACTCCCACCGGGAGTAGGATTCCCCCCCTTCCCTAGTTGGAGTAGGAGAGGAAGGGAAGAAGGAGTAGGAGAGAAGGAAAGGGGGGCCGCCACCCCCAAACCTTTTCCAATTCGGCCTCCTGCCCAAGGGGGGCGCACCAGCCCCTTGTGGGCTGGTGTGCTTCCTTCTTTTGGCCCATAAGGCCCATAACTACTCCCGGGGGGTTCCGGTAACCTCCCGGCACTCCAAAAAAAAATGCCCGAACCACTCGGAACCTTTCCGATGTCCGAATATAGCCTTTCAATAAATTGATCTTTACGTCTCGGACATTCTGAGACTCCTCGTCATGTCCATGATGTCATTCGGGACTCCGAACTACCTTTGGTACATCAAAACTCATAAACTCATAATATTGATCGTCATCAAACGTTAAGCGTGCGGACCCTACGGGTTCGAGAACTATGTAGACATGACCGAGACTCATCTTCGGTCAATAAGCAATAGCGGAACCTGGATGCTCATATTGGCTCCTACATATTCTACGAAGATCTTTATCGATCGAACCACATAACAACATACGTTGTTCCCTTTGTCATCGGTATGTTCTTGCCCGAGATTTGATCGTCGGTATCACCATACCTAGTTAATCCCGTTACCGGCAAGTCTATTTACCCGTTCCGTAATACATCATCTCGTGACTAACTCCTTAGTCATTTGCTTGCAAGGCTTATTATGACGTGTATTACCGAGAGGGCCCAGAGATACCTCTCCGACACTCGGAGTGACAAATCCTATTATTAATCTATGCCAACACCACGAACACCTTTGGAGACACCTGTAGAGCATCTTTATAATCACCCAGTTACGTTGTGACGTTTGATAGCACACAAGGTGTTCCTCCGGTATTCGGGAGTTGCATAATCCATTGTCATAGGAACATGTATAAGTCATGAAGAAAGCAATAGCAGTAAAACTAAACGATCATAGTGCTAAGCTAACGGATGGGTCTAGTCCATCACATCATTCTCCTAATGATGTGATCCCATTGATCAAATGACAAGTCATGTCTATGGCTAGGAAACATAACCATCTTTGATCAATGAGCTAGTCTAGTAGAGGCATACTTGGGACACTCTGTTTTGTCTATGTATTCACACATGTATTAATTTTCGTATTAATACAATTCTAGCATGAATAATAAACATTTATCATGATATAAGGAAATAAATAATAACTTTATTATTGCCTCTAGGGCATATTTCCTTCAAGTATTTGCATACCTATGTTGTAGATCAATAGCTCGCGATTTAGCTCCCCTATTTTTGATATGGTCCTAGAGAAAACTAAGTTGAAAGATGTTAGTAGCAATGATACAGACTGGGTACGTGATCTGAGGGTTATCCTCATTACTGCACAGAAGAATTATGTCCTTGATGCACCGCTAGGTGACAGACCTATTTGCAGGAGCAGATGTTGATGTTATGAATGTTTGGCAAGCTCGATATGATGACTACTTAATAGTTCAGTGCACCATGCTATACGGATTAGAACCGGGACTTAAAAAACGCTTTGAACACAATGGAGCATATGAGATGTTCCAAGAGCTGTAATTGGTATTTCAGACTCATGCCCATGTCGAGAGGTATGAGACATCTGACAAAGTACTTTGCTTACAAGATGGAGGAGAATAGCTCAACTAGAGAGCATGTGCTCAGAATGTCTGGGTACTACAATCACTTGAATCAAGTGGGAGTTAATCTTCTAGATAATATAGTGATTGACAGAGTTCTCTAGTCACTATCACCAAGCTATTTGAACTTCGTGATGAACTATAATAAGCAAGGGATGACGAAAACAATTCTCGAGCTCTTCGCAATGCTGAAATCGGTGAAGGTAGAAATTAATAAAAAAAGCATCAAGTGTTGGTGGTTAACAAGACCACTAGTTCCAAGAAAAAGGGCAAGGGAGAGAAAGGGAACTTCAAGAAGAATGGCAAGCAAATTGTCAGTCTCGAGAAGAAGCCCGAAGCTAGACCCAAGCCTGAAACTAAGTGCTTCTACTGCAAAGGAAATGGTCACTGGAAGCGGAACTACCCCAAGTATTTGGCGGATAAGAAGGATGGCAAAGTGAACAAAGGTATATTTAATATACATGTTATTGATGTGTTCCTTACTAGTGCTCGTAGCAGCGCCTGGGTATTTGATACTGGTTCGGTAGCTCATATTTGTAAATGGAAACATGAGCTGCGGATTAAACAAAGATTGGCTAAGGACGAGGTGACAATGCACGTCGGGAATGGTTCCAAGGTTGATGTGATTGTCGTCGGCATGCTACCTCTACATCTACCTTCGGGATTAGTTTTAGACCTAAATAATTGTTATTTGGTGCCTACGTTGAGCATGAACATTATATCTGGATCTTGTTTAATGCGAGACGGTTATTCATTTAAGTCAGAGAATAATGGTTGTTCTATTTATATAACTAATATCTTTTATGGTCATGCACCCTTGAGGAACGGTCTATTCTTGTTGAATCACGATTGTAGTAATACACATATTCATAATATTGATGCCAAAAGTGTTGGGGAACGTAGCATATAATTTCAAAAAAAAATCCTATGCTCACGCAAGATCTATCTAGGAGATGCATATCAACGAGACGGGAAGAGTGTGTCTACATACCCTCGTATACCGAAAGCGGAAGCGTTATGTTAACACGGTTGATGTAGTCGAACATTTTCACAATCCAACCGATCCAAGTACCGAACGTATAGCACCTTCGTGTTCAGCACACCTTCAGCTCGATGACATCCCTCGAGATCTTGATCCAGTAGAGGGTCGAGGGAGAGTTCCATCAGCACGACGAAGTGGCGACGGTGTTGGTGATGTGATCCACGTAGGGCTTCGCCTAAGCACTACAACGCTATGACCAGAGGAGTAAACTATGGAGGGGGGCACCGCACACGGCTAAGAGAACAATTGATGTGCCTTTGGGGTGCCCCTTGCCCACGTATATAAAGGAGGGGAGGAGGAGGAGGCCTGCCCAGGGGGGGGGGCGCCAAGAGGGGGAGTCCTACTAGGACTCCCAAGTCCTCGTAGGATTCCCCTTTCCTTTTCCGGAGTGGGAAAGAGGGAAAGGGAGAGGGAGTAGGAAAGGGCAAGGGGGCGCCATCCCCACCCCTAGTACAATTCTGACTCCATGGGGGGTGTGTGCCTCGTCCCTTGGCCTGCCTCCTCTTCTCCCCTATGGCCCAATAAGGCCCAATAACTTCCTTGGGGGGTTCCGATAGCCTCCCGGTACTCCGATAAATCCCCGAACCTCTCCGGAACCATTACGGTGTCCGTATATAACCTTTCAATATATGAATCTTTACCTCTCGACCATTTTGAGACTCCTCATCATGTTTGTGATCTCATCCAGGACTCGGAACAAACTTCGGTCACCAAAATACATAACTCATAATACAAATCGTCATCGAACGTTATGCGTGCGGACCCTACGGGTTCGAGAACTATGTAGACATGACCGAGACACATCTCCGATCAATAACCAATAGCGGAACCTGGATGCTCATATTGGCTCATACATATTCTACGTAGATCGTTATCGGTCAAACTGCATAACAACATACGTCATTCCCATTGTCATCAGTATGTTACTTGCCCGAGATTCGATCGTCGGTATCATCATACCTAGTTCAATCTCGTTACCGGCAAGTCTCTTTACTCGTTCCGTAAAGCATCATCCCATAAGTAACTCATAGTCACATTGCTTGCAAGGCTTATAGTGATGTGCATTAGCGAGAGGGCCCAGAGATACCTCTCCGATACACTGAGTGACAAATCCTAATCTCGATCTATGCCAACTCAACAAACACCTTCGGAGACACCTGTAGGGCATATTTATAATCACCCATTTATGTTGTAACGTTTGATAGCACACAAAGTGTTCCTCTGTTATTCAGGAGTTGCATAATCTCATAGTCAGAGGAATATGTGTAAGTCATGAAGAAAGCAATAGCAATAGAACTAAATGATCATTATGCGGCGGGGCCAGCAAAGGAGGACCGAGGCGGCGGCGAGACGTGGTCCGGTGGGCGAGGAGGCCGCGGCGGATGGCGGCGACGCTCACCGGATGCGGGCGCTCCCGATCCCGTCGGGTTCCAGCGGGAGGAGCGGGGCGGTTCGGGCCCAAGGCCCATATCGGGGCCCAGGCGGGCCTGGCGGCCGTGGTGGAACTGGTGGGAGGCTGGGGCGACGTGGAGGAGGCCAGGTGGCGGCACTCGATAGGAGGAGGGCGGCGGCTGGGTGGGTGCTGGCCTATGGATGGCTGCCTTGTGGCGCTGGTGAGGAGGAGGCATCGTATTTGGAGGAGGAGGGGGTTAGCTGCGCGCGGAAAACATGGAGGAGAGGCTAGAGGTAGGGGAAGGGCTAGGCGAGGCCAAATTTGGCAAGGGGCTGTTTATATAGGATAGGGGTTATAGGTTTAGGGATTTTAGGCTGTTTCGAGCCGTCCGATCTCGATCGGACGGCTCTGGCGAGCGGGGAGTGGCAGGCTGGGCCTAGTGGGCTGTGTGGAGAGGTGTGGGCTGAGATGAGAGGAGAGTAGAGAGGCCCGCGGGGGTTTTCATAGACCGAAGATGTCCGACGTTTGTCCGGCAATATTGCCGCTATATGTTTAACGATTGGGCTATCAAACGAGCTCCGAATGCGATAAAATTTGGTAGGCAGTTTGTCTACACTATAATAAGACTACACACCAAGTTTCAACCCATTCCGAGAATGTTTTCCGGCCACTTACAAAGAGAAGTTTCGGAGCTGCCGCGGGCGCGTGTGAGTGTGTCTGGACTCAAAACGGACAATGGAGATGACGCTTGAACTCGGACAGATGCAAGTTTTTAAAACATGAGGATGAAATGCACATGATGACATGACAAAGTCCAACACGCAAGCAGATGACATGGAAACGATGGCGAATAAGAGGATGACACCTGGCGCATCGGTCTCGGGGCGTCACAACACTCCCCTACTAACAAGAGATCTCGTCCCGAGATCTTAGGAACGAGACAGAAGTGAAAAAGGATGATGGTGAAACCAAAGAATCTTGAGAGGTTGAACAACTTGAAAGGAGGAACACAACTGAGATGAACGAGATTGACAAGCTCCGATAACAAGAGGAAACAAGGCATACGACTGATGGAATCCATTCTTACGTCACACTTGAAAAGAATTTGGGAATAACTCCAGAAATATTAGAAGAGTCGGGTAAGATCCTGGGAAAGACCTGTGGGTTATGAGCCCACCGAAGAGAAAACATCATAGGAAAGGATTGAAAAGGAGATAATGCACCGGAATGATTGAAAGACTCGAATGAGGTGACAACCTCAAATTAACTGGAACACGAACAAATCTCCTGAGATTTCTTCAGAACTCTGGAATAATTAAATGGCGAGAGGCGAACAAGCAATTGGAAACATTTGAGTCGAGGAAAAGAATATGATGAACACCGAATACTTGAATTGAATCCACCGGAAAAGAAGAAGAGATGAAGAATGTCGAACGAGACGAGAATTCATCAGAGAAGAAAAGAGATGAAGGATGACGAACTAAACGAGAATTCACGGGTTGAAATAATTGAGGAAAGGATAAAAGACTTCACACGGGTAGGATGAATACTCGATTAATGACTCCGACTTCGGGAAGAAAAATGGTGGGCAGGTGGGAAAAGAAAGACCACTTCGGATGGCGAAAACGATGCCGGTTGGAAAGAACTGAGGATTGAACTGGCAAAACACCAAGAGGGTCGAATTAACTTGACGAGAATTGCACCGGATGGAAAGAGCTAACATCGCAACAAACAGAAACTAACCGCGTGATCCTAGAAAATTTTGAAGGAGAAGAGGAGTAATTCAAAACACATACGTTAAGATTCCTCACCAGAGCGACGAAGGGGCTGCGGAGTAAAAAGAATTCCTACTCTTTGATATAACTAGACTCCGAAAATAGTTTTTGCTAGATGATACGTCCAAAACGTATCTATAATTTCTGCTTGCTCCATGCCTCTTTTGGGTGATATTGCTATGATATTTATACACTTCCATACACTTTTGATCATATTTGGACTAACCTATTAACTCAGTGCACCCCAGTGCCAGTTTCTGTTTTCGGCTGTTTTTGTATTTTAGGTTTTCCCATTACGAGAACTGCCAGAAAAATCCCGGAAAAATTATATAAAAAATCAGCGTTCCAGAAGCTACCAGGCACCCAAAGCACAGCCGGAGGGGGCCACCAGGGCTCCAGGCGCCCTGGTGGCACGCCCCCCCTGGGCCGTGCCGGGGGGGCGCCTGGGCCCCCCGAGCCTCGTCTGATGCCCCCCTTTGGCATATATTTATATCGTGTCCCGAAACCCTCGAGGGGGGAACACTTTTTCGCGATCTCATCTCTGTTCCGCCGCCGCCGCGCTTCCAAGATCGGGAGCACCAGGAGAACTCTTCCCGGCACCCTGCCGGAGGGGAGGATCACCACCGGGAGCTTCTCTACCACCATGGACGCCTCCCGGATGAGTTGTGAGTAGTCTCCCTTGGACCATGAGTCCATGACCAGTAGCTATGTGATGTTCTCCTCCCGTTCTTGTGCTTCACTAATTAGTCCTCGTGAGCTGCCCTACATGATCGAGGCACATATGTAATCCTTATGTTGTTGCTATGATGAGTTTGTTGGCATCCGATGGATTATGAGATTATGTTCAGATTGTGTTTGAGTAATATATTTGATTCACCTCTTTTATATTTATGTTCGTAAGTAATTCTTGCATGTTCTCCGTTGTTATTTATTGCTTTGGCCAAGTAGTAGGTAGTGACTCCAAGAGGGAACATTATGCTTGATTGTGGGTTCATGCCCCTCGATGACTAGCTTGAGTGACAGAAACATGAGTCTAGGGGATGTGCTGTTGCCACAAGGGGGAAAACAACGGTGCTTGTGCCCGCGGGTGCAAGGATTGTTTACTTTACGCAAAGTTCTTTTAATGCAGTTGTCTGTTGCTTTGAGTTTACACTATGGGTGGGACTCACAACTTAATACTAGCGAGATGTTCTGGATAGATATCTCAAGGTGGATGATTAGTAGTAGATGTAGATGGATTTCGGTCTACTTACCTCGGCGTACCGCCCATGCTTTGAACCTCTACCTTTCTTGCAACTTAGTAAGCATTGGTTTGCGCACATGGTCCTGTCAATTGCCCACCTGAATTCGTTTACCTCACATAGCAGTTTTATCGTCTTTTGGGAGAGAGACATCACTAGTGAACATCATGGGACTCCGGTCCATATTACCATCATTGATCACATACGCTATTTACTTTCCGCTTTTATTTACTATTGCAGCAATATCTATCACTACTATCACTTGCGTTTGATCCTTTGTAAACGACAAGGCCGGAGGGATTGACAACCTCTCTGTACTCGCTGGGAGCAAAGTTATTTGTATCTGTGTGCAGGTCCACGTTGATTGCTAATAACTGGCGCCGTTAGCAGTTGACACCTTCTTGTTGAAACTGGGAGTCTCAGGGGAAATCGATCCTTGGTATCTTTGCCAAGGGAAAACTTCCGCTACACTGCATCTCAAACCTTCCACTTGGGGTAACCAACGAGGGGCGAGAAGCCATCAAGCAAAGTTTTCTGGCGCCGTTGCCGGGGACTCCACTCTTCAGGATAGGGGAGTTGCACGCTATCTTTTACCTTTGCTTTTTAGTCTTGTTAGTTTACCTTTCAGTTTTTGCTTTAGTATCTTTTATCGAAAATCACAAAAATAGTTATCTTGCTTGCTTGCTACTATGGGTTCCACCGAGAACACCAAGTGGTGTGACTTCACTAATCACAACAACGATGACTTTATCTGCACACCTATCACTACACCTGCCACTTCAGCACCTTCGTATGAAATTAAACCTGCTTTACTGAATCTAGTCATGAAAGATCAATTCTCCGGTGCTGGAGATGATGCTGCTTTACACTTAAACAATTTTGTTGAACTCTGTGATATGCAAAAGTACCAAGAAATAGATGGTAATATTGTTAAGCTTAAGCTTTTTCCTTTCTCCTTGAGAGGAGGAGCTAAAATTTGGTTTCAGTCTTTGCCTAGAAATAGCATAGATTCATGGGACAAGTTCAAAGATGCTTTTATTGGAAAATACTATCCACCTGCTAAAATTATCCAACTAAGGAGTAACATAATGAATTTTAAACAATTGGATAATGAACACGTTGCCCAAGCTTGGGAACGTATGAAATCTCTTATCAAGAACTGCCCTACTCATGGTTTGACTACTTGGATGGTTATCCAAACTTTTTATGCAGGCTTGAACTTTACCTCGCGGAATTTGTTAGATTCGGCCGCGGGAGGAACCTTTATGTCAACTACACTTGGTGCTGCCACAAAACTTCTCGATGAGATGATGACCAACTATTCCCAATGGCACACCGAACGCGCTCCAACAGGTAGGAAGGTAAACTCTGTCGAGGAGATTTCCTCCCTAAATGAAAAAAGTTGACTTGATCATGTCCCTACTATCCAAGCAATATTCTGTTGATCCCCGTGATGTTCCTTTAAATTCTTTGATTGCTCAAGAACAAGTAGATGTGAACTTTATCTCTAGAAACAATTTTAACAACAATGCTTATAGGAGTAATTTTGGTAGCAATCCTAGACCGTTCCCCTCTAATTCTTATGGGAACAACAATGCTTATCCTAGCACCAAGAACTCCACTACTGAACTAGAGATTATGCTTAAGGATTTCATCACTACCCAAAAAGCTTTTAATAATAGTGTAGAAGAAAAACTAAACAAACTAGGTGATCTCTCTTCGAAGGTAGACAATTTAGCCAATGAGGTAGAATTGCTTAAAATTAGAACTTCTCCTCTTGAGGAGAGGAAGGTCACTCCTATGAATGCTATTCAAGTGCAAATTAATGAAAATATTAGGATGATGGCTAAACTTAAAGAGAGATGGGCTAGAGAAAGGGAGGAAGAAGATAGAATTAAGAGCCTTCGTACCCACCACACTGTTGCTACTATCCAAGTTGTTGAGGATATCCAAACTCTTAGCACCCAATGCACTCCTGGTCCCGATGGACCTATTAATGGTGATGCTATGACTATAGAAACTACCAAACAAGTGAACCTAAAGGACACCACTACCACTTTACTTGATAGTAGTGACCTTGATTTTGATAATTGCACTCTTACCGAAGTTATTGATTTCCTTCACAAGATGTCTAGAGATCCCCGCACTAGCACGATTAACCTTGCCTTCACAGAGCATATCACTAATGCTCTTATCAAAGCTAGGGAGGAGAAACTTAGAGTAGAAGCCTCCATACCAAGAAAGCTAGAAGATGGTTGGGATCCTATGATTAAAATTAAGTTGAATAACTTCTCTTGCTATGCTTTATGTGATGTTGGTGCTAGTACCTCTGTTATGCCCAAAAGAATATATGATATGCTTAAATTGAAACCTTTTGATTCTTGTTCTTTTGGTGTTCGTCTCGTTGATTCTTCCATAAAGAAACCTTTGGGGAGGATCGACGATGTTCTTATCGTTGTCAATGACAATTATGTTCCCGTTGATTTTACTATTATGGACATTGAATGTGAACCTTCGTGTCCAATTATTTTGGGACGTCCTTTTCTACGCACCGTTGGTGCTATCATTGACATGAAAGAGGGGAATATAAAATTCCAGTTTCCTCTCAAGAAAGGGATGGAACACTTCCCTCGAAAGAAGATTAAGTTACCTTTTGAGTCCGTTGTACGGGCTAGCTATTCTTTTACTCTTGATAAAACTTGATCTCTATGCATTATGCCTAGCTTAAAGGCATAAAAGAAAGCGCTTTTGGGAGGCAGCCCACATGAATAAATTTTATTTTGCTTTTGTTGTGTCTTGATGTTGTTACTACAGTAGCATCATCATTGTATCTTTGCTTTTCAATTTTGTGCCAAGTGTAGCCTCTGATTGCAAGAAAGTTCAAAAGTTGTGACGTGCTGTCCAGGAAACAGATTCTGTCCTTTGATAGAAAAATTCGTATAAAATCACCAGATCATCTTTTTGGTCTGAATTTTTTCGACAGCGTGCTCTATATAATTGTCTTTCGTGTTCTATTTTGAGTTTTTTTATTAGAGTTGCAGAAGTACCCCGAAAAAATCATTTACTACCTGCTGTTATGTTTTTCACAGATTCTGTCCTGTTTTGCCTTTCCTTCATTTTGCAAACCTAGAGCTTGCTTTTTTTCTTTGCAAAAACCTTTTGGCAATCTTGAGAAACAGTAGATCTTCAAGAATATCCTTATTTCCAGCAAGGAACAATTATTTTATTAAGGGTACTAACCTCGCTAATCAGATTATGATGAGTTATGTATGAAGGGAGTTTTCAAGTGTGCGAGGGAAGATGATAAAAAGATTCAGGAGTGTCAAACGCTCAAGCTTGGGGATGCCCCCATGCACCCCCAAGAAATATTCAAGGAGACTCAAGCGTCTAAGCTTGGGGATGCCCCCGTGCATCCCCTTCTCCATCAACATTATCAGTTCGTTTTTCGTTCCACTATATTTTTATCACTTCATGTGTTATGTGCTATGCTTGGAGCGTCTTGCTTTTAGTTTCCTTTTTAGTTTTCTTTAGCTTTTCATAACGAGTTGGAACTCAGCTTTCTTTATGTGGGAGAGAAACACGCTCCACTTCTACCTAGAACATAACATAGAATTTTCATGTCTATCTTTGCTGTGTGTGTTCTTTGTCTTTTAATAGCTACTATCATGCTTAGCTCTTAACTTTCATGCTTATCTTTTTAAAGAGCTTTTGTTTAGTTGGTTGCTTGAACTCTCTTTAGTTATCATGCTTATCTTATTAAGAGAGTTTGCTTCTGTTGCATTGGTTGATATGTCTATGATAAAGATGCTACGTGCATAATGGTGCTTAGTAGTTCATGTTTTCTTATGGTTAGTCTCAAATAGCTGGGGGGTTCCCAATGTGTTATTGGAGTACCAACATGATTTGTTTGCCTATGATGTGGTATGGTTTAGTAATATCTTCCTTCGAGAATTTACTTTGATTGACTTGCCGTATGCTCGCGCATATTTAACACTGTAAAGAAAGTTTGTCAAGCCTTGATGGTCTTTTGTTTCTAAGTAGCGATATAACTTCCATGCCTGATTCAATGTTGCTTTGTCGCTCTGCATGATTATGACCGTCATTGCTCTCTTAGTTGGTCGCTCCCAGTCTTTTGCTAACCTCCACCTGTACTAAGCGGACTGACTGCTTGTGCATCCAAATTCCTTTAAACCAGTTATGCCATATGAGTCCACCATACCTTCCTACATGGTATTTACCTGCCATTCCTAACGGAGACTTGCATGTACCATCTCGAAATTGTTCAAAGAAAAAGCATTCCTATTTTGTGCCTCTGTTGTAAGTTCATGAGGAAGTAGTGGTTAATTCATGATCTTTTTAAGTTGGACAAGCTTCACCCCGGGATTGCATGTATAATGTGCAAACCCATAATACGAGAAGGAACTGGCATTGAGTGCGCCCGGCTCAAAAAGATAATATAACAAACAAACCCTCCTTCACGCTTTGTTCGTGAGAAATCAGAAAACTTTGGCAGTGATAAACAAAGGAGATTAAGAGGATGTGATCGTCCTCATTCGGGAGCCGTTCCTCGAAACTTGTCCATCTCAAGAAGTGATTGAGTTGTCTGCTAGCATTCGTTGATGAAACATGCATGATCTAAAAAAATATTATTACCTCTGTTTTTAAAACCAAGAGCTCTAGTACATGTTTTGTCTTTGTTTCCGACTACGGGTTTTCAACCTTGCCAACAAAAGCCACGGATCGAGGGTCTCCACCTTGTTTTAAAAGCACCAACTACTGAGAGCATGATTGTCATTCTGAGTGTAATGTGCATTGTCCCAAAGTAGCATTGTCTTTTGCATGATTGTGATATCGTTTATTTTGAAATCATTGTATCTAGTCATCACTTAAACCTTGGAGGTGCCCCTGCATTTATGTTTTGCTTCACTAAAGGGGGCAAGCGAGATATCACTTTATCATATTTGCACACCATGCTCATTGCAAATCTATTTGATGTTTCAGTATCATATTGTAAAACTTTTAGTTCTTTGTGATTTTCCCTTGAGGCAACTTAATTACTACAGATTCATTGTCTCGGTAAGCTTTTGTCATGTGACTATGAAAAAGTCCTATATGGTTAATAGCATGTCACCACAAAAATTATTGTTGTTATCATTTACCTACTCGAGGACGAGCAGGAATTAAGCTTGGGGATGTTGATACATCCAAAACGTATCTGTAATTTATGCTTGCTCCATGCCTCTTTTGGGTGATATTGCTATGATATTTATACACTTCCATACACTTTTGATCATATTTGGACTAACCTATTAACTCAGTGCACCCCAGTGCCAGTTTCTGTTTTCGGCTGTTTTTTTATTTTAGGTTTTCCCATTACGAGAACTGCCAGAAAAATCCCAGAAAAATTATATAAAAAATCAGCGTTCCAGAAGCTACCAGGCACCCGAAGCACAGCCGGAGGGGGGCCACCAGGGCTCCAGGCGCCCTGGTGGCGCGCCCCCCTGGGCCGCGCCGGGGGGGCGCCTGGGCCCCCCGAGCCTCGTCTGATGCCCCCCTTTGGCATATATTTATATCGTGTCCCGAAACCCTCGAGGGGGGAACCCTTTTTCGCGATCTCATCTCTGTTCCGCCGCCGCCGCGCTTCCAAGATCGGGAGCACCAAGAGAACTCTTCCCGACACCCTGCCGAAGGGGAGGATCACCACCGAGAGCTTCTCCACCACCATGGACGCCTCCCGGATGAGTTGTGAGTAGTCTCCCTTGGACCATGAGTCCATGACCAGTAGCTATGTGATGTTCTCCTCCCGTTCTTGTGCTTCACTAATTAGTCCTCGTGAGATGCCCTACATGATCGAGGCACATATGTAATCCTTATGCTGTTGCTATGATGAGTTTGCTGGGATCCGATGGATTATGAGATTATGTTCAGATTGTGTTTGAGTAATATATTTGATTCACCTCTTTTATATTTATGTTCGTAAGTAATTCTTGCATGTTCTCCGTTGTTATTTATTGCTTTGGCCAAGTAGTAGGTAGTGACTCCAAGAGGGAACGTTATGCTTGATTGTGGGTTCATGCCCCTCGATGACTAGCTTGAGTGACAGAAACATGAGTCTAGGGGATGTGCTGTTGCCACAAGGGGGAAAACAACGGTGCTTGTGCCCGCGGGGTGCAAGGATTGTTTACTTTACGCAAAGTTCTTTTAATGCAGTTGTCTGTTGCATTGAGTTTACACTATGGGTGGGACTCGCAACTTAATACCAGCGAGATGTTCTGGATAGATATCTCAAGGTGGATGATTAGTAGTAGATATTGATGGATTTCGGTCTACTTACTTCGGCGTACCGCCCATGCTTTGAACCTCAACCTTTCTTGCAATGTAGTCAGCATTGGTTTGCGTTCGTGGTCCTGTCAATTGCCCAGCTGTAATTTGTTTACCTCACATAGCTGTTTTATCGTCTTTTGGGAGAGAGACATCACTAGTGAACATCATGAGACTCCGGTCCATATTACCATCATTGATCACATACACTATTTACTTTTCCGCTATTTACTTACTATTGCAAAACACTATCTATCACTACTATCATATTGCTTTTAACCCTTTGTGAACTACAAGGCCGGAGAGATTGACAACCTCTCTGTACTCGTTGGGAGCAAAGTTATTTGTATCTGTGTGCAGGTCCACGTTGATTGCTAATTGCGCCGTTAGCAGTTGACACCTACCTGTTGAACCTAGGAGTCTCTGGGGATTCAATCCTTGGCATCTTTGCTAGGGGAAAACACTTCTACTTACTGCATCTTACACCTTCCACTTGGGGTAACCAACGAGGGGTTCGAGGCCCATCACTACCAGGCACCCGAAGCACAGCCAGAGGGGGACCACCAGGGCCCCAGGCGCCCTGGTGGCGCGCCCCCCCCTGGGCCGCGCCGGGGGGGGGGGGGCGCCTGGGCCCCCCGAGCCTCGTCTGACGCCCCCCTTTGGCATATATTTAAAGCGTCTCCCGAAACCCTCGAGACGGGAACTCTTTTTCGCGATCTCATCTCTGTTCCGCCGCCGCCGCCGCTTCCAAGATCGGGAGCACCAGGAGAACTCTTCCCGGCACCCTGCCGGAGGGGAGGATCACCACCGGGAGCTTCTCCACCACCATGGACGCCTCCCGGATGAGTTGTGAGTAGTCTCCCTTGGACCATGGGTCCATGACCAGTAGCTATGTGATGTTCTCCTCCCGTTCTTGTGCTTCACTAATTAGTCCTCGTGAGCTGCCCTACATGATCGAGGCACATATGTAATCCTTATGCCGTTGCTATGATGAGTTTGCTGGGATCCGATGGATTATGAGATTATGTTCAGATTGTGTTTGAGTAATATATTTGATTCACCTCTTTTATATTTATGTTCGTAAGTAATTCTTGCATGTTATCCGTTGTTATTTATTGCTTTGGCCAAGTAGTAGGTAGTGACTCCAAGAGGGAACGTTATGCTTGATTGTGGGTTCATGCCCCTCGATGACTAGCTTGAGTGACAGAAACATGAGTCTAGGGGATGTGCTGTTGCCACAAGGGGGAAAACAACGGTGCTTGTGCCCGCGGGTGCAAGGATTGTTTACTTTACGCAAAGTTCTTTTAATGCAGTTGTCTGTTGCTTTGAGTTTACACTATGGGTGGGACTCGCAACTTAATACCAGCGAGATGTTCTGGATAGATATCTCAAGGTGGATGATTAGTAGTAGATGCAGATGGATTTCGGTCTACTTACCTCGGCGTACCGCCCATGCTTTGAACCTCTACCTTTCTTGCAACTTAGTCAGCATTGGTTTGCGCACATGGTCCTGTCAATTGCCTAGCTGTAATTCGTTTACCTCACATAGCAGTTTTATCGTCTTTTGGGAGAGAGACATCACTAGTGAACATCATGGGACTCCGGTCCATATTACCATCATTGATCACATACGCTATTTACTTTCCGCTTTTATTTACTATTGCAGCAATATCTATCACTACTATCACTTGCGTTTGATCCTTTGTAAACGACAAGGCCGGAGGGATTGACAACCTCTCTGTACTCGTTGGGAGCAAAGTTATTTGTATCTGTGTGCAGGTCCACGTTGATTGCTAATAGCTGGCGCCGTTAGCAGTTGACACCTTCTTGTTGAAACTGGGAGTCTCAGGGGAAATCGATCCTTGGTATCTTTGCCAAGGGAAAACTTCCGCTACACTGCATCTCAAACCTTCCACTTGGGGTAACCAACGAGGGGCGAGAAGCCATCACTAGACTCGACAAAGGCCAAACTATGATCAATCAGGGGGGCTCCTATGGTCGGTCGAGGCTCTCATACCAACTTGTCACGCCCAAGATGCGATTCTATCCCGATCAAATGAAAACCTTGTGATTGGGGCACAACCGCATTTCGGGCGCTGAGGAAGATGGATATCATTACATCGTACCATTACATAATACATGGGAATACATACAAGTTATACAAGTCACATGAATACCACAATTCATACACAAGACATTTGACTACGGCTGAAAACATGAAAACCACAACGACATCCATCCTGCTATCCCAGGCTGCTGACCAGGAACCTATCCCAAGACTGAAGAAGAAGGAGAAGAAAGAACTCCAACACACGTAACATCACTCTCACGTCAAGTCATCGGAAAGCTACACCTGCAACTGTTGTTGTAGTATCTGTGAGCCACAAGGACTCAGCAATCCCATAACCATGGGTATCAAGACTAGCAAAGCTTAATGGGTAAGGAGAGGTTAAGTGGTGAGGTTGCAGCAGCGGCTAAGCATTATATGGTGGCTAACTTACGAGTACAAGAATAAGATGAGCATCTACGCAAAACGATCACAAACTAGTAATGATCACTAAGAGATCCTGAACTACCTACGAGTCAAACATAACCCCATCGTGTTCTCTTCTCAAAATGAAAAGAGACGGTCATGGTTACTCACGCGGTTCGTGTGTATTATTTTCGATCCTCTGTCAAGTTTTCTACAACCGGACATTAATAAATTCAAATCTGCCACATAACCGCGGGCACGGCTTTTGAAAGATCATAACATTGCAGGGGTGTCTCAACTTAGCCCATCACAACCTCTCACGATCAGCAGAGGTAAAAACCCCTTATCTTAGGGATAAACCGATCAGACTCAGAATCCCAGTGCACAAGACATTTCGACAATGGTAAAACAAGTCCAGCAAGACCTCTCGGCGTGCCGACACCCTGATAGTAGCCACGCGTATCTCATCTCAGGCCACGTCTGGATGGGACATCCTACATGTAACCAGATACCTCGAGTTTCCCCGAGGCGGACCCGCAGTCTACCCATTTGGGACCAACACCATCGACACTGGCCCCCCTGTATGTAGAAGAATCCTCGGGTAGCACTGACTCCCTATGCAATTTAATTAATTAATTAAGATTTTATTATGTTGCAAATTAAAACCAAAGTTGGGCCTTGCTGGAGGAGTTTTATTCAAAGCGAACTGTCAAGGGGTCTCCATATACCCAACCGTCTTAGGAACGCAAAATCAAGGAACATAACACCAGTTTATTGGTTCTTAAGGCGGCATGAGTGGAACAAAACACCGAGCAAAAGGCCAAGCCTTCCACCCATTGCCAAGTATATAGGTGCATCAATTTAATTAAGAGATATTGTGATATTCCAACAATCCAAGTTCCAACATGGAGCAATCTTCATCTTCACCTGCAACTAACAATGCTATAAGAGGGGCTGAGCAAGCGGTAACATAGCCAAACAACGGTTTGCTGGGATGGTGTCAAGGATAGAGGGTGTTTCATGGCAACAAGGAGAGGCTGACAACAAATAGATAGGTAGCGCGACATATAATGGTAGCATCAAGACAACTAGCATAGCAATGATAGTAAAGGTATCCAAGGTGACGGTCATCTTGCATGATATCCCGCTAGGAATAAGAACGAGTCCATGAAGAAGAAGAAGCCACGAAGACGAACCAAGCATAGTCGAACAAATCCTCACGATCGCAACGAAACAAGCACTAACGAGAAGAAGCAAGCAACATGGTAAACACCCAACACATAACAAGACAAGATGCTCAAGCAAGTATGATGCATGACAAGGCTACATGATGCAAATCATGGCAAGGTATGAAGCACACAAGATCAACACACGAAGCAAGTTTAAATGAGCCCGGAAACAACATATAACAATTCTGGTAAGTCCTCATATGCAACTTTCGAAATTGGTCCAGATCTGAACAAACCTTATGTTAAAGTTGTTAAACAGCAAGTTAACATGCACCATGATGATCTACTCGAAAGTCTAGTCAAGTTACATATAAAGTTTATTTAATTCGGAGCTACAGCCTAGAAGATATGAGCAAAACAAGTCAAGCATGGCAAAGATGCAAGATGCATTCAAACAACAAGCAAACAGACTCCAAACATGTATACACCATTACATTATGCATCTACATGAAAAAACACGCAAGTTTCATATAGGACACGCTCAAAACGGAGCAACGGATCAACACATACACACGAAACAAGAGATAACAACAATTTGTCCCAAAACAACAAATACGCACTTTGCAATCATCAAAACAACATGCTACAGGAACATTTCATGGCATCAAAGGGCATGGCCATCATGTACATGTCAAGCACTACAAACATGATCACTGGGCTACTAACAAACACCACTAGAACATGCTCAAAACATCATGGCAAGATTGCAAAAGATAACAGTTTCACAGACTTAGTGAAATAAACTGAACATGGCAGCAACAACGACAAGTAGGCATGTTTACAAGCTTGTGTAACTCATCTCAGAGCATATCATGGCATGTGAATATAACCAACAACAAGAAGACATGTTTATGAAGCTACTCATGGCAAGAACATGGTCATAGGATGCTTAGATCACTAGCTATTCACATGGCAAAACTAAACTTACTGATAACAGGCTGACAGAAACATTTTATAGCAATTTGAGAGCAAGAAAGAGACAAGCTACAACAGGCTATAATTGCAACCAAGGGCATGAATGGATAGAGCATAACATGGGCTTCAAGACATGATCATTGGACATCCCCAAATGTGCATGGATATGACTAGGGAATCAAGCAAACATGGCATCACAATATAACAGTTTCAGACTTAGTAGTTTTTCAACAAGTCTCAGGAACAACAAATAGCGAGTAGGCCACTTTGCAAGTTTGTTGCACTCACCACAAGGCATATCATGAAAAGTGGATTGCACCACAGCAAAGATGACATGATTGTTCTCCTAACACATGTTGGCATGATGCTTAAACAAGAATCACACAAAAAGATATGAAAAAGGACAAATCAGCAAGTTATATAAGTTTTCAGCACTTAACAGCAACATTCACTCTTGCAACAGAGATAAACATGTCAATATGGCACATAACATGAATGCAACAGCCACCAACATGTAGAGCACTTCACAATGAACATTTTGACATATCATACACTCCATTTGGACCAACATGCACAAAGTTACACCATGTTAAACACGCATACATATTGTTGATAGAAAACAAGGACTTGACACTAACATCACAGAGCAGTTTTGCAATGAAGATTAAGGCATCAAGATGAACAGCAACATGCATGCAAATGCACTAACATGTAGAGCATCACGTGACGAACATTTTGACATATCATATGCACAACTTGGACCAACATGCACAAATTTATCACAGGTCAAACATGCACACATAATAATAACTTTCAGGGACTTAGTGATTTTTCGGTCAAAACAGCGAGCGTAAGATTCTATAAATCGCACTAGGAGGAGGATAGGCCAAATGGACTCACATTGGGCCTGTGGGCCGGTCGGGGTGCGAGGCGGTTTAGGAGGCTGGTCCGGTTGAGGTGGACCGGTCGGGCCGGCCCGGTTTAGATGAACCGGCCGGTCCCGCGGTTTTTGTCGGGCTCGCGGCTTGGGCGACCCGGGACGAGGCTGGGTAAGCCCGCGGCGGCGCAGCTGGCACAACACCGGTGAGGCCACGGTGGGACGACGGAGCGGGGCGCGAAGGTGGCGGATCTGGCCTTGGGGCGCCGGATTTGGACACGGTCGGGATCGGCAGCACTCGTGGAGGCGGGATCCGGTGAGCTGGGGCGGAGGCCGGCGGTGGCTCGGGATGCGCGGCGGCCGGTGCGGGGCTTGAGGCGGCGGGGTGGCGAGCACGGTTGCGGTGATGCGGAGGTGGCGGCGGGGTCAAGCAAAGGAGGACCGAGGCGGCGGCGAGACGAGGTCCGGTGGGCGAGGAGGCCGCGGCGGACGGCGGCGACGCTCACCGGCGGTGGGCGCTCCCGATCCCGTCGGGATCCAGTGGGAGGAGTGGGGCGGTTTGGGCCCAAGGCCCAGATCAAGGCCCATGCGGACCTGGCGCGGGCCTGACGGCCGTAGTGGAACTGGTGGGAGGCTGGGGTGACATGGAGGGGGCTAGGTGGCGGCGCCCGATTGGAGGAGGGCGGCGGCTGGGTGGCTACTGGCCAATGGTTGGCTGCCACATGGCGCTGGTGAGGTGGGGGCGCCGGATTTGAAGGAGGAGAGGGTTGGCTGCG
This sequence comes from Secale cereale, assembly GCA_902687465.1. NCBI lineage: Eukaryota > Viridiplantae > Streptophyta > Magnoliopsida > Poales > Poaceae > Secale > Secale cereale. The sequence goes on along the minus strand of LR738713.1, from coordinate 468,118,877 downwards.
TGCGGAAAATGAGGAGGAGAGGCTAGAGGTAGGGGAAGGGCTAGGTGAGGCCAAATTTGGCAAGGGGGGGCTGTTTATATAGGATAGAGGTTCTAGGTTTAGGGATTTTAGGCCGTTTCGAACCGTTCGATGTCGATCGGATGGCTCCGGCGAGAGGGGAGTGGCAGGCTGGGCCTAGTGGGCTGTGTGGAGAGGTTTGGGCTGAGATGAGAGGAGAGTAGAGAGGCCCGCGAGGGTTTTCGGAGACCAAAAACGTCCGACGTTTGTCCGACTATATTGTCGTTATATGTTTAACGGTTGGGCTATCAAACGAGCTCCGAATGCGACGAAATGGCAGGCGGTCTGCCTACACTATAATAAGACCACACGCCAAGTTTCAACCCATTCCGAGAACGTTTTCCGGCCACTTACAAAGAGAAGTTTTGGAGGTGCCGCGGGCGCGTGTGAGTGTGTCTGGACTCAGAACGGACAACGGAGAGGACGGTCGAACTCGGTTAGATGCAAGTTTTTAAAACATGAGGATGCAATGCACATGATGACATGACAAAGTGCAACACGCAAGCAAATGACATGGCAACGACAGCGAATAAGAGGATGACACCTGGCGCATCGGTCTCGGAGCGTCATGTTTTTTTTTCTACCAATGGGAGCTTTCCCTTCACCGCCCCCATGGGGGTGGTCCACATGGTTCATAACTACCCCTCTTACTACGGGGCGTTTACCTAGCCAACATTTAGATCCGGCTCTACCCAAACTTTTTTGGTTCACCCCAACATTACCCACTTGTCCGACTGTTGCTAAGCAGTTTTGGGATACTAAACGGACCTCCCCAGCTAAAGGGTGGGTCATGTCCATCACACCATTCTCCTAATGATGTGACCCCATTCATTAAATGACAACACGTGTCTATGGTTAGGAAACTCAACCATCTTTGATTAGCGAGCTAGTCTAGTAGAGGCTTACTAGGGACACTGTGTTTTGTCTATGTATCCACACATGTATCAAGTTTCCGGTTAATACAATTCTAGTATGAATAATAAACATTTATCATGATATAAGGAAATATGAATAACAACTTTATTATTGCCTCTAGGGCATATTTCCTTCAGTCTCCCACTTGCACTAGAGTCAATAATCTAGATTACAGAGTAATGATTCTAACACCCATGGAGTCTTGGTGTTGATTGTGTTTTGCTCGTGGAAGAGGCTTAATCAACGTGTCTGTAACATTCAGATCCGTATGTATTTTGCAAATATCCATGTCTCCCTCCTTGACTTGATCGCGGATAGAGTTGAAGCATCTCTTGATGTTCTTGGTTCTCTTGTGAAACCTGGATTCCTTCGCCAAGGCTATTGGTCCAGTGTTTTTTTTGACCATGAAGACTGCAAGGCTTACACCTCACATCATTTTATTGATAATAAAAGGAGCAAATAAATATAATTTACAAAGAGAGGGGGGGGGGGATGTAGGGGCTAAACTAAAGGCAAAGAGAAACAAACCTATTACTTACATATCTAAAGACAAAACTATAGTTCAAGGGGGAAGGAAGTCTATCCATTTGAGAAACCAAGGTGATGTCATGGATGAAGCCAGATCTCCACTGTCTGAAGGTTGGGGGAATGTGTCTGAAAGCTTTATCATTTCTGACTTTCCAGATATTCCACCATGCCAAGAAGACTACCTCTGCGAAGAAAGGTTGACCAAAACCTCTTCTAGCTTGCTTAGCAATTTGATACATATCTGAACTGTCAGTCCATTCAATCTGCAGATAATTCCAGACTCTCACACTAAAGTTGCATTGAAAGAAAAGATGATTCCTGTCCTCCAGAGCTGCTGTAGGGCAAAGAACACATTGTGGTCCATCATTGATCTTCCAGTGCCTGCACTGTAACATGTCTTTGGTGTTGATCCTGTCCATGATGACCAACCAAGCAAACATCTTTATATACATGGTACAAGAGCTCTTCCAAATCCAACCCAGTAGAGGGTTAGCCACCATAGGTTGATGCACATGAAGGTAGAACTTCTTGGCTGTGTATTCAGAGGGCATACTCCGCTTCCAGAGCCATGTATCAGGAATCTCCTGGTTTAAGTGCACAGAGGATAACAGTACTGAAAGTTCCAGCATTTCATTGTGGGCCACCTGAGAAAGAGGAAGGGAGAACAATTCATGGATGTCTTCAATCATAAAGAAATCCCTGACTGAAAGATATTTATTTGAGCAGTAAGAGTGCAGTCTTGGAAATCTATCCCTCAAAGGTAAAACCTTGTTATCCAATTCCCAGCTATCATTCTAGAACAAGGCGGTGTCTCCTGAGCTCACCTTTATCATTGTTACTGCTCTGAACTTGTCCATTAACTTGGACACATCCCTCCACCAAAAAGATCCACAAAGAGTAGTGTCATGTGGTATCCTGTGAAAGTAATAGGAGTCCCAGATCAGGTTTACCCAGGGTACATCTGCTTTATTGTAGAATATGCCGAGGTGTTTCATGAGTAGGGCTTCATTCTGTAAGCCAAGATTAAGGACACCAAGTCCCCCCTTGAATTTTGGCCGACAAACTAAGGGCCAAGCAGCCAGAGAAGGGCCCTTCTCCTGGCCATATTTTCTCCATAGGCATTGCCTCTGTATTCTCTCCAGTTGCTTCAGAATGCCAGTAGGTAAAGAGAGGCTGCATAGGAAATATATTGGCAAAGAGGAAATAACAGAGTTAACCAGTTGTAGCCTGCTACCCTGTGGTAAGAACCAGGAGCTAGCAGTAAGCCTTCTTTCCATGCAATCAACCAAGGGCATGAAGTCAACTATCCTAGGCCTGGTGGTGCCAATAGGTAAGCCTAGGTATGTAAATGGCATTGATCCTAACTTACAACCAAGCAGGTTTGCCAAAGCAGATGCTGTGTTGACATCAGTATTAAGAGGATACATTGAAGACTTGTGGTAGTTGATCTGCAGGCCAGTAGCAGAGGCAAAGGAGTCCAAAACCCCTCTTAGTGCAAGCAATTGGGATTCCTCTGCTGGAATAAAAAGTAGTGTGTCATCTGCATATTGCACTATTGGAAAGTAGGGGTCCTGAGTTGGAATGGGCAGATTGATGTCTCCTTGGCATAGAAGATTATTAATCAGTGTTTGGAGAAGATCAGCAGCTATGACAAAGAGCAATGGGGACATTGGATCACCTTGCTTAACCCCACACTTGCATTTGAAGTGCTTTCCTGGCACTCCATTAAGTAGGATTGTGGATGTTCCAGAAGATAGGAGCTCCTTAACCCAACCAATCCATTTTGGGGTGAAACCTTTAGCCTGCAGGATTTTGATTATTGCCTCATGTTGTATGGAGTCAAAAGCCTTTTCAAAGTCCAATTTGAGCAGAATAATGGACCTCCTAGACTGATTGCATTGGTGAATGTATTCAAAAGTCCAGGCCAAACAGTCCTGGATTGTTCTGGATTTTATAAAGCCATATTGGTTCTTGTGGATGCAGTCCATAATCATTTCCTGAAACCTATTGGCAGCCAATTTGGTTAGGAATTTTAGGCCTACACTGGTTAGGGAAATAGGCCTAAAATCACTTGTAGTCTCAGGGGATTTCTTCTTGGGAACCAGTGTGATGAATGCATCATTGAGATTCTCCAGCCTGACTGTTCCTGCATGGAATTCATGAACCAAAGAGATGAAATCCTGGGAGATGATAGGCCAACAGCGCTTGAGGAATAAACCATTGAAACCATCAGGACCAGGCGCCTTATCAATGGGCATTTCTTTGATCACCTTTTCAATCTCTGTGGAAGTGAAAGGTTTAGACAAAACCTCTAGGCCAGGAACATGCTGAATGAGAGACAAGATTTTCTCCCCCAACACTATTGGTTTGACTGATCCCATTCTGTTTTTGAACACCTGCAAGAATTCAGCTGCCATGTCATCATGATTAGCCGTGGATCTCCCATCTGGTAACACTAGGCTTGCTATTGCATTTTTCCTGTGCCTCTCAGTTGCCATAGCTTGAAAAAAATTTGTGTTGTCCTCTCCCATCTTTATGTATCTGATAGTGCACCTTTTCTTCCAATATAAGAACTGGAGATGCAGAAGGTGCTCATGATGAAGCTTGACCAACTTTCTGAAGTTTCTCTCAGGCACTGAGAGGGGTCTGATCTCCTCAAGATCATCAAACCATAGGATGACCCAGTTTGTTTTTAGGAGCAAATTCTTAATATTTGATAGCCCTTTCTGCCACTTCTTGAGGGCATTTCTCAAGGATTTCAATTTGCCAACTATGATTGCATAAATATGAGTCTTTGTTGATTTCCTCCGCCAGACCTCCTTAACACACTCCATGAAGCCAGGTTGTTCAACCCAAAAGTTTTCAAATCTGAAAATATGTACCCTGGGGATAGTTGTGCTAATAGCAATGAGGCAAGGCACATGATCTGAGGTGGTTTTGGCAAGTGGTGTGACCTGTGTCATTGGGTACCGAAGGATCTAGTTGGCAGAGGTGAAAACCCAATCAAGCTGCTCAAGAAGAGGTGAGTTATGCATGTTAGACCAAGTGAACGTTCTTCCTTTAAGAGGTAATTCAAGAAGACCCAGATGTCCAATTATTTCATTGAAAATAAATATATCATTAATATCACCTCCAGGAAGGTTTCTATTATTCAGTGACCTTATGAAATTAAAATCCCGCATGAGCATCCAGTTGGCATTGGGGTCAATATCCAAGCTGTATAACCATGCTACAAAAGCATCTCTCATTATGCCCTGACAGGGTCCGTAAACATTCACTAATGTTCATGCTTCTTTGTTATGAATCGAGGTAAATTTGACAATAATACCATAATGTTCAACTTGAAGTAATGTGCCCGTGAACATGTCAGACCGCCAAATAGTGATGATACCCCCAGAAGCACCGCTGGAGGGTGATTCAATGAAATGATCAAAGCAAGGTGGGCAAATCTTTTTTATAAGAGCACGATCAACGTTTTGTAATTTAGTTTCCTGTAAGCAAACGACAGCACATTTGCTAGAGACCACCTTTTCTCTGACTGCGCATTGGCGGGCCTCCGAATTGAGCCCTCTCACATTCCAACACAGAACATTCCAACTACGAGTATCGAAATTACTCATTATATAAACTAGATAAGCAGTAGGATAAAAGCATGGTACATAGTACCATGGCAGGTTCAAAAGTATCCATCGCAAGGACACCCTCCAACGCAAGAACACCCACCACAAACATTGTATCATAACATAAGAAACCAAAAGGATAGGCCCAGCTACAGGGCAGGTGGCGAGCATAAGTTTGTGGGATCAACATTAAACATCCTTTGACGATGAGGAATCCCCCTGGGGATCAGCCATAAGCTTCTCCACCGTCAGAATGGAAGGGTCCATCTCCAGCTCGGCCCCAGCTGCTTGTAGCACCTTAATTGGGGTATAAGGTGGAACTTGTGCACCTTCATGGGGCTTCTCCTGATCCACGTCAGACTTGTTGATGGCGTCAGCAAATGGCTTGGAGCGAGGGCGCTTCTTCCGGGGCTGGGACACAAGCTGCTCAAAGACGGTGTTCTTGTACCCGTTCAGCCTGACAGAGCTTCTGGTGCACCTTCTGACAATGGTGTCCACCACAGGGGCACCCTTGCGTTTCTTCTTCGACACGCTAGGTGCGTCAGCTTGTGCAGTGAAAACCAAAGACTGTGAAGGTTCCCCCAGAGTAGGGAAAAGAGCGCGCGCCACCGGAAGTTTTGCTGGCGGAGATGAAGCTAGAGAGGACCCTTGCTCCTGTTGCCGAATGAGAGAAGATGTTCCAGCATCCACATCAAAGACAATAGACCAATTCTTCTAGGGGTAAATGACAGTGCCCAAGGGTTTGAAGAGCAGATGGCGCGACACTTTAGCGACCGCAATGTCTTCCATGAGAGATTCAAAAGACCTCCTCCAGAGCATGTCAGGTGGCAAAACTGGACCCGCCACAATCTTGATCATACCAACAAAAATCTGTTGCTGCTGAAACAAAGGTGGTTGGTAAGGCACTATGGCTAGAGGTTGGACTTGCTGGGTCTCCTGCTGCTGCAAAGGAACTTCCTGTGTCTGGGAGGAGATCGAATCTTCAGGTTGATCGATTTCAATTGAGACCTGAACCTGCGCGGGAATCTCAGGCTGATTGACCTCTTCATTCTCGCCCCAGACCGCATTGCCCCATCCTTCAGGTATTGGCTGTTCCGGCTCTGGTTGCGGCATTTCATTCCAACCCAGAAGCGAGTACCGCGGCATGACGAAAGGGAGATTATCAGGCTGCAGATTACCAGGCAGGGGGTGCGGGTTTCCGTCAAGTGGCATGGGATCCTCATCGTTTGGCATCTGATCCGCGAAATTTGCTCCCAAAACATAGCAAGCAGCCGTCCAAGAAACACGAGCGCCACCCCAATCAGCATAGTCACCAAAAACAACATCCCGCGGAACTAGTGGTGTGTCAGGGAAACTTGCATGAACAATTGATCGGACGAGGTATGGATCTTCACTGTTCCAAGATATAAACTTGCCAAAAGTGCTCACTGCCTTAGAAATAAATTCTGTGTTGCGATAATCCAATGGGATTCCGATAAACATCAGTTAACCAGTACGAAACCCATGCACTCCTCTGAAATTTTCCCCATCATCGTGATTCATAAAGCGAACAAAATGGTCGTTTCCAATATGGAAAGGCTCATGCTGGGTTAAGCTAAAACGGACTGTCGGATCCCTGACTTGGAAAAGACCAACCCCATGAAACCATGGCTGAGCGGAACGAACCAGAATACCTCTGTTTTGCAGGAACAGGATGACCTCTTCGCGAACATGGCCTTCATCACCTGCCGGAAGTGCAGGCATTACTTCAGCCACCATGTAATCTTCGTGGAGGCGGGCCGGACGAGCAGAAGGCGTGATGAAAGTGTGCGGCAGTCAGAAGGCGCCACTGTCGACGATTTGATGCCCCGCCGGCACGAAGCGCTCAGGGTCAAGCTCAAAGTTCGCCATTGGCACTGGTCCAGGCGGAGGTGAGAGCAATGGAGGTGGAGGCGTTGGAGCAGGGCTTTCTTTGGAATCGCTGGCAGAGGAGGAAGAGGGACAGAGAGGCGATAAGACCTTAGGGTCGTCCACAATAACTGACGTGCGAATTCCAAGAGGGGCAGGCAATGCCGAAAAATCAGAGAGCTGCCGCTGCAGAATCGGTTTCCAAACCAATCCGTTGCGCCGGGCGAAATCATTACAAACGCTGCTAGAGTGACCAACGCGGGAGCAAGCCGAGCAGACCGTTCGGATTCCACAGGAGGATGACATGTGGCCCCGCTGGGAGCATAACGTACATGTGAGGATTCGGTCCACCATGTCATCGACCATAGCAGAAAAATCAGCCTCCGCCTCCTGAGAAGAAGGTAAGTTCGTGCTTGTCGAACCCACCTGCGAAAGGGCCGGACTGGCAGTGGAGGAAGAGGGTCCAGAGATAACATCAAGCCCAGTAATCCCAGATTGATCCAAAGAAGAAACCGAGGCATGCGTTGCCAGCGCCTGCAAGGAGCCCTAGCCCACATGGGCACAACAGTTTGAACCGCGATCGGCGCCCCCGCAACAGACGTGCAATCCGCGTTGATTGTGGGAGAAGTTTCGGGCAGCATGCGGTGAGAGGACGGTGGGTTTGCCGGTCGGCTAGTCGCCGGTGAAAAGGGCCTAACTGAACCATAGGAAATAGGCGGTCTCGCCACCGTCCATCAGAGTTCAGCGGGGGAAGGTGGGTGGATCACAACCCGCTCATGGGGTGGCAAATCATATCCCCCTTCTAAAACAGACTGAATGTGATCCTCAGTCGCCGGGAAAAGATAACCATGGCAAGCAGTGTACTTCTCGAAGGTAGCAAAAGAAAGCTTCTTCTTAATCGGATCCGCAGACTTAGAGCACGAACGAACTGGGGGTTTATGCATAGCAAGCAAAGCTAAAGAAGAACGACGTTTGTTAGGGCTAACAAAAATCCATTCAGCATCACATTCCTTTCTCCAGATATTGACCTCGCGTTCCCAGTTAGGTCCCCCGTTGCCCCACAGATTGAAATCATAACAAGAGTAGGAGCGAAGATCCATGATGAAAAACCCAACTTGCTTACAAGAGACGTGGAACGCAAATACCTTTCCTTTGAAGTGAGAAACTTGCAGATCAATAGCAGAACCCCCAATCGCAGATTCAATGACTGCCGCAACAGAATCTTCATCCAGACGGAAAATGTGCCGGCTGAAGGAAACCACTAACTTGAAAGAACGCCTCCCATTCAAAGGGTGAACTGAGCAACCTGTAGATCTGAAGATCTCATCAGCAAACTTGAGACCCGGGGAGAAATCCAAGCCCAGGGTCGAACCACCATGAGATCCCATGAGAGATGGGTATTAACTTGACCGGCGGAGGACGCCGAAGCCGATGATCGGAGACAATCAAGCAATCAGTGGTGGAGTGTGAAGATCGCCGGAGAGGGTGGGTGGAGCGGTGGGAGCGGTGGGTGCGCCATCCGACTCGAGGAGACGTATAGCGGTGGGTGGAGCGGTGGAATAGTGGTTGTTGTTATTGCTCCAGTGTTGTCACAAAAGATTTTCATTGGACCCGATGCACTAGGTATTACACCTAGGTCGGATATGAACTCCTTCACTTGCTGCTTCTGAAGCAGCTATGTACTCCGCTTCACACGTAGATCCCGCCACGACGCTCTGCTTGGAACTGCACCAACAGACAGCTCCACCGTTCAACAAAAATACGTATCCGGTTTGTGACTTCGACTCATCCGGATCAGTGTCAAAGCTTGCATCGACGTAACCGTTTACGACGAGCTCTTTGTCACCTCCATAAATGAGAAACATATCCTTAGTCCTTTTCAGGTACTTCAGGATGTTCTTGACCGCTGTCCAGTGATCCACTCCTGGATTACTTTGGTACCTCCCTGCTAGACTTATAGCAAGGCACACATCAGGTCTGGTACACAACATTGCATACATGATAGAACCTATGGCTGAAGGATAGGGAATGACTTTCATTTTCTCTCTATCTTCTGCAGTGGTCGGGCATTTAGTCTTACTCAACTTCACACCTTGTAACACAGGCAAGAACCCTTTCTTTGATCGATCCATTATGAACTTATCCAAAACTTTATCAAGGTATGTGCTTTGTGAAAATCCAATTAAGCGTCTTGATATATCTCTATAGATCTTGATGACTAATATATAAGCAGCTTCACCGAGGTCTTTCATTGAAAAATTCTTATTCAAGTATCCTTTTATGCCATCCAGAAATTCTACATCATTTCCAATCAACAATATGTCATCCACATATAATATCAGAAATGCTACAGAGCTCCCATTCACTTTCTTGTAAATACAGGCTTCTCCAAAAGTCTGTATAAAACCATATGCTTTGATCACCTCATCAAAGCGTATATTCCAACTCCGAGATGCTTGCACCAGTCCATAGATGGATCGCTGGAGCTTGCACACTTTGTTAGCACCTTTAGGATCAACAAAGCCTTTTGGTTGCATCATATACAACTCTTCTTTGAGAAGTCATTAAGGAATGAAGTTTTGACATCCATTTGCCAGATTTCATAATCATAAAATGCGGCAAAACATGATTCAGACAGACTTAAGCATCGCTACAGGTGAGAAAGTCTCATCGTAGTCAACTCCTTGAACTTTGTCAACAACCTTTAGCAACAAGTCGAGCTTTGTAGACAATAACATTATCATCGGCGTGAGTCTTCTTGTTAAAGATCCATTTATTTTCAATGGCTTGCCGATCATCTGGCAAGTCAACCAAAGTCCACTTTGTTCTCATACATGGATCCAATCTCGGATTTCATGGCCTCAAGCCATTTTGCGGAATCTGGGCTCATCATCGCTTCCTCATAGTTCATAGGTTCATCATGGTCGAGTAACATGACTTCCAGAACAGGATTGCCGTGCCATTCTGGTGCGGCATCTACTCTGGTTGACCTACGTGGTTCGGTAGTAACTTGATCTGAAGTTTCATGATCATCATCATTAGTTTCCTCACTAATTGGTGTATGAATCACTGGAAATGATTTTTATGATGAACTACTTTCCAATTCGGAAGAAGGTACAATTACCTCATCAAGTTCTACTTTCCTCCCACTCACTTCTTTCGAGAGAAACTCCTTCTCTAGAAAGGATCCATTCTTAGCAACGAAAATCTTGCCTTCGAATCTGTGATAGAAGCTGTACCCAACAGTTTCCTTTGCGTATCCTACGAAGATACATTTCTCCGATTTGGGTTTGAGCTTATCAAGTTGAAGCTTTTTCACATAAGCAACGCAACCCCAAACTTTAAGAAATGACAACTTGGGTTTCTTGCCAAACCACAGTTCATAAGGTCCTCTCAACGGATTTAGATGGTGCCCTATTTAACGTGAATGCAACCGTCTCTAAAGAATAACCCCAAAATGATAGTGGTAAATCGGTAAAAGACATCATAGATCACACCATATCTAATAAAGTATGGTTAGGACATTCGGACACACCATTACGCTATGGTGCTCCAGGTGGCGTGAGCTGTAAAACTATTCCACATTGTTTCAAATGAAGACCAAACTTGTAACTCAAATATTCGCCTCCGTGATCAGATTGTAGAAACTTTATTTTCTTGTTACGATGATTATCTACTTCACTCTTAAATTCTTTGAACTTTTCAAATGTTTCAGACTTATGTTCATTAAGTAGATATACCCATATCTGCTCAAATCATCTGTGAAGGTCTGAAAATAACAATACCCGCTGCGAGCCTCAACACTCATTGGACCGCATACATCAGTATGTATTATTTCCAATAAGTCAGTTGCTCGCTCCATTGTTCCAGAGAACAGTGTTTTAGTCATCTTACCCATGAGGCATGGTTCACAAGTATCAAAAGATTCATAATCAAGTGATTCCAAAAGTTCATGTGCATGGAGTTTCTTCATGCGCTTTACACCAATATGACCTAAACAACAGTGCCAGAAATAAGTTGCCCTATCATTATTAACTTTGCATCTTTTTGCTTCAATATTATGAATTTGTGTATGACTACAATCGAGATTCAACAAAAATAGACCACTTATCAAGGGTGCATGACCATAAAAGATATTACTCATATAAATAGAACAACCATTATTCTCCAATTTAAATGAATAACCATCTCGCAATAAACAAGATCCAGATATAATGTTCATTCTCAACGCTGGCACCAAATAACGATTATTTAGGTCTAAAACTAATCTCGAAGGTATATGTAGAGGTAGTGTGCCGATGATGATCACATCGACTTTGGAACCATTTCCCACGGCATCGTCACCTCGTCCGTAGACAATATTTGTTAAATCCGTAGCCCCTGTTTCGAGTTACAAATATGAGCAACCAAACCAGTATCAAATACTCAGGCGCTACTATGAGCATTAGTAAAGTACACATCAATAACATGTATATCAAATATACCTTTGTTCACTTTGCCATCCTTCTTATCTGCCAAATACTTGGGGCAGTTCCGCTTCCAGTGACCAGTTCCTTTGCAGTAGAAGCACTCAGTTTCAGGCTTGGCTCCAGACTTGGGTTTATTCCCGGGAGTAGCAACTGGCTTGCTATTCTTCTTGAAGTCCCCCTTCTTTCCCTTGCCCTTTTTCTTGAAACTAGTGGTTTTGTTAACCATCAACACTTGATGCTCTTTCTTGATTTCCACGTCCACAACTTTGAGCATTGCAAAGAGATCGGGAATAGTCTTATCCATCCCTTGCATATTATAGTTCATCACGAAGCCTTCATAGCTTGGTGGCAATGATTGAAAGAACTCTGTCAATAACACTATCATCATCAACTTTAACTCCAAGCTGAGTCATGTGGTTATGGTACCCAGACATTCTCAGTAATTGTTCACTGACAAAACTGTTCTCCTCCATCTTGCAGGTACAGAACTTGTCGGAGACTTCTTATCTCTCAACTCGGGCATTTTCTTGAAATATTAACTTCAATTCTTGGAACATCTCATATGCTCCATGATGTTCAAAACGTCTTTGAAGTCCTGATTCTAAGCCGTAAAGCATGGCACACTGAACTATCGAGTAGTCATCAGATCGAGCTTGTCAGACGTTCATAACATCAGGAGTTGCTCCTGCAGCAGGCCTTACACCTAGCGGTGGTTCAAGGACATAATTCGTCTGTGCAGCAATGAGGATAATCCTCAAGTTATGGACCCAGTCTGTATAGTTGCTACAATCATCTTTCAACTTAGCTTTCTCTTGGAACACATTAAAATTCAAGGGAACGGTAGCACGGGCCATTGATCTACAACATAGATATACAAAAACTATCAGGACTAAGTTCATGATAAATTAAGTTCAATTAATCATATTACTAAAGAACTCCCACTTAGATAGACATCCCTTAAGTCATCTAAATGATCACGTGATCCAAATCAACTAAACCATGTCCGATCATCACGTGAGATGGAGTAGTTTTCAATGGTGAACATCTTATGTTGATCATATCTACTATATGATTGATACTCGACCTTTCTGTCTCCAGTGTTCCGAGGCCATGTTTGTACATGCTAGGCTCGTCAAGTTCAACCCGAGTATTCTGCACGTGCAAAACTGTCTTACACCCGTTGTATGTGAACGTAGAGCTTATCACACCCAATCATCACGTGGTGTCTCGGCACGACGAACTGTCGCAACGGTGCATACTCAGGGAGAACACTTGTACCTTGAAATTTTAGTAAGGGATCATCTTATAATGCTACCGTCATTCTAAGCAAAATAAGATGCATAAAAAGATAAACATCACATGCAATCAAAGCATGTGACATGATATGGTCATGATCATCTTGTGCTTTTGATCTCCATCTCCAAAACATCGTCATGACCTCCACCATCACCGGCTTGACACCATGATCTTCATCGTAGCATCGTGGTCCTCTCGCCAACTATTGCTTCTACTACTATCGCTAACTCATAGTGATAAAGTAAAGCAATTACATGGCGTTCACAATTCATACAATAAAGAGACAACCATAAGGCTCCTGTCGGTTGCCGATAATTTACAAAACGTGATCATCTCATACAATAATGTATAACTCATCACGTCTTGACCATATCACATCACAACATGCCCTGCAAAAACAAGTTAGACGTCCTCTACTTTGTTGTTGCAAGTTTTACGTGGCTGCTACGGGCTTCTAGCAAGAACTGTTCTTACCTACACATCAGAACCACAACGATTTTTTGTCAAGTGTGCTATTTTAACCTTCAACAAGGACCTGCCGTAGTTAAACTCGATTCAACTAAAGTTGGAGAAACAGACACCCGTCGGCCACCTGTGTGCAAAGCACGTCGCTAGAACTAGTCTCATGAATGCGGTCATGTAATGTTGGTCCGGGCTGCTTCATCCTACAATACCGCTGAATCAAAGTAAGACGTTGGTGGTAAGCAGTATGACTATTATCACCCACAACTATTTATGTTCTACTAGTGCATATCATCTACACATAGACCTGGCTCTGATACCATTGTTGGGGAATGTAGCATGCAATTTCAAAAAAATTCCTACGCTCACGCAAGATCTATCTAGGAGATGCATAGCAACGAGACAGGAAGGGTGTGTCTATGTACCCTCGTAGACCAAAAGCGAAAGCGTTATGTTAACGCGGTTGATGTAGTCAAACATCTTCATGATCCAAATGATCCAAGTACCGAATGTACGGCACCTCCGTGTTCAGCACACGTTCAACTCGATGACGTCCCTCGAGCTCTTGATCCAGTAGAGGGTCGAGGGAGAGTTCCGTCAGCACGACGGCATGGCAACGGTTTTGGTGATGTGATCCGCATAGGGCTTCGCCTAAGCACTACGATGCTATGACCAGAGGAGTAAACTATGGAGGGGGTACCGCACACGGTTAAGAGAACAATTGATGCGCCTTTGGGGTGCCCCTGCACACGTATATAAAGGAGGGGAGGAGGAGGAGGCCGGCCCAATGAGGGCGCGCCAAGAGGGGGGGTCCTACTAGGACTCCCAAGTCCTGGTAGGATTCCCCTTTCCTATTTCGGAGTGGGAAAGAGGGAAAGGGAGAGGGAGTAGGAAAGGGAAAGGGGGGCGCCGCCCCCTCCCCTAGTCCAATTCGGACTCCTTGGGGGGGTGCCCCCTCCCTTGGCATGCCTCCTCTTTTCTCCTATGGCCAAATAAGGCCCAATAACTTCCCCGGGGGGTTCCGATAGCCTCCCGGTACTCCGATAAATCCCTGAACCTCTCCGGAACCATTTCGGTGTCCGTATATAACCTTCCGATATATGAATCTTTACCTCTTGACCATTTTGAGACTCCTCGTCATGTTTGTGATCTCATCCGGGACTCTGAACAAACTTCGATCACCAAAACACATAACTCATAATACAAATCCTCATCGAACGTTAAGCGTGCGGACCCTACGGGTTCGAGAACTATGTAGACATGACCGAGACACATCTCCGGTCAATAACCAATAGCGGAACCTGGATGCTCATATTGGCTCCTACATATTCTACGAAGATCTTTATCGGTCAAACCGCATAACAACATACATCATTCCCTTTGTCATCGGTATGTTACTTGCCCGAGATTCGGCCGTCGGTATCATCATACCTAGTTCAATATCATTACCGGCAAGTCTCTTTACTTGTTTCATAAAGCATCATCCCGTAACTAACTCATTAGTCACATTGCTTGCAAGGCTTATAGTGATGTGCATTATCGAGAGGGCCCAGAGATACCTCTCCGATACACGGAGTGACAAATCCTAATCTCGATCTATGCCAACTCAACAAACACCTTTGGAGACACCTGTAGAGCATATTTATAATCACCCAGTTACGTTGTGACATTTTATAGCACGCAAAGTGTTCCTCCGGTATTCGAGAGTTGCATAATCTCATAGTCAGAGGAATGTGTATGAGTCATGAAGAAAGCAATAGCAATAAAACTAAACAATCATTATGCTAAGCTAACGGATGGTCATGTCCATCACATCATTCTCCTAATGATGTGATCCCGTTCATCAAATGACAACACGTGTCTATGGTTAGGAAACTCAACCATCTTTGATTAACGAGCTAGTCTAGTAGAGGCTTACTAGGGACACTGTGTTTTGTCTATGTATCCACACATGTATCAAGTTTCTGGTTAGTACAATTCCAGCATGAATAATAAACATTTATCGTGATATAAGGAAATATAAATGACAACATTATTATTGCCTCTTGGGCATATTTCCTTCAAAAAGATGCAAAGTTGATAATGATAGTGCAACATACTTGTGGCACTGCCTTTTAGGTCATATTGGTGTAAAGCGCATGAAGAAATTCCATGTTGATGGACTTCTAGAATCACTTGATTATGAATCATTTAATACTTGCGAACCATGCCTCATGGAAAAGATGACGAAAACTCTGTTCTCTGGAACAATGGAGCGAGCTAATGACTCATTGGAAATTATATATACCGATGTATGCGGTTTGATGAGTGTTGAAGCACGCGGCGGGTATCGTTATTTTCTCACCTTCACAGGTGATTTGAGTGGATATGGATATATCTACTTAATGAAACACAAGTCTAAAACATTTGAAAAGTTCAAAGAATTTTGGAGCGAAGTAGAGAATCGTCGTAACAAGAAAGTAAAGTTTCTACGATCCGATCACGGAGGCAAATATTTGTGTTACGAGTTTGGTCTTCATTTGAAACAATGTGGAATAGTTTCACAACTCACGCTACCTTGAATACCACAGCGTAATGGTGTGTCCGAACGTCGTAACCATACTCTATTGGATATGGTGCCTTCTATGATGTCTCTTACCGATTTACCTTTATCATTTTGGGGTTATGCAATAGAGACAACTGCATTCATGTTAAATAGGGCACTATCTAAATCCGTTGAGACATCACCATATGAATTATGGTTTGGCAAGAAACCAAAGCTGTCGTTTCTTAAAGTTTGGGGTTGCGATGCTTATGTGAATAAGCTTCAACCTAATAAGCTCGAACCCAAATCGGAGAAGTGTGTCTTCATAGGATACCCAAAAGAAACCGTTGGGTACACCTTCTACCACAGATCCGAAGGAAAGATTTTTTTTTTGTTGCTAAAATGGGTCCTTTCTAGAGAAGGAGTTTCTCTCGAAAGAAGTGAGTGGGAGGAAAGTAGAACTTGATGAGGTAATTGTACCTTCGCTCGAATTGGAAACAAGATCATCAGAGGAAACCGTTCCCGTGATGCCTACACTAACTAGAGAAGAAGCTAATGACAATGATCATGAAACTTCATATCAAGTTACTACCCGCTACTTCTTGAGCTTGCGTTGGTTTTTACCATGAAGAGGAAAGGGTGATGCAACAAAGTAGAGATAAGTCTTTCCCTTAGTTTGAGAACCAAGGTGTCGATCCACTAGGAGATGGACGCACAAATCACCAATACCTGCACAAACAATCAAATAACTTGCACCCAACGCCATAAAGGGGTTGTCAATCCCTTCACAGTCACTTGCAAAAGTGATATCTGATAGAGATAGATAAAAAAAGAGAAAATATTATCGGGTTTTTGGTTTATAGATTGGAAAGTAAAAGATTGAAAAAAAACTAGTATGATCGAAAATAGACCCGGGGGCGATAGGTTTCACTAGAGGCTTCTCTCTTGAAGGCAAATATTTATACGATGGGTGAAAAATTACTGTCGAGCAATTGATAGAAAAGCGCAAAGTTATGATGATATCTAAGGCAATGATTATGCAATGTAGGCATCACGTCCGTGACAAGTAGACTGACTCCTGCCTGCATCTACTACTATTACTCCACACATCGACCAACTCATGCATGCATCAAGAGTATTAAGTTCATGAAGAACAGAGTAACGCTTTAAGTAAGATGACACGATGTAGAGGAATTAACTAAAGGAATATGATGAAAACCCCATCTTTTTATCCTCGACGGCAACAATACAATATGTGCCTTGCTACCCCTACTTTGTCATTGGGTGAGGACACCGCAAGATTGAACCCAAAGCAAAGCACTTCTCCCATTGCAAGAAAAACCAATCTAGTTGGCCAAACCAAACTGATAGTTCGAAGAGAATTACTAAGATACCCAATCATGTGCCGTGGGTTTGTCACGGCAGATGTCCTACCAAAAGGACTTAGGTGTGGAGACATTGCAATGTAGTTAGCTTGAAGGGGTTGAATGGGACAAATGACACAAAGAGCTTACCTAGGTTTGGCCCCTCACGGTGGAGGTAAAAGCCTACGTCCTACTTCTAGTTGTATTGCTTGGGTTTCGATTACAAGGGAGCGATTACGCTTGACCTAGTTCTCGATTGTTTGTTCCTTGAGTTAACCCGTCGCCGGGTCTCACCTTTATATACACAGGTTGAGACCCAGAGGCTTACACCGCTCCGATCGGCTGACAGAACGTGACCATCTCAGTTTCTATCTAATCCTATCTTACAAGGCAAGTCATCATATGGCGATTCATAAGCCCGGGTCTTGGGCCCTCATCAGGTTTGCTTCTTAGATCCACTTGTTGGAGATATGCCCTAGAGGCAATCATGTATGATGATATGTGTTTATAAATAAAGATAGTCCTTGGATGTAATCAATGATACTTGTTGGCAAGTACGTGACTTGTTTGTGAGATCTTGTGTTGTATGATATATCCTAAATGGTCCCTAGTCACAAGTGATGTGTGGACACACGTTGGACTAGACTAGCATATGACATGGTGGATGGCTCGATCTCACTAGCCATGGAGCATTGGATGCTAACCGGATAATATGGACTTGCAAAGGTCTGGTCGGATTCGATGTAGTCGGATCCGAGTCGAGATAAGATCCGAGTCGGACAGACCCAACTATGAGACGCATCGATATGTCATTTGTGAGTCTTTAGTGCAACATACGTTCTATGTCCTAAGACCTGAGCTGACGCATGTACTCAGGATGGTGACAGACTTGCTTTGGGCCGACCAAACGCTACTCCGTAACTGGGTAGTTACGAAGGTAGGTTTCGGGCTTTTCCAGACCCATGCTGCGAGACATGGTTGAGCAAGATGGGATTTGCCCCTCCGATCTGGAGAGATATACTCTGGGCCCCTCATGTGATCCGACCGGGATAAGCATGGCCATGTGACTAGGATTATGAGATAATCCGATTTGTGGTCGGCATCACTGGATGACAGACTCGCCTTGAGCCCGACAACATATATCGTGTGGCAAAAGTAATGGAAGTGTGATGTACAGGTTCACCTAATCAGCTTCATGGTCTGCTTGGTGGTCGGCACGCCTTTCTAGAGACCGCTACCAACCGTGCAATTTGGAGGTGATCCGAACTATGACCAAGCCGACTTGAACCTAAGGGGTCGCACACTTAAGGGAAGGAACCTACGAGGTCGGGTCCAAGGACACTGGTCGGATGTGATCCGGGATAGACTTGGAACGTGACCGAGAAGACTTTGGGCTTTAGGATCTGTGCGAGGCCCAAGTGTTGAGCCTGCGGCAGATGCCTATATATAGTGGACGTGCGGCACACTTATTGAGTTGATCGCTTCGGCGTCGTAATTAGGGCTTTGCATGTGTTGCAATTAGCCACCTCCACTCGCCGCTGGTTGTGTGATCGGACCTAGCAGTCCGCCGCATGACATTCCTCTTGCATGCGCGGATACCGCTAGAGGCGGTGCACTTGCGCCGCTCCGGGGAACCTGTTCGAGGGATCCGATCGGTTACGTGGGAGATCGGCAAGGAGGAGAAAACTCCGTGAACGTGAGGCAACTCAGGGAACGCGCTGCCTTAACTCTACTTCCGCTGCACGACACTGTGCGTCTAGTGGTAACGATCTGTGATCTATCTCCCTTAGCATGTTCCTGGATGTTCTGCGCGTAGGAAAAATTTAATTTGCAGACGACACACCCTATGGTAGACCCGAACACCACCATCTTCAAACTTCTCTTTGGGCTTCCTTGTACCTTCTTCATATTGAACCGCTAATGGTGTAATCTGGCCCCACCTGGGCGGGTCACACCTCGGAGTTATATCCCCAACATTAGGCCCCAAGTTGATTTGAACTTGTTCATGTCAACCTTCACTGTGTAACTTACAGACTCTGCATCAGTGTCGAATTTCATGCACACCGCTATAACCCGCCATGGCGTCATATAAAAAGAATCATTGTAATCCTCCAAGACCTCATGCGCATTAATTCCACACATCAAGCCCCGTATATCTCAATGGATCTTTATCTTAATGGACTTCCAGAGAATCGAGGCGCTCTCATGGTTAATATAATCATTTTACCTCCTCGATTTCCACATATGTCGTTCTTATCACCTCCTTATAAATAGGGACAAAGGCCCTCCTTTTCACTTTTACCCCTGCCTACACCCCTTCTTATTCCTCCTTGCGATGACAGACGCCTCCAGAGCTCCGCCGCCCAGTCGACTGCATCAATATGGCTGCTGCATCAACCTGATTTTCGACCAGAAAACGGCGGCGCCCCTCCGATGTTCATCAGCATCACCAGGTACTCATCCCTCTTCGCGTCCATGTCACGCCCCAAGACCGACGCTCCAGTAGACTTCCAGCCATTCCAGGTTCCGCCGTGTGTTTCATTTGCTTACTCTATTTTATTTGTGCATTGCATCATGTCATCATGGCACCATCTGCATTGCATCCGCGTGTTTTCATAAAACTAGTAGTCGTTCGTAGTTGCCGCTTCTCTCTTTGTCTCTGTTGACCTTGTTGTCAGACTGTTTGTCTTCATTGTGCATTCTCAGTCCAACCACACTCTTGGCTGCTTTTCCCTAACCCCTCTTTGCACGCTGCATCGACCACTCGCACGCGCCCTTGACACCTCCAAATATTTATTTTATAAGTGGCCGGAAAATGTTCTCGGAATGAGTTGAAACTTTGCGTGCGGTCTTGTTATAGTGTAGGTAGATCGCCTGTCAAATTTCATCGCATTTGGAGTTTGTTTGATAGCCCAATCGTTATTTATAGTAGCATTATCGCCGGCCATTCCTCTGACGTTTCGGTGCCCGAAACCTGTTGCCGGGCTGCCATCTCCCTCTCTTCTCAGCCTACTCATATTCTACACAGCCCGCTTTTCCTCTCCTCGCAACTTGTTTGAGACTGTCCCAAACCCGACCCGAGCAGTCGTGACCGTTGTGTCCGAATCATCCCCAAACATCTATAAAACATCTCCATTTTCTTATTTGGACTACCTAACCTATTTATCTAAGACCGTCCGATTACGATCGGAGGGTCCAAAACTTTGTTCCATTAGCCCCTATATATAAATAGCAGGCCAAACCCTAGTCTAGGAAGTCCCATCCATCCATTGATCCTCCGCCACCAATCGCTCACATCTTCATCGGGATCGTCCCGGATCCATCTCCCTCCAACCAGCGCTCGAGCCTCCACCTCTTGATCCCCATCCATCCAACTGCCCATCGCCACTGTAGCCTTCGACCCCCTCCCGTGTTTTTCCGTGCCAACCAAACCCAACCAGTGTTGCTGTCTTCCCTCCATTCCCTGTGCCTCTCGCTCCTCCCACTGAACTGCCTCGCCACTGGAGTCCCGCCTCATCGCTGCCTCCAATCACGAGGCCCGAGGGCCTCTTCTTCGCTCAATCCAGAGGAGAGGAGCACGACCTCCCCGAGCAGCCTCGCGTGCCCGAGCCCCGATCTCCTCCTGCTTCCCCTCGTGCCCACAGAAGCAGCTCCTCCCGAGTGTCAGCCCTGCCCACCTCGTGCCAAGCCCCTCGCTGGGATCCGCCTCCCCTCGTCTAGATCGGCCAGTCTCCACCATTCCCCTCACCGTCAACTGGTAGGAGCGCCTCCGCCTGTCTTTGTCGCCACCAACAGGGGCTGCAAGCGCCATGGCCGCCCCGAGCACTAACCATGGATGTTGCCGTTTCCCTGAGCTCCCCATCAAGCTCCCTCCCTCTCCTCCTTGCACTCTTCCTTCCCCGGATCTATTTGCCTCGCTGACCACCGCAACCTGCAGGAGCGAGGGCCACCGCCTCTTTCAGTTCGTCAAGTCGTCGTTCAAGTTTGCACCCGGCTCCGTTCTGGACCGGATCTCCTCGGCCCCGGCCAGAACCAGCCAACCCTGACCTCCCCTGGTCAGATCCGGTCGGCTCCCGTAGATCCCGCCGCCGGCGCCCAAGTTCCCCGTCGCTGCCGCTCCCCTGCTTCACCCGCTTGAGCCGATGCTGCTCTACTTCCTGACTAGCAGAGGGGTCTGCTCGCCCACTCACTCGCCCGTGCGTGGCCGCCCGGACAGGCCACATCGTCCGCTGACACGCCTCCCCTCCAGCGCCCGAAGGCACAACCAGCTCCAGCTCCTCACCGGCCCAACTCCAGAGCCGGGCCTCAGCCCATGGGTGAGCCCCAGTGCCCCAGCGCCCTCTTTATTTTTTCCTTTGTTGGGACGACCCTTTGCTTCATGTTGTATCACGCACAGATTCAGCCCGTAAATGTTTTTTTTCTTTTGCGAATTTAGCTATTTATCCAGAGTTTACAGTTTGGCAGAAAACCCCCTAAACTCATGCATTTAATAACTAAATAACTGTGCATCAGAATTAAACATGCTATATATGAAAATTGCATAGAATTCTGTGTGGATTCATAATAACCAACTTTCGTGCATGTTGAAAATGTTTAAACTGCTGTTTGCATTGATTTGTGTAAATGACATCTTAAATTTGTTTAATTCATAACTAAATAATCGTAGCTCCAAATTTAACAAAATTTATATGTATTTGGGGTGGAAAAATGTGTAGAATAACATGATGCATTTACTTTTTCTGTTTAATAACTTTAAAATTAAGTAATAGGCAGAACAGTAGCAAATTCATAATATGCACATGGGGATTTTCCGGAATTGTTGTTTGTTATTTCCGACCTCATTTAAGTTGCATAAATAGTTAGTTTCATTGTGCTTCACCCCTTGACATGTTAATCAACATTTAATATTGTTGTGTATATGAATGAGAGTGAACTAAATAATAGAATGTGGTGTTTCGTCAATATGTAACTCGTTGCATATTGAGCTCCACTTAAATTGTAGTGTTGTTTGTGCGCTTTGCTTTGCCATGCATATTTAAACCGGACATGCATCATACTTGTTTGTGCATCATATGCCATGTTTATGCTTGTGTGTTCATCATGTTCTTAGCTTCTTTCCGGTTAGCTCCTCTCGTTAGCTTCGGCTTTGTTCCGGAGTTGTGAGGTTTTGTTTGACTACTTCATGGACTCGTTCTTCTTCCTTGCGGGATCCCGGGCAAGATGACCGTTCCTCGATATCACCTCTATCTTTGCTTTGCTAGTTGTCTCGCTCTATAGTTATGCCTCGATGCCTATTCCTGTCTTGTCAGCCTCCTATGTTGCCATGAAACAGTCTAACCGCCTTCCTAGCAAACTGTTGTTTGGCTAAGTACGCTTTTCCTCAGCTCCTCTTATAGTGTTGTTAGTTGCAGGTGAAGTTGAAGATTGCTCCATGTTTGGACTTCTTATTGGGATAACACAATATATATATCTTAAGTAATTAATACACATATATATTGGCAATGGGTGGAAGGCTTGGCCTTCTGCTTGGTGTTTTGTTCCACTCATGCCACCTTAGGACCCGATAAACCGGCGTTATGTTCCTTGATTTTGCGTTCCTAACACGGTTGGGGTTTATGGGCCCCCCTTGATAATTTGCACTGCTTAAAGCTTTTCCAGCAAGACCCAACTTTGGTTTTACCATTTACCTAACAACTAAAAACTTGCATAGGGAGTAATTAACCCGAGTTCTTAATCAACAACCCGGGCCAGTGCTCCTCATGAGTGTTGGTCCAACTGGGCAGACTACGGGGCCACCACGAGGAAACTCAAGGATTGGTATTTTCCTGTAGGCTGTCCCATCCGGTCGTGGGCTGAGACGAGATACGCGCGGCTACTATCAGGGTGTCGGCACGCCGGGAGGTCTTGCTGGATTAGTTTTACCTTTGTCGAAATATCTTGAGCACGGGATTCTGAGAATACTTGGGTCTTCCCACCTTGGAGTTGCGACTCCGCACATCATGAGCTTGTGATGGGCTAAGTTGGGACACCCCTGCAGGGTTATGAACTTTCGAAAGCTGTGCCCGCGGTTATGTGGCAGATGGGAATTTGTTAATATCCGGTTGTAGATAACTTAACACCATATCCTTAAGAATACACTACCTGTGTGTGTAACCATGATGGTCTCTTTTCGAAGGGTTTTCGGAAAGTGAATACGGTGGGGTTATGCATGAACATGAGTAGCTAGGATTACTTATTGATCAACTTTGGCGACCATTGGCACATATTCTCATCTCGCTCTAAATTGGTAATCTAGTTGCTTAGTGCTTGCTGCAAACACTTTACTACCTCTCCACACCTAAGGCTTTGTTAGTTTTGATACCCGGGAATGGGATTGCTAAGTCCTTGTAACTCACAGATTACAACACACACCAGATGCAGGTACAGCCGAGAACAATGCAGGAGATGGATCAGAACTTCACTGGGAGTTCGATGAAGAGTGTGGTCGTTTCTATGTTACGTATCCCGACGATCAGTAGTGGTTCCTACTAGGGGCGATCAGGACTTGTGTTCGTGGTATCTTTTCTTGTTTGGTTTTCGTCCGTAGTCGGACCCTGTGTTATTTGGATGAATGTATGTTATTGTATTCATTGTGTGATGTGGCGAGTGTAAGCCAGCTATTTTTACTCTTTCATCCCTGAACTTTTACATGAGTTTTTCAAAGACACCACACTTGTGATCATTCCAGAATGCGCTTATGTCTCTAAGTCGTGCCTCGACACGTAGGAGATATAGTCGCATCCTGGGCATTACAAGTTGGTATTCAGAGCCTTCTCCGACCTAGGAGCCCCCTGATTGATCGAACCGCTGACGGTTGATTCTAGGCACACACGCAAAAATGTTTTGAGTATGATATATATATATATATATATATATATATCGGAGAGTAGAATTTCTTTTTACTCCTCACCCCCTTCGTCGCTCTGGTGAGGACTCCTGACGTTGTTTTATCTTCACTATTCTCAAAATTTCACCAATTTTTTTTAGGATCACGCGGGTATTGTTTGGATTGTTACGATATCTTTGTGACGAGAACATTGTTCTTGGTGCCTCCTGTCATTTAGGGGTTGTGGCAGTGTCCCGGGGAGTTGAGCTCCGAGGTGTTGTCGTCACAAATGTATCGTTGCGGTTCTAGAATACCAAAGGCAACCGACATCAAAAACTCTTCTATGCATGTCTGGTGGTGAGATAACCCCTACGTCACCCAGTACTGGTGGGATAGTTCGGGAGTATTGCCACAGCTAGTATAGCGGATGCGTTTCAAAGGTCCGAGGTAAACAGTTTCCGAAGGTGCCTGGTTATGTGTTGACAGATGGATACAGCTAGATGAAGGTTTAGAGTTGAGTGCGCGGTGCTTCCCCTGTATCCCCAACACCAGATTGCATAACCAAAAATCTTCGGGAATTAATACGTGGGATTCAAGTAGCTCTTAGGTAATCTTCCAGCGGGTGCATGATATGAGGTTAGGGGTTCAACATCTAATGGAGAGGCTATCATGGGCGTTGTTGCACTAGGGGGTTGCATCTTAAAGGAACCTTGGCTATGCTGATCCAGGGATTGCAATGCCCTTTGTAACACGTGCCATGGGGCTTCAGCATGAACATGCAGGACGAAACATCTATTATGTATTTGTTCCATCTGTTACCTTGTTGTTTATTCTATCATTCTCTCAAGTGGCTTCTCGACGAGTTGATGTACCATTAAGCTATGGAATTCATTCATTCAATTCTCTGTTCGAATGATATTGTGAAGACTATATGTTGCAACATATCTATCCTTTGTTTTTGTTTTGATTGTGGTATTCGAGTTGCTTCGAAGTCAAGTGTTGATTCCATACATTTCCTAATCGGTGTTCTCATATTTCTATGGGAGTGCTATTCCTCTTGATCATCGAGATTGTTATGTTAAATTCTTCTCAACCGGCGTGCTTCTCTTCAAGTTAACCCAATCCTTTTAATATGTGCAAGACCAAGTCTTGGTTTTTCTCAACGGTGTCTGTTTCATTCATCCCAAGTTGTCTTTGTTTTTCCCACCCTCCCACCCTTTTTCTTTATGGAGCCAGAGTCCTTAATCAAGTGTCTTTATATTCTTGTGATGCCTCTTCATCAATCTTCTTTAATGTTTCATCCGGTGATTTCTCATGAAGATGCGTAGGATGATTCAAGTTCATCATTCTTCATTCTCTTTTTTCTTCTCCGATGGACTAAATCCAAGCTTGGGTATTGATCATATCTCATCCTTTTGTTTCACATGTTTTCCGATGTTGGAATTTCTTACCCAAAGTCTCTCTTATTATTCAACTCCCTCTAATTCTTCTCTGGAGTGCTGAAGATATCTCAGAAGATTCGCGTTTCCATTCTTAATCCGTTCAAGCTATTTCGAGGTTGTTACCTCGTTCAAGCCATTTAATTCAACCAGTGTAATATCTCTTAAGCAATCTTTTTCAACGGTGATTTCTTTTGAGTGGGCCCTAACCCACATGTCTTTTTCCAGGATCTTACCTGACTCTTCTAATTTTCCGTAGTTATACTCAAATTCTTTCCAAAGTGTGACGTAGGAATATTTTCCATTAGTCACATGCCTTCTCCAAGACCGCTTTCAAATTATTTTCAACTTCAGGTCAACCTTCTTCTTTTTATTCTTCCTGAGTATTTCATGAATTCTTTTCTTTGTGATCCTCCGAAGGCCATCATTTCAGAAGATTTCTTCGTTCTCAGTTTTCAACTTCGCCCTCCAACTATTCTTTACTGATGTCTCTTCATTCGTCTCCATAATTCTTCCGGTGCTTTGTCCAAGTATTCTTTAACCAGTTCACGATCTCTTCGTTTTGTTGCATCTACATTTCCTCAAGTGCTTTATTATTCCCAGCGATTCATTCTCTGATATTCACTCAATTTCAATTCCTTACGGTGGATTATTCTCTGTCACCACCAGGTTTCAACTTTTACGATGGTTCCTTCAAGATTCTTCTTCCTTTACTATCATATCATTTCATTCGTTCTTTCCAAATCCTATCGGTGGTCCGTAGAAATGCTATATCTCTCTTAATCATTTTCAACGCGAATAAGTAGTATGCCAAATCCAATACTTCTCATCAATTTAAATTGGGGAAGGATACGCATAACATAACTCTTATTCTTATTTCATCCAAGTGATTAATTCCTTTGTTCGGAGTTTGTTCTTGATTAATAAACTCTAGGTTCGAAGTGTTTCATCTTTCTTTCTGGAGTTCGAAGTTTTCTCATTATCTCATCACGAAGCTTCATCTAATTCATTGCAAGGCTTTAATATTATTCTTTTTGTCCTTCGTTCCTACCTCATCATCCTTTTGTGACCGGAATTCTTCATGGTGGTTCATCGTGATCTAAATCATTCTTCAAGTGTTCCTCAAGATTCTTGTTGGAGGAGCTCAAGCATTCTTCTTCTTGCATTTCGAAGTGCAATTCTTGATCCCTTGTCTTTTGAGGTGGTGTTATGTCATTCTTGACAATTTTCCCTTCATGGTTCATGATTCACAAGTTGTCAGGAATGAGATATGTAAACCCATAATTTTCTTTGTTCAGGAGATCTTTTCAACCCTTCAATTTCTTCGTTGAAGTTATCTTGGGTTGTATTTCACCTAAAGCTTTCCCTAAGAATTGTTGTTATTTATGGTGCTTATAAATGACCCAGTTTCTTCATTTATCCTCCTGTGGAAATAAGTTTTTTGTTTCCTTGTTGATCTCAATACAATCAATTGTTTTCCGTTAGTGGACGGTTGTCACCTCTTAATTTTGAGATGTTTTCCATAAGCCCACATCAAGCTTATTCTTTTCGTTGTTGAATTTCCAAC
This sequence comes from Secale cereale, assembly GCA_902687465.1. Taxonomy (NCBI): domain Eukaryota; kingdom Viridiplantae; phylum Streptophyta; class Magnoliopsida; order Poales; family Poaceae; genus Secale; species Secale cereale. The sequence continues at coordinate 468,091,884 of LR738713.1, read as the reverse complement.
AACTCTATTCAATCCATCTTTGTAAGGATGCTCTTTCAAATTCAATTGTGGGAGAAGTTGTCATTTCTTCTACGTTCATTTCTTTCATTGATCTATATTCGATTCTTTCGTTCCGGTGGCATTGTGATGTTCCTCTCTCCAAACCATCATCTCGTTTTATCAAGATCATGTACTTTCCTTTGCTTATCCATTTAACATGAGTGTTGTGTCCTCTTTTCAAATTCTCTCATCTTATCAAGTTTTTGCCTCTCTTTTCAACCGGAGTGCTATCTGAAATCTTTCTTAACCTTGTGCCATTATTTAATTGTTTCGGAGGCAATGTGTTGTTGATTTCATCAAGTATCATCCCATCTTCTCAAGTTCATGTTAATTCCTTCCATTTTCAGCTGGAGTGCTGTCCGAATTAATTCATTCTTATTCCTTCTCTATCTTGTTTTAACCAGAGTGGTTTAAATTCTTCCATGATCCGTGAGCTCGTGTTTCATGCCTTTCAACCTACAAGGTTCTCGTAATGTTCCTTCCTCCTCTTTTCTAACGGAGTGTTTCATCTTCGTTCATCTCCGTTGTATTCTTCTTTCAATTTGGTCAACCTCTCAGGTTCGTGGTTTCACTCGTTTGTGAAGAAGCAACTTTGTTTTACCTCTTCTATCCGGTGCCATCTCCAGGATCTCGGGTCGAGATCCTCTGTTAGTGTGGGAGAGTTATGACGCCCCAAGACCGACGCTCCAGAAGACTTCCAGCTATTCCGGGTTTCGCCGTGTGTTTTATTTGCTTACTCTATTTTATTTGTGCATTGCATCATGTCATCATGGAATCATGTGCATTGCATCCACATGTTTTCATAAAACTAGTAGTCGTTTGTAGTTGCCGCTTCTCTCTTTGTCTCTGTTGACCTTGTTGTCAGACTGTTTGTCTTCATTGTGCATTCTCAGTCCAACTACACGCTTGGCCGCTTTTCCCTAACCCCTCTTTCCACGCTGCATGGACCACTCGCACGCGCCCTTGGCACCTCCAAATATTTATTTTATAAGTGGCCGGAAAATGTTCTCGGAATGAGTTGAAACTTGGCGTGCGGTCTTGTTATAGTGTAGGTAGACCGCGTGTCAAATTTCGTCGCATTCAAAGTTCGTTTGATAGCCCAACTGTTATTTATAGCGGCACTATCGCTGGTCATTCGTCGGATGTTTCGGTGCCCGAAACCTGTTGCCGGACTGCCATCTCCCTCTCTTCTCAGCCTACTCACATTCTACATAGCCCGCTTTTCATCTCCTCGCAACTTGTACGAGACTGTCCCGAACCCGACCCGAGCAGTCGTGACCGTTGTGTCCAGATCATCCCCAAACATCTATAAAACATCTCCGTTTTCTTATTTGGACTACCTAACATATTTATCTCAGGCCGTCCGATTATGATTGGAGGGTCCAAAACTCTATTCCATTAGCCCCTATATATAAATAGCAGGCCAAACCCTAGTCTAGGCAGTCCCATCCATCCATTCTTCCTCCGGCGCTAGTCGCTCACATCTTCATCGGGATCGTCCCGGATCCATCTCCCTCCAACCAGCGCTCGAGCCTCCACCTCTCGAGCCCCATCCATCCAACTGGCCATCGCCACCGCAGCCTCCGACCCCCTCCCGTGTTTTTCCGTGCCATCCAAACCCAACCAGTGCCACTGTCTTCCCTCCATTCCCCATGCCTCTCGCTCCTCTCGCTGAACTGCCTCGCCACCGGAGTATCGCCTCGTCGCTGCCTCCAATCACGGTGCCCGAGGGCCTCTGCTTCACTCAATCCAGAGGAGAGGAGCACGACCTACCCGAGCAGCCTCGCATGCCCGAGCCCCGAGCTCCTCCCGCTTCCCCTTGTGCCCGCAGAAGCAGCTCCTCCCGAGTGTCGGCCCTGCCCACCTCGTGCCAAGCCCCTCGCTGGGATCCGCCTCCCCTCGTCTAGATCGGCCAATCTCCCCCATTCCCCTCACCGTCAACTAGCAGGAGTGCCTCCGCCTGTCTCCATCGCCACCAACAGGGGCTCCAAGCGCCATGGCCGCCCCAAGCATTAACCATGGACGCTGCCGTTTCCCTGAGCTCCCCATCGAGCTCCCTCCCGCGTCCCTCCCTCTACTCCTTGCACTCTTCCTTCCCCGGATCCGTTTGCCTTGCTGACCACCGCAACCTGCAGGAGCGAGGGCCGCCGCCTCTTTCAGTTCGTCAAGTCATCGTTCAAGTTTGCGCCCGGCACCATTCTGGACCGGATCTCCTCGGCTCCGGCCAGAACCAGCCAACCCTGACCTCCCCTAGTCAGATCCGGTCGGCTCCCGCAGATCCCGCCGCCGGCGCCCAAGTTCCCCGCCGCTGCCACTCCCCTGCTTCACCCGCTTGAGCCGATGCTGCTCTGCTTCCTGACGAGAAGAGGGGCCTGCTCGCCCACTCGCTCGCCCATGCGTGGCCGCCCGGACGGGCCACATCGTCCGCTGACACGCCTCCCCTCCAGCGCCCCAAGGCCCAGCCAGATCCAGCTCCTCACCGGCCCAACTCCAGAGCCGGGCCTCATCCCATAGGTGAGCCCCAGTGCCCCAGCGCCCTCCTTATTTTATTTCCTTTGTTGGGCTGACCCTTTGCTTCATGCTGTATCACGCCCATATTCAGCCCGTAAACGTTTTTTTCCTTTTGCGAATTTAGCTATTTATCTAGAGTTTACAGTTTTGCAGAAAACCCCCTAAACTCATGCATTTAATAACTAAATAACTGTGCATCAGAATTAAACATGTTATATATGAAAATTGCTTAGAATTCTATGTAGATTCATAATAACAAACTTTTGTGCATGTTTAAATTGTTTAAACTGATGTTTGCCTTAATTTGTGTAAATGACATCTTAAATTGGTTTAATTCATAACTAATTAATCGTAGCTCCAAATTTAACAAACTTTATATGTATTTGGGGTGGAAAAATGTGTAGAATAACATGATGCATTTACTTTTGCTGTTTAATAACTTTAAAATTAAGTAATAGGCAGAACAGTAGCAAATTCATAATATGCACATGGGGATTTTCCGGAATTGTTGTTTGTTATTTCCGGCCTCATTTAAGTTGCCTGAATAGTTAGTTTCGTTGTGCTTCACGCCTTGACATGTTAATCAACATTTAATATTGTTGTGTATATGAATGAGAGTGAACTAAATAATAGAATGTGGTGTTTCGACAATATGCAACTCGTTGCATATTGAGCTCCACTTAAATTGTAGTGTTGTTTGAGCACTTTGCTTTGCCATGCATATTTAAACCGGACATGCATCATACTTGTTTGTGCATCATATGCCATGTTTATGCTTGTGTGTTCATCATGTTGTTAGCTTCTTTCCGGTTTGCTCCTCTCGTTAGCTTCGGCTTTGTTCCGGAGTTGTGAGGTTTTGTTCGACTACTTCATGGACTCGTTCTTCTTCCTTGCGGGATCCCAGGCAAGATGACCGTTCCCCGATATCACCTCTATCTTTGCTTTGCTAGTTGTCTCGCTCTGTAGTTATGACTCGATGCCTATTCCTGTCTTGTCAGCCTCATATGTTGCCATGAAACACTCTAACCGCCTTCCTAGCAAACTGTTGATTGGCTAAGTACGATTTTGGTCAGCCCATCTTATAGCGTTGTTAGTTGCAAGTGAAGTTGAAGATTACTCCATGTTTGGACATTTTTATTGGGATAACACAATATCTATACCTTAAGTAATTAATACACATATATATTGGCAATGGGTGGAAGGCTTGGCCTTCTGCTTGGTGTTTTGTTCCACTCATGCCACCTTAGGACCCGATAAACCGGTGTTATGTTCCTTGATTTTGCGTTCCTAACATGGTTTGGGTTTATGGCCCCCCCCCTTGATAATTTGCACTGCTTAAAGCTTTTCCAGCAAGACCCAACTTTGGTTTTACCATTTGCCTAACAACTAAAAACTTGCATAGTGAGTAATTAACCCGAGTTCTTAATCAACAACCCGGGCTAGTGCTCCTCATGAGTGTTGGTCCAACTGGGCAGACCGCGGGGCCACCACGAGGAAACTCGAGGGTTGGTATTTTCATGTAGGCTGTCCCATCCGGTCGTGGCCTGAGACGAGATACACGCGGCTACTATCAGGGTGTCGGCACGCCGAGAGGTCTTGCTGGATTAGCTTTACCTTTGTCGAAATATCTTGAGCACGGGATTTTGAAAATACTCGGGTCTTCCCACCTTGGAGTTGCGACTCCGCAGATCGTGAGCGTGTGATGGGCTAAGTTTGGACACCCCTGCAGGGTTATGAACTTTCAAAAGCCGTGCCCGCGGTTATGTGGCAGATGGGAATTTGTTAATATCCGGCTGTAGATAACTTAACACCATATCCTTACGAATACACTACCTGTGTGAGTAACCGTGATGGTCTCTTTTCGAAGGGTTTTCGGAAAGTGAACACGGTGGGGTTATGCATGAACTTGGGTAGCTAGGATCACTTATTGATCAACTTTGGCGACCGTTGGCACATATTCTCATCTCGCTCTAAACTCGTAAGCTAGTTGCTTAGTGCTTGCTGCAAACACTTTACTACCTCTCCACACCTAAGGCTTTGTTAGTTTTGATACCCGGGAATGGGATTGCTGAGTCCTTGTGACTCACCGATTACAACACACACCAGATGCAGGTACAGCCGAGAACAATGCACGTGGTCGTTTCTATGTTATGTATCCCGACGATCAGTAGTGGTTTCTACTAGGGGCGATCAGGACTTGTGTTCGTGGTATCTTTTCTCGTTTGGTTTTCGTATGTAGTCGGACCCTGTGTTATTTGGATGAATGTATGTTATTGTATTCATTGTGTGACGTGGCGAGTGTAAGCTAGCTATTTTTGCTCTTTCATCCCTGAACTTTTACACGAGTTGTGCAAAGATACCACACTTGCGATCATTCCAGAATGCGCTTATGTCTCTAAGTCGTGCCTCGACACGTAGGAGATATAGTCGCATCCTGGGCATTACAGTCGAATCTGCATTAGGGTTTCTGCCATCCTTCGGTGTTCATGGAAGTTCATCGTTCTTGCCTGTAGTTCATTTACCATGTCGCTTAATCAGGCCTAAATGCAATGCAAAAGTTATGCTTCATTTGCTTTAGTATCTGCTGTCAATCATAAATCTATTCCCTTCCATTGAGATTCATCCCGCAACATAGTAGTTCGTCCTCGGTGTTTAGCTTTATAAATTTCTTCCTATTTTCGAACAGACTTAGATCCAAAACTACAAGTAGAATCCATGAAACTTGTTTGACTAGAACTTAGTGAAATTTCACTCAAATCCAGATCTGTAGGTATTTGTTCGATCACTGTTGCATGGGCGGCTTAAATGATATTTTGTAACCCGCCAAACACCAGTCGGCTTACTTATGAATTTGTAAGCTGCTATTATCTATCCATTCCTAATCATGACCGCATTACCCGTCAGCACCTTGCCGGTTTAATCAAACTGTTTATCCGTGTCATTGCAATCTATCCCTTCATGCATAACAAATTTTCTCCTTAATCATTGATTTTCTCATCATTTGCGAACATTAACCCGCCACCATTTCACCATTAGGCCTTTTAACAAGGATAAATGACTAAGGCTGTCACCTCATGCAATTGGTTTGCTTCCACTGTTACAGAGCGAACTCTTAATAAATATGCTCAAGTAGGCGTCTTATCAACCAAAGATGTTATCCACTGGCGGGTTCCAGGGACAGAAGTTAAACCACAACAAAAGGAAGGTGAAGTTGTAGTTTTTGCTGACCATATGATATGTGGTTTCTCACCGCCCGGCTCAAAAAAAATCACGACGTACTGCACTTTTATCAACTTCACCCCCAAGATATTGGACAAAACTCTATTTCCAACATCCGCAATTTCCAAGTCTTTTGTGAAGTATACCTTCAAGAGGAGCCAAGCATTGATCTTTCAGATAGTACAATTATTTGAATCGCCAGACCGAGTTTACATATGGTCCCAGCCTAGAATTCGGCGGAATCTCAATTCAAAGACGAAGAGATGCTATCTTCCCCTCGGCCACACTTCTCAGTCACCCTAAAGACTAGAATCAGACCTGGTTTTATTGCCAAGACACATCTCCACCTGGCGAAAACCCTCTGTCGGGTTTCCACGACTGTTGGCTTAGCCCACAACATCCACTTCCAGGTCGGATCAACACTGCTGAACGGGCTAAATATATGCCTACCTTTTCGAAGATAAGGGCCTTTTGTTGGCTAATGGATTAACCGGAGTTGACTTGGTCCGATGTTGGGTCACTTGGAGGGTCCTGCCTTTGAGCCGCCGGTCCAGTTTAATGTGTAAATACACTTGAGATGTCAAAGATCCACAACGTCACTATCAAATACAGCTTGAAGATAAAGAGATCATTGAGATGACCAAGACGCTCCTCGAGGAAAGCTTAGAAAGCTGTAGTAAGACGGGGTTGAACCCCTTATGCACTCTTAACCCGGCTCTAGATGTAAGTGCTTCAAGCCAATTTACATTGTACATTATTCTCATATATTGCATTCTCTTTATCATCATTTGCTTTCTTCAGGCCGACTCTCCTTTCTAGAACAAGAAACAGCAGGAGAATCCCGCCAAAAAGGCCAGGGCAAAAACCAAGGCTCCCAAGAAAACTAAGAAGAAAATAGACGTAACAGAGCTATTTGGCCTAGATGATGAGTGGGAGGTAGACTCAATTCTCTTGGCTCCGTTTTTACGCATCTTATTGACACTGATTCCTCTCGGGATGACGCAGAGACCAGCCACACAGATGTTGAAGAGGTAACTATCATTTCCTCGGACTCAGAGCCCTTGCCAAGACAGAAAGTTCGGCAAGTTACCCGGAAACTAAGGTTTTCTCACCCATTAGCTTACTTGGATCCCAACTTTATTTTGAAGAAGCAACAACATGAAGCCCGGTGCACAACCCGGAACAGTGGAGGTGGAGAACTCTGTGTCGGCTTACCCAACATGCCGGTCCGTCGCAAACGCCGGAAAGAGGTGCCTCAGAGTTCAGTCCTCTCTTTTCCAAAGGCGGGTCTTATCCGTCAACCACTTAATCCTTCTGACTCAAATTATGAGGGAACCTCTCACTCATCCTACGGCGACTCTACTGGGACTCAGATACCTCCCTTCAAAATCACCCCTGGGTGAGAACATTTGACTTCTTTGTTTTAACACTTGTAAACCGATATACTGACATGCTCATGTGTCTTACTTTGAGTGGCATAGCCAAACCAAGCAAGAAGTTGAAGATAAACAAACCGGCCAAAAACCCAAAGGTCACTGAACCGGAGAAATAGGCGTCAATATCCGAGGCTTCAAACGAGAATCTTGAAGCCACTGCTAATGAACCACCACCAGAAACCTATGACACCCCCATGGATCCAAAGAGCATTGACCCGGGAAGCGCTAAGGCGCCAAGCCCCACCAAGCTTGTTGAAGAAGATGCTGAGGATGTTGTGGCCACTAGGATTGGTTATGCAGAACTAGGAAACCCCACCGTTCTGGCCAAGCATTCTGCCAAGGAGGAGCTAATTGAAAAGAGCAAATACAAATTCGATATTGCTAACTACTCACACTTGGGTGTCAATGAACTATACTCTGGTTATCTGAGCCATCTGCATACTGGTCGTGATCTGGAAGCAAACATAGTCAAAAGAATGCGACAGAAATATGAGGTATGAACATCTGCTTTCCAAGTCTATATAGTCATCCAGACCCCAAGTCATAACCATAAGAAATGATATATTGAGTATGGTTAAGACTTATCAATGTCATTGCAAATTTCGAGTCATAGCCCCCATGAACCATAGTGGGTGGTTGTTTGCTGTGGAACAATTATATACTAGCACCCAGCGGACCATAGTGGCTATCTCCCACAGCAAACAACCACCCACACTCATCAGGGAGGTACTGGACAAAGTGTCTGTCATACCTCAAAGACTGGAAGAGATAAAGCGATCATCCGCCAGAGCTGGTGCCATTATCGCTTCGAGTCGGGCTAAAGCATGGCAAGCAGAACTAGACCCAGAGGAGATGGCCACCGGTTGTCCAAGTCTTAAACAAGACGAGTCTCCCTTTGATGAAAATGACTCTACCAAATGTGTGAAGGAAATGCGTCCCCTGGAAAGCAAGCTGGCCGAGGAAACCGATTTATCCAGGTATCAGGCGGCTTACATGATGGAAAATGCAAAAGTTAAAGCACCAGCTTATGACATTGTGAATCTCATCCCTCCAATGCATAAGCATACTTTTGCTCCTGATGTTGATCCGTCCACACTTATCGATGATGAAGCTGTATTCAACTGGACATCACCTGACTTCCAGACGGGCGAAGAAGAAGAATCGGAGCAGGATAACCCGGAACCATCAACCCACCGTGATGAAGGCAACTGACCTACGGCGATTCATAATCAGGGCTTAATTCAATGTGTTGAAAAAACACTTGGTTTCCTTTTGGGGCCCCCTATGGCCTTGTAATAGGCTAGATTGCAAACAATTATCTGTCATGCCATCATGCATTTATCTTTAGAATGCTTAAACCGCCAAACAGATATTTGCGACCCGCCACTGATCCGTATAATATTATCAATCATGTGGATCAGATCAAATATTGTCATACTCCCTGTATACAAGCAAATAGCATGTGCCCTCCCGGTTCAATCCAGGGCGGGTCACAAATACCTTTTGAAAACCCTAATATAATAGTCTTCGATAGAAGACTAAAGGCTATTTAAACCGGAAATATGGTGGCAACTTAAAGCCGAAAACCAGGGCGGTTTACCAAACCCCGAATATTTATATCATCATAAAAGACATACATGTAGATTTATATCATGGTAACTCCTTTGATAATAACAAGCCGTTGACATGAAATGTCATGAAGTGAATTTCTCAAAGCAGATATCCTTGCGGCTTATAATCCGCTATCAGGGCGGGTTACGAAACCCGAGGATGCTCAAATATGAAGCATATAATGAAGGCTACATGGCCTAAAATGCACATATTTGAGCAGAAAAATTCCTCACTGGATATAAATCCAAAATATTCAGAAGAAAAGAAATTCAAAAAAATCAAGTGCTTTTATAGGCCGCACAGCCTTAAAATTCAAGTGCTTTCATGGGCCGCACAACCGCTAAGATTCAAGTGCTTCCATAGGTCGCACGGCCTTAGAGTCATCCTCGCTTACTGTAAGCCGGCCCTCACATCACATACTGCCATTTTAACCTTAACAAGTTCAGGGTCTTGGTTATAAGATTGACTATTAAGAGTATGGAGGGTCATTTAGGTTTAACTGGTGGAGAAGCATCAAGCAGACAGGCAGGTCAAACCTGGGATTAGGCATCTAGCCAGGTCATAATGGTAAAAAGGCTTAAACCCATTGGGTTGTAAGCCCCCAAGTAACCTTACGAACAAATAATAAAGACTCAAATACTTAGTCACGAAACGACATAGGCCCTGAATTATCAGGGATGCCGGCTTTATTATATTGATCATAATATATAGAGTGATAAAAGTATATACATCACAAGAGCTAGTGGCTCATGTGTAATAAGGCTGAAGATGAGCAATGTTCCAGGGTTGGCGGGTCTCCTCCTTCAATGTGCGCGAGTCCTTGTGTTCTCGAATATCAATGAGGTAGTAAGACCCGTTGTCCAGGTTCCTGCTGGACACAAAAGGTCCCTCCCAAGGTGGGGATAACTTATGCATATATGTTTGATCTTGGATCAACCAGAGCACCAAATCGCCATCTTGAAAAGTCCGGGTCTTAACCCGGCGGCCATGATAGCGACGCATATCTTGCTGGTATATTGTCGACCGAGCCGCCACAAGGTCACGCTCCTCATCCAACACATCAAGAGCATCCCGATGCATTTTTTCATTAGTAGCTCCAACATAAGCCGCCACCCGGGGCAAGTCATGACGGATATCGCTTGATAGAACCGCCTCTGCTCCGTAGGCCATGAAGAATGGTGTATAGCCTATTAACCTATTAGGAGTCATATTGATGATCCAAATTACTAAGGGTAACTCCTCAACCCAACAACACGGCATGCATTGCAAAGGAACCATAACCCGGGGCTTTATACCTCTCAAGATTTCTTGATTGGCCCTCTCCGCTTGACCATTAGACTGCGGGTGAGCCACTGATGAAACGTCAGGACGAATATGCTCTAGTTGACAGATTAGTGCCATTATCATCATAATACTATGAGCGTAATTGTCGGGGATATACCCCGTGGTATGACCCAGCCGGATATATGACCCGGCTGGACTTGGCGACTCACCAGAGATCCGGCTGGAGCTTGGCGACTCACTGGCGATCCACCCGGACATGGCGGTTTACAGGCAACCCGCCTAGACATTGTGACTCACTGGTGACCCGGCGGGCAGATCAGACGGACGACAAGGCCCATAGCCCAGAAGGCTGGCTCATGTTATGGTGGGCCGGCTTAAGAGGAAAGTCATAAGGAATATTCTCCTACAAAGTAAGCAAGACTAGGACTCCACTTGTAATAGAGTAATCCTAATCCTACTAGGACTAGTCATGTAACTCGCCCCTTCAACATATATAAGGAGGGGCAGGGCTCCCCAAAGAGGAACAAGTAAGAATAAACTATCTCTAGGGTTAGACACAAGAAGGAGAGTCGGCTTATTCGGCGATTCCCTCATGATCATAATGAGACCTAGCTAGAAACATCTTGTAGGCCTATTACCGGATGATGTTTCCCGGGGCTCGAAGCTGTCTAAATCCTCGTCTTGTGTGTTGATCTGCCTCGCGTCTCTCATCCCGATCAACCCCTCTCAAGCTACCAAATAGGTGTGTTGGCCTCACGACAAAGTCCTCACCCTAGGACATCTGCCGTGACAATTCCACAACAGTTGGCGCCCACCGTGGGGCCAGTGCACGATTGTGTTGAGTTCTTGGAGGGATATCTTTTCAGGAGTCGAGAAGCTTGTGATTGGTCACATGAGGAAAAGATAGTTTAATGGGAAAATCATGGTTAACTTTGGAGGTTATAGCATGAAGGTTTGAAATCAAGAGGTTAGAGTTTCATCGTCTGCGCCACCAGACGTGATGAAGCGAGCCGCCGAAAACGCTTCTACGTTGAGTCCGAGGTTGACAAGAGTTGATCTGCTGCACGGTATGCATACAAAATCGCTTCGGATTACGGTCGGATCCACCGAGTTCCCCTGCCGCTGGTTTCAAGTCCCAAGAAAGGCCACCTGATTTTCAATGAACTGGAACAACTACTTCTCCCGTGATATTACAAGGTCCTGTCGCTGCTGCTGCTGCTTCCCATCAGGTCGTCGTCAATCGAAAAAGTAGTACTAGACCTCACGTGGTGGTCAAAGCTGGTCTACAAGATTAGATTTTTTGTCTCCTCTTGCACTGTACGGGATGCTAGTGCTAATTTAGTACAGATCAGATTTTTTGGTCTTCAATCACTACCCGCTGTCGGGAACATCAATACAAGATTCCAGCGAGCAACGATTAGTTGAGCGAGTCAGTCAAACCAATCACGACCCGAAGGGAGTTTGGAGATAGCCGCGGACTCATGTTGCCTTCGAGCCAACTTTTCCTCTGAGTCATCGTACTTGCTGTTGCGAGCCAAAGCTGCCAGTGTCCGTCATCGCTTCCAAGCCGGCCACCACTACTTCAAGTCGCCGCCAGAGCTCCCCCGTGCTGCAGCTATTGAACCGTCGCGGCTTTGTCGCGCAATATCCCCTCGCCGACGTCGTCTCCGAGCCGCCGCTACATGGCCACAGCTACCCCCGGCCGGTGTGGCACCGAGTCGCTGCCTTTGCAAGCCTCGGGTCGTCCCTCAACTGCGCTGAACCGCCCCTAGCTCCTTGCCTCATAGCCATTGCCTGGCAAGTTTTTGTCATGAGTTGCCTGTCATCGAGGTGCCTCTATTCCTGCTCCTGCTTGCGATCGGCGACGCGGTTGTGTCATTTGACCGGTCTACATGAACGTCTTTTAAAAATCAGGTGCTATGTCTCCTATATATTTTCTCAGTACACTTTAATTACTCCAAGCATAACTACTCTGCTCTACAATGTTTTTATATGCAGGGTAACCATTTACTACCAAAGTGGTATTATACCGCGGATACGGACCACACCGGCTTACAACACCGTGGCCGTCTCTCGTGATCGCGCCGGTTTACAACGAGGAGGACAACTTGCCCATCTGCGCCGGCTTACAACGCCATGGCCGACTCATCCGTCTGCTCCTGTGGGCGACTCATCCATGATTGATTTTAGCTTCACTGTGGTGATCATCAACTCCACGGTGGATAATTTTCGGCCTAACAAATCAGGTGAATTCTGTCCAGTCAATTTTTATTGATATGTTTTCATTCTTTAAAGAACAGTTACTCTGGCTCGTGATATTGTTTATCCAGGACAATTATTCACTGCAAGAACAATGATCGTGTCATGGATATATACCTCATGCTACTATCATCATGCGCTAGCATCTAACCGTGCCATCAAGGTCGGCGAATATATAAGCCGCCGTACTGCAGACCGGTTTTACATCAACTCACCCGTACGTACGGCTTACAGCGCCTGCGATTGACTTGCCCATCCACTTGGCTTACCGTGCCCGCGATTGACTCGCCTGTCACCGGCTTGCAATGCTGTGGCCGACTCATCTGTCCGTGTCACCTCTGGTGCTACGGTTGCCTTTATCATTCGTGTCTTGCGGCCTCGTTTACATCAACACACCGAGCCGCACCTGTCTGCATGAGTTGTTTATTGAGTATAAAGCCAGTCACTTCTTGGGTAGCCCGGTTTTCTTCCAACAACTTTGGAGCAAATTATCATGTATTATCAGCCGTCGTTGCACTGGATGGCTCAATGGGCAGGCGCACAAGTCGACGCCATTACAGTTTTGGTTAAACTTCAAACAACCAGTTGGAAGGAACCATTGGCCGAGTTGCTGACACATACATGATCATTTATAAACTGCCGCAGTCACCTCAACCTTTTGTGGATTCACATCGCGCAATCAACACCAATGATATACACCTTATGCTATGGTCAAATATGGAGAATCTCAAGCCAACTCCTGGAGTAGTCTTAAGACTCGGGGGCTACAATGATATGACTCAGCAAGTCTTGTTAGTTTGAGCAAATTCAAGAACCCCAGGACAATGAAGGGAAAAATAACCCGGCCCCGGAGGTAACTGCCCTATTGGTGAAAATTTCAAAACCATCAGAAAAATTTCTGTCTCAAAATGAAGATTCTGGCTCAATACCCGGTTCTAAATCCGCCTCAAGGAAAAACTGCTTCTCACAAAGCGTTAAAGCTCTCAATATCCGGTTCAAAATCCGGTTCAAGGGAAATATGTCTCCCACAAAGCTCTGAAGATCTCAATATTCGGTTTACAATTCTGGTTCTAGAAGAATATACATCTCTCACAAGTTCTAGTTCTCAGGAAAATTACAGGGACCAAAGAGAGTTGGATGCATAGCATAGCTCAAACATAGGTCCTCGACGAGCACAATTCGCAAGTATGTCACTTGGGGGCTTCCTGTTCAAACATAGGCGTATTCGGCCAAAGAGAACATAGCGTTACTACCCTTTTGACCAGGTTATGTTCAAACATAGGCGTATTCGACCAAAGAGGACATAACATGTGGGTCATCCTACCTGTACCCAGCTGCTTCAACTCCATCAGGTCATCCTGATTGACCAGGCGAACTCTTAGCAATCAATCTTTTACAGCGTATTGATACGTCCAAAACGTATCTATAATTTCTGCTTGCTCCATGCTTCTTTTGTGTGATATTGCTATGATATTGATGCACTTCCATACACTTTTGATCATATTTGGACTAACCTATTAACTCAGTGCACCCCAGTGCCAGTTCCTGTTTTCTGCTGTTTTTCTATTTCAGGTTTCCCCCATATTAAAAGTGCTCCAAAAATTCCGGGAAAAATACAGGAAAAATCAGCGTACAGGAAGCTTCGCGAAGAACCAAAGCGGGGCCAGAGGGGAGCCAGGGGAGGCCCAGGCGGCCACCTGGCACGGCCCCACCCCTGGCCGCGCCAGGGGGGCGCCTAGGGCCCCTGCTCCGCCTCTGGTTGCCCCCCTTCGCATATATATCCCTCTCGTCCCGAAACCCTGGAGGACAGAACCCTTTTTCGCGATCTCGCCTCTGTTCCGCCGCCGCAGCGCTTCCAAGATCGGGAGCATCAGGAGAACTCTTCCCGGCACCCTGCCGGAGGGGAAAACCACCACCGGGAACTTCTCCACCACCATGGACGCTTCCCGGATGAGTCGTGAGTAGTCCACCTTGGACCATGGGTCCATGATCAGTAGCTATGTGATGTTCTCCTCCCCTCTTTGCTCTTCATGGTTTAGACCTCGTGAGCTGCCCTACATGATCGAGGCACATATGTAATATTTCTATTGTTGCTCTGCTGAGTTTGCTGGGATCTGATGGATTATGAGATTATGTTCAGATTGTGTTTGAGTAATATATTTGATTCACCTCTTTTATATTTATGTTCTTGAGTAATTCTTGCATGTTCTCCGTTGATGTTTATTGCTTTGGCCAAGTAGTAGGTAGTAACACCAAGAGGGAGCGTTATGCTTGATTGTGGGTTCATGCCCCCTGATGACTAGCTTGAGTGACAGAAACATGAGTCTAGGGGATGTGCTGTTGCCACAAGGGGAAAACAACGGTGCTTGTACTTGCGGGTGCAAGGATTGTTTACTTTACGCAAAGTTCTTTTAATGCAGTTGTCTGTTGCTTTGAGTTTACACTTTGGGTGGGATTCGCAACTTAATACCAGCGAGATGTTCTGGATAGATATCTCAAGGTGGATGATTAGTAGTAGATGCAGATGGATTTCGGTCTACTTGCCTTGGCGTACCGCCCATGCTTTTGTGCCTCTACCTTTCTTTGCAGCATAGTTAGCATTGGTTTGCGCACATAATCCTGTCAATTGCCCAGCTATAATTTGTTTACCTCGCTTTGATGTTTTATCGTCTTTTGGGAGAGAGACATCACTAGTGAACATCATGGGACCCCGGTCCATCTTACCACCGCTGATCACACCTTCTATTTACTTCCTGTTTTATTTCCTAGTTGCAGTCATAGCTATCATTATTATCTCTTGTGTTTGATCCTTTGTAAACTACAAGGCCGGAAAAATTGACAACCTCTCTGTACTCGTTGGGAGCAAAGTTATCTGTATCTGTGTGCAGGTCCTGTCAACCGCTAAGTTCTGGCGCCGTTGACACCTACTTGTCGACCCTCGGAGTCTCACGGGATTCGATCCTTGGTATCTTTGCCAAGGGAAATTTGCCGCTACGCTACATCTCAACCTTCCACTTGGGGTAACCAACGAGGGGCGAGAAGCCATCAAGCAAGTTTCTGGCGCCATTGCCGGGGACTCCACTCTTCAAGATAGGGGAGTTGCACGCTATCTTTTATCTTTGCTTTTTAGTCTTGTTAGTTTACCTTTCAGTTTTTGCTTTAGTGTCCCTTACCAAAAATCACAAAAATAGTTATCTTGCTTGCTGCTGCTATGGGTTCCACCAAAAACACTAAGTGGGAGGAGTACACCCCTTCTTCCATCACGCCAATCACCACTGTCGGGATCTACAAAGGTAATAAACCTTGTGATTATGTTAGTTTTAAGGGAGAGTTATGCCCATGGCATGGTCTTCCAGGAAAAAAGTATGAGCCTCTGTTTAAAGTTGCTCCCACACTTCCCCAAACTTGGGAAGACGTCCAAACTCTTATAATAGAGAGCAATTCAAACAAAGAAGATGACACTACAATTCTACTCAATAATGATAAAATTGATTTTGATAATTGTAGTCTCTCGGAAGTTGTTACCTTTTTACAAAGAATGGCTAAAGATCCCCACACTAGCACACTTAATCTTGCCTTCACGGAGCATATCACTAATGATCTCATCAAAGCTAGGGAGGAGAAGCTTAGGGTAGAAGCCTCCATACCTAGAAAGATAGAAGATAGTTGGGATCCTATGATTAAAATTAAGTTGAATAACTTCTCTTGCTATGCTTTATGTGATGTTGGAGCTAGTACCTCCGTTATGCCCAAAAGAATGTATGATATGCTTGAATTGAAACCTTTTGATCCTTGTTCTTTTGGTGTTCGTCTTGTTGATTCTTCCGTAAATAAACCTTTGGGGAAGATCGACGATGTTCTTATCATTGTCAATGACAATTATGTTCCCATTGATTTTACTATTATGGATATTGAATGTGAACCTTCTTGTCCAATTATTTTGGGACGTCCTTTTCTTCGCACCGTTGGTGCTATCATTGACATGAAAGAGGGGAATATAAAATTCCAATTCCCTCTCAAGAAAGGGATGGAACACTTCCCTAGAAATAAGATTAAGTTGCCTTTTGAGTCCATTACACGGGCTAGCTATTCTCTTACTCTTGATAAAACTTGATCTTCTCTTTTTGCATCATGCCTAGCTTAAAGGCATAAAAGAAAGCGCTTTTGGGAGGCAGCCCACAATGAATTAGGTTTTATTTTGCTTTTGTTGTGTCTTGATGTTTGTTACTACAGTGGCATCATCATTGTATCTTTTCTTTTCAGCTTTGTGCCAAGTTTAGCCTCCGATTGCAAGAAAGTTCAAAAGTTGTGACATGCTGTCCAGAAAACAGATTTTGTCCTTGGATAGAAAAATTCGAATAAAATCACCAGGTCATCTTTTTGATCTGAATTTTTTTGACAGTGTGCTCTATACAATTGGCTTTCGAGCGTCTGTTCTGAGTTTTTTTATTTGAGTTGCAGAAGTGCCCCGAAAAAATTATTTACTACCTGCTGGTCTGTTTTTCACAGATTCTGTCCTGTTTTGCCTTTTCTTGTTTTGCAAACCTTGAGCTTGCTTTTTCTTTGCAAAAACCTTTTGGCAATCTTGAGAAACAATAGCTCTTCAAGATTATCCTTATTTCTAGTAGGGAAAAATTATTTTATTGTGGATACTAACTTCGCTAATCAGATTATGATGAGTTATTTATGAAGGGAGTTTTCAAGTGTGCGAGGGAAGATGATAAAAGAAGATTCAGGAGGGTCGAACGCTCAAGCTTGGGGATGCCCCCGTGCACCCCCAAGAAATATTCAAGAAGACTCAAGCGTCTAAGCTTGGGGATGCCCCCATGCATCCCCTTCTCCATCAACAATTATCAGTTCGTCTTTCGTTCCACTATATTTTTATCACTTCATGCGTTATGTGCTATGCTTGGAGCGTCTTGCTCTTAGTTTCCTTTTTAGTTTTCTTTAGCTTTGCTTGCTGTTCATAACAAATTAGAACCCAGCTTTCTTTGTGTGGGAGAGAAACACACTCCACTTCAACCTAGAACACAACATAGGATTTTCATGCTTATCTTTGTTGTGTGTGTTCTTTGTCTTTCCATAGCTGCTGTCATGTTTAGCTCTTAGTTTTCATGCTTTTCTTTTTAAAGAACTTTTGTTTAGTTGGTTGCTGAACTCTCTTGAGTTTTCATGTTTATCTTGTTATGAGAGTTTGCCTGTTGCACTGAGTTGTGTGTCTTAACTTAAAGTAGGTAATTGAGGTTGCTATTTAATTTTAGTAGTAACTTGCAATAGTTTTGAGGTATTGCCATGAGTAATGTCTGAACTTTTGGTGTCAAGAGCTTTAGCCTATAAGTGATAGATGTCGTATTCTGGGCAATCCGTGTTTATTTTCGAAAACCTACAAAATAGTTGAGAACTTTAGGTACTAGATGGATCACTAATCTTTGGAGGGATCGAATATTAGAGTACACTCACGTACCATGAGTCGAGGATGCGCAAGGATAACCAAACCCCCATACACTCCTCCTCGGGGTACTTGTCTCTTTGTGAACCTCCTAATTAGATTGAGAGTTACCGATAATAAGTGCATGAGTTCTTCGGACTAATGTGAGTATTCGAAAGTTGACACTTCCACCTAGCCATATTTTTCTAGCCTCTTCGGTACCGTGCATTGCCCTTTCTCACCTCGAGAGTTGGCGCATACTTCGCCGGTGCATCCAAATCCTTGGCACGATACGCTCTGTCATCATAAGCCTCATTATATCCTTCC
Organism: Secale cereale; assembly: GCA_902687465.1. NCBI lineage: Eukaryota > Viridiplantae > Streptophyta > Magnoliopsida > Poales > Poaceae > Secale > Secale cereale. The sequence continues at coordinate 468,073,770 of LR738713.1, read as the reverse complement.
TCAAAACAGCCACCATACCTACCTATCAAGGCATTTCCATAGCCTTTCCGAGATACATTGCCATGCAACATCCATCTTCTCATGACTTGATCTTCATGTCATACATGCTTTTTGCTTGATTGATGAGCCGCATGCTAGTTGGGCCTTGCCCTAATCATTGCTACATGACGCGCTAGTATCATTGCATATCCTGCTACACTGGCAGAGGCATACATTTGCATACATCATGATAGTTTCATTTTCTTTATGTTGAGTACTTTTGTAAAGTGTGAAAGATCTTCTATACTTGTTATATATAGAGTGTTGCCCCTAAAGTGAGGAAAAGATCCCAAAGAGGACAAAATCAAAAGATCCCAAAGAGGACAAAATCAAAATATCCCAAAGAGGACAAATGAGAGTTAAATAGAAAGAGCCATTGAGGCCACAAAAAATAAAAAAAAGAGAAAAAAAGAGAAAAAGAAATAAAAAGAGAGAAGGGGGCACACTACTATTCCTTTTGAGAGATCCACACTTGTACTCCATCTTATACCTTGTACTCCATAGAGATTATCATTCATGCATATAGCTATGTGGGGACCTTCACACTATAGAACTTGGCTTGTATATTCCAATGATGAGCCTCCTCAAAAGAGCTGTAGGTCTTCTTGAGCAAGCAAGTTGGATGCACCCCCACTAGTTCCATTGGAGAGCTTACCTTAGCTCATATGTATCATTTGGCTTTCGCTCGCCTATGATTGTCCACATTGATGTGAGCCTTTCACACCTTTTTTGTCTTCACCCGTCATCATTTTTCTCTCTTTGCCATCCTAAGTGTCAACCTTCTTGCTTACGCTCATCCATTGCATGAGTGCTCAAAATATCGAAAGGGAGTGGATCATTTTGACTTGTACCTGACTGGTGGTCTGGGGATGAGTCAAGATAAGATTCCAAAGAAGACCAAGTGTGAAACTTTAGTAGATTAAGTTCTCAACAATACAAAAACTATGTTTTACTCTCTCGTATATCTCTATCCCCTTTCTTGCACGCAAACACCATTTGGAGACATTCGAGTCACAGACAGCGAGAGCTCTTGCACCTTTATGTTCTTATGTTGCTTGTTACAATGCTAATATAGACTCTTGCTTGTTATGACTTGAATTGAATTACATGCCTTGATTGCTTTACTTAAAAGTTCTTATATGGTTGGTAGCATGTCACCACAGAAATTATGCTTGTTATCATTTACCTACTCGAGGACGAGTAGGAATTAAGCTTGGGGATGTTGATACGTCCAAAACGTATCTATAATTTCTTCTTGCTCCATGCTTCTTTTGTGTGATATTGCTATGATATTGATGCACTTCCATACACTTTTGATCATATTTGGACTAACCTATTAACTCAGTGCACCCCAGTGCCAGTTCCTGTTTTCTGCTGTTTTTCTATTTCAGGTTTCCCCCATATTAAAAGTGCTCCAAAAATTCCGGGAAAAATACAGGAAAAATCAGCGTACAGGAAGCTTTGCGAAGAACCAAAGCGGGGCCAGAGGGGAGCCAGGGGAGGCCCAGGCGGCCACCTGGCGCGGCCCCACCCCTGGCCGCGCCAGGGGGGCGCCTGGGGCCCCTGCTCCGCCTCTGGTTGCCCCCCTTCGCATATATATCCCTCTCGTCCCGAAACCCTCGAGGACAGAACCATTTTTCGCGATCTCGCCTCTGTTCCGCCGCCGCAGCGCTTCCAAGATCGGGAGCATCAGGAGAACTCTTCCCGGCACCCTGCCGGAGGGGAAAACCACCACCGGGAGCTTCTCCACCACCATGGACGCTTCCCGGATGAGTCGTGAGTAGTCCACCTTGGACCATGGGTCCATGATCAGTAGCTATGTGATGTTCTCCTCCCCTCTTTGCTCTTCATGGTTTAGACCTGTGAGCTGCCCTACATGATCGAGGCACATATGTAATATTTCTGTTGTTGCTCTGCTGAGTTTGCTGGGATCTCATGGATTATGAGATTATGTTCAGATTGTTTTTGAGTAATATATTTGATTCACCTCTTTTATATTTATGTTCTTGAGTAATTCTTGCATGTTCTCCGTTGCTGTTTATTGCTTTGGCCAAGTAGTAGGTAGTAACTCCAAGAGGGAGCGTTATGCTTGATTGTGGGTTCATGCCCCCCTGATGACTAGCTTGAGTGGCAGAAACATGAGTCTAGGGGATGTGTTGTTGCCACAAGGGGGAAAACAACGGTGCTTGTACTTGCGGGTGCAAGGATTGTTTACTTTACGCAAAGTTCTTTTAATGCAGTTGTCTGTTGCTTTGAGTTTACACTTTGGGTGGGATTCACAACTTAATACCAGCGAGATGTTCTGGATAGATATCTCAAGGTGGATGATTAGTAGTAGATGCAGATGGATTTCGGTCTACTTGCCTTGGCTTACCGCCCATGCTTTTGAGCCTCTACCTTTCTTTGCAGCATAGTTAGCATTGGTTTGCGCACATAATCCTATCAATTGCCCAGCTGTAATTTGTTTACCTTGCTTTGCTGTTTTATCGTCTTTTGGGAGAGAGACATCACTAGTGAACATCATGGGACCCCGATCCATATTACCACCGCTGATCACACCTTCTATTTACTTCCTGTTTTATTTCCTAGTTGCAGTCATAGCTATCATTATTATATGTTGTGTTTGATCCTTTGTAAACAACAAGGCCGAAGGGATTGACAACCTCTCTGTACTCGTTGGGAGCAAAGTTATATGTATCTGTGTGCAGGTCCTGTCAACCGCTAAGTTCTGGCGCCGTTGACACCTACTTGTCGACCCTCGGAGTCTCACGGGATTCGATCCTTGGTATCTTTGCCAAGGGAAATTTGCCGCTACGCGACATCTCAACCTTCCACTTGGGGTAACCAACGAGGGGCGAGAAGCCATCACGTATTCGACCAAACCTTTTGAGCTTACTCAGGTTCAAACCCTGGCTGTCATGTGAGAGCACATCTTACAGATAGTGATGATAGATCCAGGCTCAAAATGACGCCTTCCTTGGAACTTGGTTAAACATGCATGTTTGCATGCTGCAACTCTGACCCCGCGTACTCTCGATAAGTCATATCTGAACTTATTGTGGCAACCCGGCTCAGAGAAAACCGGAACGCCCCGTTTTCTAGCCCAGAGATCGAGGTGAAGTCTTCTAGAATACGGCACTGCTTAGTATAGAACAAACCATCTCTTTATTACAACACGAATATGAATACAAGGGTTCCGATATTACAATGAATAACATCGGCATGGCGACACTACGCCAACCACTGTTGCTCTATACAAGCAGCATAACAACTTAAAGCAGTGGAACAACTGCTGGCAGCGGAACAACGAATGGCGATGATGGACTCCAATCCGCAGGGACTCTGCCTGGAATGTTTATCCTAGCTCGCGAACATGAGAACAACACCAAACAAGCAAACAATCCAGGCATGACCTGCAAGCTGGAATAACACGCTAGGTCAGTACATTGAATGTACTTGCAAGCTCACAATAAACCAGAAGCATTCAACACAAACAACAGCATGGCAATTACAGGTTAATCAAGAATTATCATGAGATCATCAGGATAACATAGCATGAACAACATGAACATGATACAACTAGACAATATGAGTATGGTATGAACATGTAAATCTGATGATACTAGCATGCAACATGATGACACTACATGCACCATTTATTTTGTTCGAGATACCTTGTAACCATCACATGCATCACTTACCAACCTCGGACATTATACGATCATCTCAGGATCAAATCAACAATACCGTAGTAATCATCAAATGACCACAAGGAGCTTGATCATTACCCGCGATTCTCGCACAACATCACGAATATCCAACAACTCGGTATCCTCGATACCACGATGATCATTCCGGCGATCACAGCCACGACCAACACTTGGTCTTCAAACGGTGATCTTTCTGGCGATCACAACCAACTTATCATCATCGAACCGGGGTTGTTATTAAGCACATTATTATTATTACTGTTGACTCATAGTGTGACCAACTACGAACTGGGCCCTTATCCGCGGGCGCGGCTATCGATAGATTTAATATACACTCAGCAGAGGTAGCGCACTATACCCACACTACGGAACCCATGGCCTCGTTCTCCCATTCGCCTGGACCAACGGCGTTCCGACAAAACCGATCTACTGTCATGACACCCTCCCGGCCAATCCGACTCACGCCCCACTGGGCTAGTCCTGGGTGGCCCCGTGTCTACCAAAGACACAACGACCACCGTCGTGGCCAAACTTAAACGGTCCCAAACAGGGACCCGGATCCAATCAACAACAACGGGCACACAAGGTTATGTCTGCTTACCAGGCCAAGGTACCGCACGCCCATAACCTTCCCTCTTTGGAGGCCCCGGCAAGAGGCATGACAATAGACCCAGTTAGGACCTTCCCATAAAGGTAAACGTGGTTGCACTGGTCAGTTCGATATGGTGGCACCATGACTCAGCCAATAGTTGTTCAAGTTCAATTTAATTCGGTTAAACTTGAATGCAAATATGTGAGTCATGATAAGATACATGATGCAATTACAATGCATGAGCATGAATATCAACATAATCATGAAAAAACCAAATAACTATCCACCATATCAACAATGAATCATAAGCATGGCATACTGACTAGCATGAACATCATAAGTACACACTTTTCCAAAACATAGCATGACCACTAGCATCAACAATAAATATCATGCAAGAACATATCAACCATGCCAACATGCAAGCATTTAACTAACTGGATGTAAAGGAACATGCATAACAACGGTACTCGGGACAGACGGAAGTCATGCACCGAAGACTATCACTAACAACAACATGTACTACTAGCAAGCATAAACATATGAGAGGAAATACTAGCAACTAGCAGGGCATGATAACTAGGTGTAGTACAACATAGAAAGAGAGTAAACATTAACCCCGAAGCATTACAGAAACAACGATAACCACATTTTAAACAGGCAAATATTTAACAAATATTCAAGTTGAACACCGTGGCTACTGCATGACTATCATGCAAGTGGGTATTGTGGCTTGCCTGGGGTGACGGAGACTCCAGGAAGAAGTGTGGAACGATCGCGGAAAGAATCGCCGGAAACAGTTCTCTCTCGGAGGGGGCTGTTTACGAGTAAGGGCAAAATGGTCATTTTCAGTATGTCAAAACATAGTGAAAATGATACCAACAGAATGAGCTTGACGAAACGAAGACGTGAGCGCTGGTTTCACCTGATTCGGAGTTAGAGTTGAAAAGATATGAAGTTTTGAAGGAAAGGGACCCATCTGTAAATAAAGTATTCACAGACAGGCCCATGGCAGCTCGGCGGGTCGCGCACTCCAGCAGAATGCGCTTTCCCACAGGGAAAGCATAAAGCACAGAATGTGCTTCCACTTATCCCGCATGGCAGTGGCGGGGTCAACGCGTGTGGCCGACGGGTGGGACCCAGAGGAGAGGCGGGGCCCGCCACGCCAGCTCCACACGTGCGCCACCCTGCCGCTTACAGCTGGGGCCCAGATGACACGAAGGGGGCCAGGCCGGTCGCCGTCTTCCTCCCGTTGTTGTTCCGCTCGTGGAACAGAGCGAGGCAGAGGAGGGCCGTGGCCATGGGGTCGGCCGGCTCCGGCCAGCTCCGGCGCGGCCGAGCACACCGGCGGCGCGGGAGGCCGAGGAGAGGCTGCCTGGAGAGACGGCGGCCGCCGGGGAGTACAGGGGAGGCGGCGACGGGAGGAGACAGGAGGAGGCAGAGGCGATCTGCGGCGAGGGGGCCGGCCAGCTCCGGCCGTGTCCGGCCGATCTGAGAGCACCGGCGGGTGCGGGGCGGTGTGCTACTTCTCGAACTTGCGTTGTATTCCCTCGAATTGGAAAGGGAGATGCAACACAGTAGCGTAAGTATTTCCCTCAGTTTTTGAGAACCAAGGTATCAATCCAGTAGGAGACCACGCGCGAGTCCCTCGCACCTACACAAACAAATAAGAACTTCGCAGCCAACGCGATAAGGAGTTGTCAATCCCTTTACGGTCACTTACGAAAGTGAGATCTGATAGAGATGATAGTTTGTATTGTTGGTATTTTTGGTTTATAAGAACAGCAAATAAAAGCGATAAAAGTAAAGTAGACGTAGATTGATATGTTGAGAATAGACCCGGGGGCCATAGTGTTCTCTAGTGGCTTCTCTCATGATAGCGATATTCTATGGCGGGTAAACAAATTACTGTCGATCAATTGATAGAAAAGCGAATAATTATGAGACTATCTAGGCATGCTCATTGTATATAGGCATCACGTCCGAGACAAGTAGACCGAAACAATTCTGCATCTACTGCTATTACTCCACACATCGACCTCTATCCAGCATGCATCTAGTGTATTGAGTTCATAAGAACAGAGTAACGCCTTAAGCAAGATGACATGATGTAGAGGGATAAACTCAAGCAATATGATATAAACCCCATGTTTTAATCCTCGATGGCAACAATACAATATGTGCCTTGCTGCCCCTACTATCACTGGGAAAGGACACCGCAAGATTGAACCCAAAGCCAAGCGCTTCTCCCATTGCAAGAACTATAGATCTAGAAGTCCTAACCAAACCAATAATTCGAAGAGACTTGCAAGGATATTGTGAGCACACATAAAATTTCAGAGAAGAACCAAATATCTTTCATAGATAACCTTGATCATAAACTCACAATTCATCGGATCTCGACAAACACACCGCAAAAATAGATTACATCGAATAGATCTCCTCGAAGACCGAGGAGAACTTTGTATTGAGATCTAGAGAGAGAGAGAGAAGAAGCCATCTAGATACTAGCTATGGACCCGAAGGTCTGTGGTAAACTACTCACAACTCATGGTGAGGGCGATGATGATGATGATGATGAACTCCGTGATGGATCCCCCTCCGGTGGAGCTCCGGAACAGGCTCAAGATGGGATCTCATGGGAACAGAAGATACGGCGGCGGAATTAGGGTTTTCTCTCTATCCACGGAGGTTTTGGGGTGCGTAGACTTATATAGGAAGAAGGAGGGCACCGGGGGACGCTCGAGGGGGCCACGAGGCAGGGGGGCGCCCCCACCATCGTGGGCCACCTCTTGATCCCCTGACGTGGTTCTCAAGCTCCGTGTGCGTGATTTTCTCCAAAAATATCTCTCGCGAAGATTTCATTCCGTTTGGACTCCGTTTGATATTCTTTTTCTGCAAAACCCTAAAACAGGCAAAAAACAGCAATCTGGACTGGGCCTTTGGGTTAGTAGGTTAGTCCCAAAAATGATATAAAAGTGAATGATAAAGCCCATTAAACATCCAAGACTTCATAAATAATAGCATGGAACAATCAAAAATTATAGATACGTTGGAGACGTATCACGGTGCGGTGGTTCCGTTCAAGGAGCTAGTGGACACCGGGGATGAGTGGAGAGGAGGGGAGGGACGACGCCATGGGAGCTACAGAGAGCTTCGGGCGGTGGAGGGGCTCGATGATGCGGGCTACTCCGGCGAGGGGCAAGGGGTTGAGGCGGCTCGGTGTGACGTGGGGAACTCGATGGACAACACCAGAGGAGGAGAGGGGGCTTGGGTTGGCCGGAACTAGGCCGAGGCCGAGGCGGCCATGGCAAACGTCGATGGACAGAGGCGAGGTAGAGGTGTTCTGGTGGTCGAGAGAGGCGAGGGAGGAGCTGGTGAGGTGCGGGAGAGGTCGAGGGGTCCTTATATAGGCGCGGAGGAGAGCTCTGGACGCTCACTAGAGAGCTTGAGCAGTGCGCTAATGGAGGTCAGAAGCAGTTCACCGCAGTGGCACTGTTGTGACGGCGCGCTGCCGGTGAACCATGACGAGGCAGTGATGCAGGGCGGTGCAGTCGAGCACGGGCGAGCTCCTGGACAAGGTTTGAGGTCAAGACGAGGATGGAGGAGACGAGCACAGTGGCCCGACCGATCCAGAGCACGCGCTGTGCATGACGCAGGCGTGATCATCACGCGCACTGGCCCAAGCGGCGCGCTTTGGCGTGGCCAACCGTGTCCAGTAGGATGACCTAAGTGCCCTTAGTAAAGATGCGGAAAGAAATTGATCCAGGGGCAAAGAAGAGATTTGCAGATGGCCCCAAAGTAAAACAACAGGAAGGTGTTTGTAACTTCCTGTGGTTAAACCAGCTGGGTAACTTGGTAACTAAGTTTTCTGGCGATGATATTACACCAAGATGATGTAGATCACCAAAAATCAGGCTAACAGGAGGAGTTTAGATGGGGGTTGCTGTAGAAAGTGCCAAACTGGCCAGAATTAGGGATTATGATGTTGCACTCACATACTTAAGTGTCATGAGCTGAAATTTGGTGGAGATGCATTATTTGATCAAATGAAGGATGTGACCAAGTTTCATATCATTTGAAGATGCCTAGAATATACTTCCTTTCTAGACAGAAACTTTGAAAAATCACTGGAAAATAATTACTAGGCAAATGAGTTTGAAATTTGGCACAAGGCAATGATATGGACACGAAAAGATGTCCAAGAATTTTTGAGTCAATTGGGCAAACGTAAATAGCACTTGCTTCACAAAGTGCCATTTAGGGTAGAATAGGAAAATGATTATTGGAAGATTATTTTTGAACATGGCAATGAAATGTTTTGCCATATTTGAGCAAGATATGACCCAAACAATTTATGAGAATTATTTGGGAATTTTTAGAATGACAGAGATATAGGTTGCTTCACAACCTGGGGCAAAAAGAATTATTCCTTTAATAGAAAAGGAATATTCCTTGGAAAAAGAATATTGGGTTAGGTCAAGGATGGAAATGACAGGGTCTTGGGATGATGAGAAGGATGGCAAGCCACTATAAAACCTAGGAAGACACGATCTTCCGAAGTTTCAGAAACACATAGCCACTGAAAAGCAAATAAAATCAAGAAATCCAAGAAAATCAAAAGAAAAAGAAAAGGGCAAAATCCAGGCTGTTACACTTATCCAGGTTCAAATGTTGATTGGGTATCTGTGAGAGCCGGCTACAGAATGCAAGGATAGTCCAGTGGCCCAGGCTAGTTTCATTGAAGCTTTCTATTATCGTACACATACATCATCATACATTGCATCATATACATACATCATCATATATTGCATCATACATTTTGTCATCATTATATCATCATAACATGCATCATATATGCATAGATGTACTAATTTATATTGCAGGAACCGGTTTCCAAACCAGGTTATATTATTCAAATCTTTAATAGCCAACATGGCTGGACTTTTATTATGGTTATCAATAACCAGTATTACGATCGAGGTTTTCAAAGTCGCTTCAGCGCAATGGCTATTATTTTATCAATGGATATGATTTATCCTACAATGGAAGGAATATTCCCGAGTCGCTGCAGGCTTACGTCCTGGCACTTGGGGGCTACATTATTCAAATTGAGATTACATCAAATACGCAAGTCCCATGTCACTGCCAGCATGCACCATGGCACTTGGGGGCTAATGCAAGATTACTTTTTATTGGCCTTATTGAATACCCAACTCATCACATTGTAATAAGCCGGCCCTTGGGGGCTACCAATTGCTCCTGTCAACAATTCAAGGTACACTAGTCTTAATCCATTATATTGAAGGGTCCACTGCTCAGTTGGTAAAGCACAAAGCTCTTAACCTTGTGGACGTGGGTTTAAGCCCCATGATGAGGGTTACATCATATGATGTTGTTTTTGATGAAGTCCCAGCTCAGTATTATCTTCCTGAGCCGGCCCTTGGGGGCTACACGTTGCTGTTCAAGTCTACATGGTCGTATTTATAAAGTCCCTGCTCATTATTGCATATTGACCCAACCCTTGGGGGCTACACTGGTGGAAGTTTTTATCAACATAAGGCAATTACAAGTCCCAGGTTGATGCAAGCATGACAACCCGGCACTTGGGGGCTACATATGTGGAATATTCAGTTTTGACTAGTGACTGAGATGAACAATCTAGATTTCTTCAAGGTTGCAACATTTATATTGAAGCAAGTCTTAAGCTATCACTATGTTCTCCACTTAAGACTTGGGGGCTACAGGTAATATGCATATAAAGGAGGAACGTCCTCAAATTCTCAGTTTTGAGCAAATCAGGAAGATTAATTGTGTGACCCGGCATTGGCAACAGTCATGACCCGGAATCATCAGCTTTTTATAACCCGGAGATTTTGGAAAATTATAACTCGGCAAGTTCTACATCTTTAAGCTAGCTGAATATCAGATGAGTATTTCAAAGACCAATATCTTTTGTTAAGCATTGGGAGCCGAATCAAATGAATTATTCTTCACAATATTTCTCTATGAGAAACCAATGTCAACAAATTGATTATAAAGCTGGCCTATTGACCCGGATTTTTTAGAAGAAGTGCCCGGATTTTTTGCATTGGATTTTTTTAACATACCTGCTAAAAGAGATTTGCTATGAGATCATGGACACTCATCTAGGAGGAAATGACAAGGACTTAACGATGATCAAGTGCCGGCTCAGAAAAACCTTCGGCCCAGTGTATAATCTATCAAAGTTGGTCTAGTTTTGCAGGATAAGTTTACCATGGATAAATCCAAGCTAAACTGGGGGCTAATGTCGGGGATATACCCCGCGGTATGAGCCGACCGGATATATGACCCGGCTGGACTTGGCGACTCACCAGAGATCCGGCTGGAGCTTGGCGACTCACTGGCGATCCGCCCGGACATGGCGGGCAACCCGCCTGGACATTGTGACTCACTGGTGACCCGGCGGGCGGATCAGACGGATAACAAGGCCCATGGCCCAGAAGGCCTGCTCATGTTATGGTGGGCCAGCTTAAGAGGTAAATCATAAGGAATATTCTCCTACAAAGTAAGCAAGACTAGGACTCCACTTGTAATAGAGTAATCCTAATCCTACTAGGACTAGTCATGTAACCCGCCCCTTCAAAATATATAAGGAGGGGCAGGGCTCCCCAAAGAGGAACAAGTAAGAAGAAACAATCTATAGGGTTAGACACAAGAAGGAGAGCCGGCTTATGCGGCGATTCCCTCGGGATCATAATGAGACCTAGGCACAAATAGCATCTAGGGCTATTACCGGATGATGTTTCTCGGGGCCCGAAGCTGTCTAAATCCTCGTCTTGTGTGTTGATCCGCCTCGCGTCTCTCATCCTGATCAACCCCTCTCAAGCTACCACATAGATGCGTTGGCCTCATGACTAAGTCCTCACACTAGGACATCCGCCGTGACAATTCCACGACAGTAACCAAAATGGAAGATTACTTTTTTGATGAAGTGAACCGTCATTGCGGCATCACACTTGTTGACCAGCTCTGCCTCAACCCACTTGGTAAATTTGTCAACCGCCACCAAGAGGTAGGTTTTCTTGTCCTTAGACCTCTTGATAGGACCAACCATATCAAGCCCCCAGACTGCAAATGGCCAAGTAATTGGAATCACCCGCAATTCTTGAGCCGGCACATGAGCCCGTCGAGAAAAATTTCTGACAGCCATCACATTTACTAACAAGGTCATCTGCGTCAGCATGAGCCGTCAACCAATAAAATCCATGATGGAAAGCTTTGGCCACCAGGGATTTAGAGCCGGCGTGATGGACACCGTCACCTTCATGTATTTCCCTTAGAATTTCACGGCCCTCTTCAGGAGAAACACAATGTTGGAACACACCTGTGATGCTGCATCAGTGTAACTCACCATTGACAATAGTCATAGACTTAGACCGCCGGGTTATCTGCATGGCCAAAATTTCATCCTCAGGTAACTCACCCCGGGTCATATAAGCCAAATAGGGAATTGTCCAATCAGGGGTGGCATGGAGAGCCGCCACCAATTGTGCCTCTGGGTCAAGAATAACAAGATCTTCTTCGGATGGCAACTTAACTGAAGGATTATTCAATACATCAAGAACAATATTGGGTGGCACCGGCTTACGCTGAGAACCCAGCCGGCTTAAAGCATCAACCACCTCATTCTTTCGACGATCAACATGCTCCACCTGATAACCTTTGAAGTGACCAGCGATACTGTCAACCGCCCGGCGATAAGCCGCCATGAGCGGGTCTTTAGAATCCCAAGTGCCTGAAACTTGCTGAGCCACCAAATCTGAGTCGCCAAAACACCTGACCCGACTTAAATTCATCTCTTTGGCCACACGAAGGCCATGGAGCAGGGCCGCATACTCAGCTGCATTATTAGTACAAGGAAACATGAGCCTTAAAACATAGCAAGCTGCCTAGACCCGTCAAAGTGAATAGTCTAGTAAGTGTTATCTGGCGTCTCCTCGGGCATTTGCAATTATGTCCAGTCATTGATGAAATCCACAAGATCTTGAGACTTGATAGCTGTCCTTGGCATGTGTTTACAACCGTGGGGTCCGAGCTCAATGGCCCACTTGGCCACTCGGCCTGTGGCCTCTCCATTCTGAATAATATCCCCTAAGGGAGCAGAACTAACCAGAGTAATGGGATGACCAAGGAAATAATGCTTCAACTTGCGACTGGCCATGAACACCCCATACACTAGCTTCTACCAATGTGGGTATCGCTACTTAGACTCAATTAAGACCTCACTGACATAATAAGCCGGCCTTTGAACCAGATATTCCTTAATCGTCTCTTTTCTTTCCACTACAACCGCCACACTAACGGCTCTGCTGTTAGCCGCCACGTATAAGAGCAAAGGCTCCTTCTCAATAGGAGCTGCAAGAACTGGCGGCTCAACTAACTGTTTTTTAAGCGCCTCAAACGCCATATTAGCAGCATCACTCCAGACAAAACGATATGTTTTCTTCATCATCTGGTACAAAGGAATATCCTTCTCTCCCAGGCGGCTTATAAACCGGCTCAAAGCTGCAATACGACCCGCCAAACGCTAGACATCAATGATGCACGTCGGCTTAGCCAATGAAGTGATAGCTTTGATTTTCTCCGGGTTAGCTTCTATACCTCTCTCAAAAACCAAAAAACCCAAGAGCTTGCCTGCAGGCACACCAAAAACACATTTGGCCAGGTTAAGCATCATCTTGTAGACCCGGAGATTATCAAAGGTCTCCATCAGATCACCCAATAGAGTCTCCTTCTTTCTGGATTTTACAACAATATCATCCACGTAAGCGTGAACATTCGTCGAATCTGACTATGAAAACAGTTTTGTACACAACGCTGATAAGTCGCCTGTGTGTTTTTGACTCCAAAAGGCATAAACACATAGCAGAAAGCTCCAAAAGGTGTCATAAAATCCGTCTTCTCTTTGTTTTTGACTGCCATCTTGATCTGATGATAACCAGAATAAGCATCTAGGAAACACAAACGATCACAACCCTCCATGGCATCTATAATCTGATCAATACGGGGAAGAGCAAAAGGATCAGCTGGACAAGCTTTATTGAGGTCTGTATAATCCACCCACATACGCCAAGTGTCGCTTTTCTTAAGTACCAGCACCGGATTAGCCAACCACTTGGGGTGAAAAACTTCAACGATGAACCCAGCCGCTAAGAGTCGGGCCACCTCTTCTCTGATGGCCTTACGTCTCTCTTCATTAAAACGATGAAGAATTTGCCTGATCGGCTTAAATTTAGGATCAATATTGAGAGTGTGCTCAGCGAGTTCTCATGGTACACCTGGCATGTCTGAAGACTTCCATGCAAAGATGTCTCGATTTTCACGGATGAACTCGATGAGCGCGCTTTCCTATTTCGGATCCATATTAGCATTGGTAGTGAACTGTTGAGATGACTCGCCGGGGACAAAAGCAACCTGCTTGGTATTCCGCTGATTTAAACTTCGACAAGGGGTCTTGCTCTGTGGTCGGCTTCTTTAACGGAGTCATGTCAGCCGGGTCAATATTATCCTTATAAAACTTAAGTTCCTCTATAGCACAGGCAGTCTCAGCATAAGCAGCATCACCTTTCTCGCATTCCAAAGCAATATTTCTAGTACCATGAACCATAATGGTACCTTTATGTCCTGACATCTTAAGCTGCAGATACACATAACAAGGCCGCGCCATAAATTTAGCATAAGTTGACCGTCTGAACAAAGCATGATATGGGCTCTTAATTTTGACCACCTCAAACCACAATGTATCTGCCCTATAATCATGGTCATCGCCAAAAGCCACCTCCAAGGCAATCTTACCAACTAGGTATGCCGACTTACCAGGCACCACACCGTGAAAGACTATAGAAGACGGCTTAAGATTTTTGTCAGTCAAATTCATACGCCGAAAAGTATCATAATAAAGGATATTGATGTCGCTGCCTCCATCCATGAGCACCTTAGTAAACTTATAACCCCCAACTTGAGGGGTTACCACTAATGCTAGCTGACCCAGATTGTCAACTCGGGGCGGGTGATCTTCACGACTGCATACAATTGGCTGCTCTGACCACTGTAAGTGTCAAGGCACTGCCGACTCAATTGTATTAACCGCATGCCTATGAACTTTTTTATCCTTCTTACAAAGGCTTGTGGTGAAAGCATGATATTGGCCACTGTTAAGCTGCTCTGGATTACTCTGATACCCCGACTGCTGTTGCTGGTTATTATGACGGGGATGCTGATTACAACCACTCTGATTACCTTGTCCTTGATATCCAGAATTTGAACTGCCGCCCCCAGAACCAGGCCCGTGTGAACCGGTTCCTGACCCGCCATGCGGGCCATTATTATTATTATTATTATTCTAGAGATAGCCGGGATTTTTGTACTCCTTCATAATACAGCAATTTTTCCACAAGTGAGTTGATGAACTATCCGGAAGACTATGCTTCGGGCAAGGTTCATTTAACATTGCCTCCAAACTGAATTTCGGCCTAAAGTAAATATGCCCTAGAGGCAATAATAAAGTTGTTATTTGTATTTCCTTATATCATGATAAATTTTTATTATTCAGGCTAGAATGGTATTAACCGGAAACTTAGTACATGTGTGAATACATAGACAAAACATAGTGTCCCTAGTATGCCTCTACTAGACTAGCTCATTGATCAAAAATGGTTATGTTTCCTAGCCATAGACATCAGTTGTCATTTGATCAACGGGATCACATCTTTAGGAGAATGATGTGATGGACAAGACCCATCCGTTAGCTTAGCAACTTGATCGTTTAGTTTTACTGTTATTGCTTTCTTCATGACTTATACATGTTTCTATGACTATGAGATTATGCAACTCCCGAATACCAGAGGAACACCTTGTGTGCTATCAAACGTAACAACGTAACTGGGTGATTATAAAGATGCTCTACAGGTGTCTCCGAAGGTGTTTGTGGTGTTGGCATAGATCGAGAATAGGATTTGTCACTCCGAGTGTCGGAGAGGTGTCTTCGGGCCCTCTCGGTAATACACATCATACTAATCCTTGCAAGCAAACGACTAATGAGTTATTCACGAGATGATGTATTACGGAACGAGTAAACAGACTTGCCGGTAACGAGATTGAACTGGATATGATGATACCGATGATCAAATCTCGGGCAAGTAACATACCGATGACAAAGGGAACAACGTATGTTGTTATGCGGTTTGACCGATAAAGATCTTCGTAGAATATGTAGGAACCAATATGAGCATCCAAGTTCTGCTATTGGTTATTGACATGAGATGAGTCTCGGACATGTCTACATAGTTCTCGAACACGTAGGGTCCGCACGCTTAACGTTCGATGACGATCGGTATTATGAGTTTTGATGTACTGAAGGTAGTTCGGAGTCCCGAATGTGATCACGGACATGACGATGAGTCTCGGAATGTCCGATACATAAAGATTAATATATTGGATGGCTATATTCAGACACCGGAAGTGTTCTGGGTGATTTCGGAGAAAACCGGAGTGCCGGAGGGGTTACCGGACCCCCCGGGAGAGTATTTGGCCATGAGGGAAAGTGAGAGGCAGCCCACTAGGGCTGGCCGCGCCCCCCAAGGGAATCCTAGTTGGACTAGGAGTGGGGGGAGGCGCCCCTCTCCTTCCTTCTCCCCTTCTTCTTCCTTTCCCACTCCTAGTAGGAGTAGGCAAGGGGGATCCTATTCCTACTAGGAGTGGGATTACTCCCTCCTTGGCATGCCCTTAGGGCCGGCCGGCCCTCCCCCTTTCTCCTTTATATACGGGGGCAAGGGGGCACCCTAGAACACACAAGCAACACTGTTTTAGCCGTGTGCGGCGCCCCCCTCCACAGAAACACACCTCGATCACATCGTTGCAGTGCTTAGGCGAAGCCCTGCGTTGGTAACTTCATCATCTCTATCACCATGCCGTCGTGCTAACGAAACTCTCCTGTGAAGCTCAATTGGATCGAGAGCTCATGGGACGTCATTGAGCTAAGCGTGTGCTGAACGCGGAGGTGCCGTACGTTTGGCGCTTGGATCGGTTGGATCGCAAAGACGTTCGACTACATCAACCACGTCACTAGACGCTTCCGCTTTCGGTCTACGAGGGTACATAGACACACTCTCCCCTTTTGTTGCTACGCTTCTATTAGATAGATCTAGCGTGATCGTGGGACTTTTTTTGAAATACTACATTCCCCAATAGTGGTATCAGAGCCAGGTCTATGCGTAGATGATATGCACGAGTAGAACACAATGAGTTGTGGGAGATAATAGTCATACTGCTTACCAGCATGTCATACTTTGATTTGGCGGTATTGTGAGATGAAGCAGCCCGGACCGACATTACGCGTACGCTTACGCGAGACTGGTTTCACCGTTATGAGCACTCGTTGCTTAAAGGTGACTGGCAGGTGTCTGTCTCTCTCACTTTAGTTGAATCGAGTGTGGCTACGCCCGGTCCTTGTGAAGGTTAAAACAGCACATACTTGACGAAAAATCGTTGTGGTTTTTGTATGCGTAGGTAAGAACGGTTCTTGCCAAGCCCGTAGTAGCCACGTAAAACTTGCAACAACAAAGTAGAAGACGTCTAACTTTTTTTGCAGGGCATGTTGTGATGTGATATGGTCAAGACGTGATGTGTTATATGTTATTGTATGAGATGATCATCTTTTGTAAATTATCGGCAACCAACAGGAGCCTTTTGGTTGTCTCTTTATTGTATGAATTGCGAAGGCCATGTAATTGTTGTACTTTATCACTATGAGTTAGCGATAGTAGTAGTAGCAATAGTTGGCGAGACGACCACGACGCTACGATGAAGATCATGGTGTCAAGCCGGTGACGATGGAGATCATGATGATGCTTTGGAGATGGAGATCAAAAGCACAAGATGATGATGGCCATACCATGTCACATATTTTGATTGCATGTGATGTTTATCTTATTATGCTTCTTATTTTGCTTAGAACGGCGGTAGCATTATAAGACGATCCCTTACAAAATTTCAAGGTACAAGTGTTCTCCCTGAGTATGCACCGTTGCGAAAGTTCGTCGTGCCGAGACACCATGTGATGATCGGGTGTGATAAGCTCTACGTTCAAATACAACGTGTGTAAGACTGTTTTGCACATGCAGAATACTCGGGTTAAACTTGAAGAGCCTAGCATGTATAGACATGGCCTCGGAACACTGGAGACCGAAAGGTCGAGCGTGAATCATACAGTAGATATGATCAACATAAGATGTTCACCATTGAAAACTACTCCATCTCAAGAGATGATCGAACATGGTTTAGTTGATTTGGATCACGTGCTCATTTAGATGACTAGAGGGATGTCTATCTAAGTGGGAGTTCTTTAGTAATATGATTAATTGAACTTTAATTTATCATGAACTTAGTCCTGATAGTTTTTGCATATCTATGTTGTTGTAGATCAATGGCCAGTGCTACCATTCCCTAGAATTTTAATGCGTTCCTAGAGAAAGCTAAGTTGAAAGATGATGGTAGCAACTACACGGACTGGGCCCGAAACTTGAGGATTATCCTCATTGCTGCATAAAAGAATTATGTCCTTGAAGCACCGCTAGGTGACAAGCCCCCTCCCGCTAATGTAGACGCTTTGAATGTCTGGCAGACGCGGTCTGATGACTACTCGATAGTTCAGTGTCCCATGCTTTACGGCTTAGAATCGGGACTACAACGACGTTTTGAATGTCATGGATCATATGTGATGTTCCAAGAGTTGAAGTTAATATTTCAAGCAAATGCCCGGATTGAGATATATGAAGTCTCCAATAAGTGAACAGTTCTATTAGTGAACACTTGCTCAGAATGTCTGGGGTACTACAATCATATGACTCAACTTGGATGCAAAGTTGACGAAGATAGTGTTATTGATAGAGTTCTTCAATCACTGCCACCAAGCTATAAAGGCTTCATGATGAACTATAAAATGCAAGGGATGCAGAAAACAATTCCCGAGCTCTTCGCTATGCTCAAAGATGCGGAGGTAGAAATCAAAAAGGAGCATCAAGTGTTGATGGTTAACAAGACCACTAGTTTCAAGAAAAAGGGCAAGGGAAAGAAGGGGAACTTCAAGACGAATAACAAGACTGATGCTACTCCCACGAAGAAACCTAAGTCTGGAGCCAAGCCTGAAACTGAGTGCTTCTACTGCAAAGGGACTGGACACTGGAAGCGGAACTGCCCCAAGTATTTGGCGGAGAAGAAGGATGGCAAAGCGAACAAAGGTATATTTGATATACATGTTATTGATGTGTACCTTACTAATGCTCGTAGTAGCACCTGGGTATTTGATACAGGTTCGGTTGCTAATATTTGTAACTCGAAACAGAGGCTATGGATTAAATAAATATTAGCTAAGGACGAGGCGACAATGCGCGTGGGAAATGGTTCCAAAGTCGATGTGATCGCCGTTGGCACGCTACCTCTACGTCTACCTTCGAGATTAGTTTTAGACCAGAATAATTATTATTTGGTGCCAGCGTTAAGCATGAACATTATTGAAAGTGCAGTATATCGACTAGAGGGGGGGTGAATAGGCGATTTTTATGAAATGCTTCAAAACATGATAGTTTTGAAGACAAAAGATAAACTCAATCCTATTAGTATGCAGCGGAAAGTAGACTACACTAGACATGCCATAGTCATGTATTCAATGAAGTGAAAGCACGAAGACTAATAGCAGCTAGGCAGTAGGGATCAAGATGGAAGAAGGAATGAAGCCAATCACAGCAAGTAGATACTCAGTGAAGTCAATCAGATAAGGCAAGCAGGCAATGACTTCACAACATAAGACAGTAAGTAAAGGAAAGGAAAGGATAGAACCAGTAGCTCGGGGGGGACAGTGATTTGTTAGACCAGTTCCAGTTGCTGTGACAACTGTACGTCTGGTTAGGGAGGCTGAGATTTAACTCAGAAGACCGCGTCTTCACCTTATTCCCCTTGAGCTAAGGACACCCAGTCCTCACCCAATCACTCTGGTAAGTCTTCAAGGTAGACTTCCAAACCTTCACAGACTTCGTTCACCGGCGATCCACAATGACTCTTGGATGCTCAGAACGCGACGCCTAACCGGCTGGAGGAAACACAGTCCTCAAGTGTAATAAGTCTTCAGGTCACACAGACAGAAAGACTTCAGTGATGCCTAACACTCTTTGGCTCTGGGTGTTTTGGCTTTATCCTCGCAAGGATTTCTCTCTCAAAAGCTTCGGAAGTGGGTTGCTCTCAAACGACAAAAGCCGTAT
This sequence comes from Secale cereale, assembly GCA_902687465.1. Taxonomy (NCBI): domain Eukaryota; kingdom Viridiplantae; phylum Streptophyta; class Magnoliopsida; order Poales; family Poaceae; genus Secale; species Secale cereale. Next base: position 468,054,130 of record LR738713.1, on the reverse strand, counting down.
AATAACTCTGAGCAGCCACCAATTTATGGTGTAGGGGGTGGGCTATTTATAGCCACTGGGCAACCCGACTTGATTTGTCCGAAGTGACCCTGGCTCACTAAGGAACTGACACGTGTTCCAACGGTCAGATTTCAAACACTCACATGGCAACTTTGCTTGGGCTACAAGTAAAGCTGACTCATCCAACTCTGGATAAGATTTGCTCTCATTGTCTTCACTCGAAGACGTAGGATTTGGTTGAGCGTCACTTCAGTCACTCTGACTTAGATCACTTGGACCCCACTTAACAGTACGGTGGTTCCTATGACTCAACAAAGAAGAAAAGGAAACAACGAAACGTCTAAGTCTTCGCTCTCCATAGTCTTCACACAATGTCTTCTCTTGTCATAGTCTTCAATAGGATTATCTTCATATACCACCACTGATGGCAATGTCTTCATACATTTTTAGGGGTCATCTCCGGTAGGTAAACCGAATCAATGAGGGACTACTACCTGTGTTATCCTGCAATTCTCACAAACACATTAGTCCCTCAACCAGGTTTGTCGTCAATACTCCAAAACCAACTAGGGGTGGCACTAGATGCACTTACAATCTCCCCCTTTTTGGTGATTGATGACAAACTGGTTGAAGTTTTCAACGGGGATAAAAGGTATGTGAAATTGTAAAGGATAAAAGTATTGTCTTCGTAAGTAGCAAAAGGCTCCCCCTGAAGATGTGCATATAGTTGATTTGCCTTGAATGCAAATGCACATGGCAGGTTGTACTTGTGGAGATCCTCTTAGACTTATGAAGACAATTCATCATGCACAATTGATATGTCGAATATAATGACATGCATAATGAAAAATGGACGTCTGCAATAATGACTAAGTGCGGAATATAACGTAGCAGATGCGGAATTTATCATCGCATTACAGAGTAGCAGAAAACGTAGCAGACGACCATCAGTTTAAGTGTTACAACTCAAAGAACCAAATGTAGCAAAAACGAGAGTTTTAATCACTAGGCAAAATATAAAGCACCCGACCATATGGACCCGCTTGAAGACTATCAACTCATATGTTTCTCCCCCTTTTGTCAGTAAGGACCAAAAAGGTTTGAAGACATAGAGCCTCTACTCATTCCCGGTTGGAGCCGGGGAGGATGCAGGGTCGACGTTGGTGTTTGGCGGTGAAGAAGTAGTTGGTGCAGTGTCGATACGCGCTGAAGTAGGAGGAGGTGAGGTAGCATCATCTTGGTCATCTATCACCCTGGCGTCAATTGTTGTAGCAGAGGAGGAGTATTCAGAATCTTCAAGAGACGGAGTTCGACGCATAACAGCATTCCTTGGAGGAGTGTTGTCAAACTTGAATCTCTCAGTGAAGCCATCGTCTTGAAGATCCGCTTCAGCACTCGGCAAGGTTAAATTCTTCCAAGACCTCCGACAGGTTTCATGAGCAACAAAGGCATTCTTGGAGGCAAGATTGCGAATGCGATTGACGTCCACCAAGAGGCTTTGCTTCTGACGCTTAAGCCAGTAGTGATGCTTATCCTGTTTTTGATGGAGGGCAACCAGAAGCTCTCGGTTATTGAGAACACGAGATCGCTTCTGAGGCCTTTGGGCAATGGTGCTCTTAGTAGCTTCGGTTTCAGCGTGTCGAGGTAGACGAGTACGGCCAGCCAGAGGATAAATGCGAGAGACTGCTGGAACTCCTTCAATTTGCTGAGTGAAGCTCTGCTGATCAGCATTGTGAAGACTCACAGGCTCTTTGGCAGGCTCTTCGTATATAGCTTCAGCTCACATATCAACCTCAGGCAATAATATATGATGGTTGCGAGCAGAGGGCTGATAGGTGATAGCTGAATGAAGCTTGATGAGGCGCATAATCCATGGGGCATATAATTTCAGACCAAACAGATCAGATCCATACATAGCCAATTGCCTAATGAAGAAATCTTGAGCATTGAAGCTGATGCCATTGAAGATATAGAAGACCAATGTCTTCATGGTGCCTTCAAGCTTGGCTGATGAAGAATGTCCTTTGACGGGCCATAGAGTACGCCTGATGATATGATAGATGGTGCGTGGCAGGTACTCTAGGTCTTCAACAAAGAATTCCTTAGGATATTCAGCATCACTTGGCACAGGCTTCATCATGCTTAGCATTTGGCTCATGTTGGGCTTGCGCTTCTGAAAGATACTCTCCAAGGCTTCATTGTGCAGTTGACAGCCAGGTTCATACAGGTCTCCTAGAGTGGGCAGGCTAGTAAGCTCAATGAGATCAAAGGCTTTAGCTTCATGATGGACATTGCCTGTCATCCACTCAAGGACCCATGTCTTCGGATCCCTGCTGTAGCCTCGAATGTGGAGGGTTGCATAGAATTGCAGAAGCAACTCTTCATTCCAATGTTCCTTGTGAGTCACAAAATTTAGCAGGCCAGCATCACGGAAGCAATCAAGAGCTTCCTCCAGACAGGGCAGTCCAGCAATAGCTTCAGTGTCAAGACGCATATGAGGGAAAATGCACCCTTGATCATAGAGTACTCTTGAGTAATAACTACGCTGCTGATGGCTCCAGAACCTATCTGATGATATTCTTGGCTTGGAATATGGGTTCTTTGCGCTGTCAAAGAATGTGTTGTGCGCAGTGAAGCTATTGGCATTGAATGACCCTTGAGAGGTGGCAATACCTGGAAACCTTGGCAGTCTTGGCTTAGGCTTCTGAACTTGAGGCCTGTGCTCAACATGATGATCAAACTGAGGACCAGCAGCATGCGGTTCAGTAGCAGGTGGTGGCGTCAGAATAGGCCATCGGACAATAATGAGCTGATCATCTTGGTTGTATGCTTGCTCAATTGTATGTGGCCTTGGATGCGGAACAGGAGCAGAGGCATTGGCTTCAGGCTGCTGATTTGCTTCAGGTCCAGCACTTGCTTCAGGCGCCATTACTTCAGGCACCACTATGACTTCAGGTGCCACATTAGCTTCAGCCATGACCACGTCATTGGCTTCAGTGTTGGTGGTGGCATCCTTTGAGTTTGTAACCTCTACTTCAGGAGCTGGAGGGTCGGACACGTTCTCCTCGAGAACAGGGGTGTGGCAGTACGTGCTTCTTCTGCTTGGGGTTGTTCTTCTTCGGCTGATGCAGCCGGAATATCTTCAGCCGCTTTGGCTTCAGATTCCGAGGGGTTCACAGTAGGAGCAGCGTCGGGTACAGATTGTTGCTCTTCTCCTTCTAGAACACTTAGGGTGACAACTTGCGGCCTTGGTCCTTTGTGAAGCCTGCGAAATGTTGGCGACGCCTGAGGGGATGGAGGTTGTTGGGCCTCAAAGTCTTCATCTTCAAGCACCGAACTGGTGTCTTGAGTTGGTTGAGGTGTGGTTGGTGTATCCTGTGGGTGATCAGCCCACGAGTGCAATTGGCGTCAATGGACGACCAATGCTGATGCGTTCGCTATTTGTAAGAACAGGCAAAGATTCAACGTTGTACTCGATCTTAGGAAGGACTTCATCATCTTCAACATTGTCATGAGGACCAATGTCTTCAGCTGCGGTGGGGTCAACAGCTGGAATGTCTCCAGCCTCTGTGGGAGCAAGCTCATGGACTGTCATGCGATGTTCTCGGTGTGTAGAGGCAGGGCGAGCAACTGATATGGGCTCGACAAAGATAGGCTCTTTGGAAGCAGCCTTATTGTCGTGGAATTAACACGGCAGATGTCCGGTTTAACGGACTTGATAATGGAACCATCGCACGGGTTAGCTTGAAGGGGTTAAAAGTACACAAAGGACACAGAGGGTTTATACTAGTTCGGCCCCTTCGATGAAGGTAAAAGCCTACGTCTAGTTTGGTTTGGTATTGCTGGGCGTCGATGAACAGGGAGCAGATTGCTAGCCTGTGTCTCGACGGGTTGTTTCTTGCTCGTCCCTGAACCGTTGCCGGGTCGCTCTTTATATAGAGGTGACGCCCGGTCCGGTTTACAGAGTCCCGAGGCCGGCTCATACTTGTGTCCGCCTCGGTCTCTGCTTTTTGTTCCTTATCTCTCAAGCTACATGATCAGGCGGTTTACAAACCATAACTCTATACATGGGCCCTAAGATCTCATGGGCCGTAGCCTCTACTAAGTATTTACAATGATACAACGATATTACAATAATCCGGTTTACACTAGCCGGTTCATACCTGCTAGTAATATCCCTGACATTAGGCCCCAGAATGATTTGAACTTGTTCACATCAATCTTCCCAGTCTGCATAATCTTCCTTCTTGTGTCTCCTCATTTTTGTAAACCGGCCATGACGTCATCCGTGAAAATCACTTAATTTAACCATGACATCACTTCCGCATTTAATGCACCCGGCTGTCTATCGACTTTGTTTAAGGGCCATCCCGAGAATCGAGGTGACAGAGGATCTTTATCCAATCTTCTGCCTCCTCAAATCTCGCGCCTGTCGTTTCAACTCTGCCCTTCTATAAATACCGCTGCCTCTGTTCTTTATCTCCTTCTGTTCGTTCTTCTTCCTCCGTCGCCCGAGCTCAAGTCTTCGCCGTCGTCCGTCGAGCTCAAATCTTCGCCGGCCGCTGCATCGACCTGAGCGTGACCAGAGAAACTCCGCCGCCGCTTCTTGCCGTTCCAGGTATGTCATCTTCCTCGCTGTAGATCCATAGCTCTAGGGTTCTTTCTCTCATCTCCGCCATTAAACCTCAGTGGTAGCTTCATTTGTTCTTCGTAGGCGCCAAGTTCGTAGAAATTTCAGCCTTTAAATCTTACCCTTAAACTTGCTTCTGTTCCGCCGTTGTATGCTTTAGATCTCGTTTTTTAGGTTCATCTGCTTCGTATAAGATTCTTGCGGTTCTTCCTGTAATAATCTTGTAATTACTTTTTTCTTTTCCTGGGTGCTCAGATCTGTTTTACTTTAGCTGTCTGCGAAAACTTGTTTCTTGTCCTTTGTAGATCTGTAAAGTATGCTCCGGTTTAAACAATCATATGATGCTTCCGTCAAAATTCAATGACGAACGCGACGGTTTAGCTCTTTCTCTTTTGTTGTCATGAACCGGTAGTAATACAGTTTCCTGTTTATTGCCGGGTTATCCATATCATTAGTCCCTTGCTTAAACCGTTGCGTGATCCTTGCATATATCTTCCGGTTTATACCTCTGTACTCGAATAATCCGGGCTTACACTTTACCCTTTCAGCACTTTTTCTTCTGTTGCTATGGCCAAGCAGTTTGTCTCTTGCAACTGGGTTCCTTCCGTTATCACGGAACAAGATTTAGTCAATGCTGCTGCAATCGGCACGTTAGGCCCTCGATCCGTTTTAAAATGGCGGGCCCCAGGAGATGAATGTCCTCCTACTCCCAAAGAGGGGGAGGTTATTGTCTTCTTTGACCATATTGCTCGGGGCTTTACTCCTCCCGGTTCGAGGTTTTTCGGGGATGTGCTTGCCGCTTTCCAGCTTCATCCTCAGGACATAGGTCCCAACTCTGTTTCCAACATCTGCGATTTCCAAGTGTTCTCTGAGGTGTATTTGCAAGAAGAACCGTCAGTCGACCTGTTCCGGGACTTTTTCCACCTGAACCGGCGAACTGAATTTACTAGTGGACCTCATCAAGAACTGGGCGGAGTCAGTATTCAGAAAAGAAAAGATGCAGTCTCTCCTCATGCCGCTCTCCACACACACCCCAAGGACTGGAATAAGTCTTGGTTTTATTGTATTGACACTTCACCTGAAGGGGAAAACCCATTGTCGGGTTATCGCGAGCACCGTCTTCCGGAGGATCACCCCCTGCCACAACGCCTCAGCTCCGCAGAGCGGCCCCGGTTTGCTTTTCAACTTGCCAGGCTAAAGGCCTTTATGGCCAATGGCTTAACCGGAGTGGATTTTATGCGCTGCTGGCTCTCTTGGAGTATCCTTCCTCTGAGCCCACGCCCAAGCTTGATGTATAAATATTCTGCTAAACCGGATGACCCTCAACGTTTTTCTAAGGATAAACTTTCTGAATCGGAAGTTACTGAGTCTGCTAAGAAGATGCTTAATATCTCCTTAGAAGAGTGCAGTCAACCGGATTGGCTCCGTATTACAAGAAACACAAGCTGCCTGCAGTAAGTTTTGCTTTCCTTGGTATGTCTGTAATCCGTTCCTTTAAACCGTTCTTTCAATTATCTTTCACCTTTTGAACAGGCTGATGATCCCTTCTGGAAGAGGAAGCCACAAGAGAAGGCCGGAAAACAGCCACGCCGAAAAGCTTTCGCTATCAAGAAGAGAAAGGCGGCTGCTGGCTCCGGTTCACATGTCGAAGATGATGATCCGGACTCCGAGGTATGGGTCAATCCGGTTCTGACTTACTCACTTTTTATCCATAATTGTATTTAATGGTAACTTTTCACAGGAGTTGGCTGAAGGAGATAAACCGGCCGAAATTGAGGTAACTATCCTTTCTTCCGATTCAGAACCACTTCCACAAAAAATTCGTCGGACAGTCCGGAAATATCAGTTTTCTCACCCTTATGCTCAATTGGATCCCAATTTTCTTTTGAAGAAACAGCAACATGAAGCCCTTCGCCGGACTACCCGTCATAGCGGCCTTGCAGTTGAATCATCTGGAATCTCTCTTACTCCAGCTCGGAGGCGCCGCTCTGAGGTTATACTCTCTCCAACTCTTTTTAATCCCAAGGCCGGGCTTATACGCAAACCGCTTAAACCGTCTGACCCTGATTATCAGGATACTCCCTTATCTTCTTCCGGCGAATCAACTGCCACTCAACTCCCACCCCTGAAAACTGTCCCAGGGTAAGTCTTTTAATTTATCCGGTTTATGATTGCACTTTGCTTTACAGTTCTAACTTGTTTTTCCAACTTCTTTCAGCAAGCCAAAGCCTAGCAAAAAATCGAAGGCCAACAAACCCACTGTTGAGACTGCCATTGATGATCCGGCGATTGATCCGAATTCAGCTATCCCTCCGGAAGGCAAGCCCACAATTCCACTTGAAGATCTTGCTCCTATGGATCATACTACTGCACCTGAAAATCCCAACGTCGAGAACGTCACTGAACCGGCAAGTTCTGCCCGGGCCGATCCCCCTCGGACTAGTCCGGCTCCTGCTAGCCCGGTTCACACTGCGACCCCACCACCAACAACTGCTTCTCCGGAAGTTCAAATAACTCACACAGCTTACACCGCTCCTGCTGAGCCCACTGTCTTGGCCAAACATACGGCTAAAGCGGAGAAGTTGCATCAAGAAAAGGGTAAATGGAGTACCGAGCTGTCTAGCTTCGCCGATATGAGTGCCCAGGAGCTCTATTCCGGGTACTTGAACCGGCTCCATACTAGTCGAGATTATGAAGCAGGCTTGGTTAACATGATGAAGGACAAGTATGAGGTAATCCTTTGCTTTTTGATTTTTTGCTTTTGACATGCTTCTGCCTATATCATAGTAGCCCCCAAGTTCTGGTTTAGCTACGTCCAGAAGGTGAACCGGTACTTCCTGATTAAACAAATGATCTTACATTAGCCCCCAAGTGCCAGGGGCATAACTCGGTTTATGTGCCTGGGACTTGTCTGAAATTTTCTTTTGATACTTCAACTATCCATTAGCCCCCAAGTGTCAAGTAGACAACTTGTTTGTGTGCTTGAGACTTGTCTTTGAATTGCTATTGTTTGACGCTTCAACTTCCCATTAGCCCCCAAGTGTCAAGTAGACAACTTGTTTGTGTGCTTGAGACTTGTCTGACTTTTGCTTTCATTCCACTTGATTTTCCATGCAGGCTGATTTGAACCGGAGGGCAGAAGAAATTACTGAACTCCGGAACAGACTTGCTGACACGGAATCTGCTGCTTCTAAGGCCAAAAAAGACTTCGCGCTGAGCTTAAAGACTGTTGAACAACTGAAGAAATTCTTTGAAGAGGAACGGACCGCCTTTGAAGTTCAGAAGAAGGACATAGAAAAAAGGGCAAAGGACGCTGAAGAAGCCCTTAACCCGGTGACTGAAGAGTTAACCTGTTTAAAGCGGCAAATAGAACTGATGACTTCTGCTGTGTTTGGTAAGTACTTAATCTATATTCCTGCTTTCATCCTTGCAATCTTCAATCCGTTCCGGTTTAAGTGTGATAATCATATGCAGGGCGCCGTGTCACCCATCTTGGGGATGACTTACGGAAAAAACTCAAGGCATCCTATACTCTGGTCGAGCAGCTGTATTCCGGCGCTCAAAGGGTCATAAGTGCAATATCTTTCAATAAACCGGCCCCCACTACCATCCAAGGTACATTATAAAAGTTGTCTGTTTTGCCAGTGCGTTTGGAGGAAGTTAAGAAGTCTGATGCTCGAGCCGGTTCCCTCGTAGCGCTTACCAGAGCGAAAGCGTGGGTTCCGGACTTTGATCCGGAAGAAGCTTTGAATGGGTATCCAAATACTAAAGAAGACGGATCAGCTTTTACTGCAAAGGATCTCCATGCCTTGACGAAGGAGATGCGTCCTCTCGCCAACAAACTTGCGGCCGAATCAGATTTATCCAGGTATCATCCGGGGTATGATTTACAGAACGAGCGGGTGGAGCGGCTGGTTTATGATACCGTCAATCTAATCCCACCAGTATGCCCTCATACCTTCGCCCCAGATATCGATCCGTCTGAACTCATCAATGAAGAGATGTACTTTCGTGCCTTAACGAAAATCGACTAGTGCGTCCCTGACTTCCAGCCGCTTCAAGAAGAGGAGGAGACTCCGGACCAAGTTGATACCCAGCCGTCGCAGCAGGAGGAAGCGTAGATCATAGTATGTCTTTGTAGTTGCAGTCTCATGTTGCCGGACAATCTTTAATCCGTTCAGGCCTGCTATGCCTTGTAATAGGATAGTATAAAACATTATTCATCTTGATCCGGATATTCGAACTTCTTGTTTTGACGTTGCCAATTTAAGTCTGATCTAATATGGTTTGTTCTGCATATTATATGTTCCTGCATAGATAACACTGAAAATATGTCCTAGCGGTTTACCGCTGGACAAATTAAATTGTTCTCACAATATATCAAACAAGTGTATACTTATATCAGAAATAACTTTATACCTGAGAGCAAGTATGCTTGATACTCTTAATCCGGCGAATTTTGCCTTTTTGAAGGGAGTCTTTTGATAGACCCAATAATAATCCTGGGTCTTTATAGAAGCCACCGGTTTAGATCATGCTTGGCTCCTTACTTTATTTCTGCCTGATGATTGTTCCGGGTTATGATGAACGTCGGTTTAATTCTTGCTGGTGTTTACAACCTAGACTTTGAACTTATGCTAGTGTTCATGACCCAGACTTTTGAACTTATGCTGGCGTTCATGACCCAGACTTTTTGAACTTATGCTGGTGTTCATGACCCAGACTTTTGAACTTACGTGGTCAACTTCTTGAGTTGTCCCACTTCGGATTAAAGAACCATAAAACATAAACACCAGAAATGCAAGTTTTGCAAATAAAACCATGTAGTCGAGGCTTTTTACGAGCTGCCAGGCTCAAAGCAAGGTTCAGCCAATCAATGGATGCGGGTACCATCCACAGGGCCTGCCGATGGATGTGGGTACCATCCATAGGAACCGGATATGACCAACAGGGGTTAAGCTAGAATGCGGGTACCATTCTGCCCCCTGCTGGTGATACGTCCAAAACGTATCTATAATTTATGTTTGCTCCATGCCTCTTTTGGGTGATATTGCTATGATATTTATACACTTCTATACACTTTTGATCATATTTGGACTAACCTATTAACTCAGTGCACCCCAGTGCTAGTTTCTGTTTTCGGCTGTTTTTGTATTTCAGGTTTTCCCATTACGAGAACTGCCAGAAAAATCCCAGAAAAATTATATAAAAAATCAGCGTTCCAGAAGCTACCAGGCACCCGAAGCATAGCCAGAGGGGGCCACCAGGGCTCCAGGCGCCCTGGTGGCACCCCCCCTGGGCCGCGCCGGGGGGGCGCCTGTGCCCCCCGAGCCTCGTCTGATGCCCACCTTTGGCAAATATTTATATCGTGTCCCGAAACCCTCGAGAGGGGAACCCTTTTTCGCGATCTCATCTCTGTTCCGCCGCCGTCGCGCTTCCAAGATCGGGAGCACCAGGAGAACTCTTCCCGGCACCCTGCCGGAGGGAAGGATCACCACCGGGAGCTTCTCCACCACCATGGACGCCTCCTGGATGAGTTGTGAGTAGTCTCCCTTGGACCATGGGTCCATGACCAGTAGCTATGTGATGTTCTCCTCCCGTTCTTGTGCTTCACTAATTAGTCCTCGTGAGCTGCCCTACATGATCGAGGCACATATGTAATCCTTATGCTGTTGCTATGATGAGTTTGCTGGGATCCGAGATGGATTATGAGATTATGTTCAGATTGTGTTTGAGTAATATATTTGATTCACCTCTTTTATATTTATGTTCGTAAGTAATTCTTGCATGTTCTCCGTTGTTATTTATTGCTTTGGCCAAGTAGTAGGTAGAGACTCCAAGAGAGAACGTTATGCTTGATTGTGGGTTCATGCCCCTCGATGACTAGCTTGAGTGACAGAAACATGAGTCTAGGGGATGTGCTATTGCCACAAGGGGGAAAACAACGGTGCTTGTGCCCGCGGGTGCAAGGATTGTTTACTTTACGCAAAGTTCTTTTAATGCAGTTGTCTGTTGCTTTGAGTTTACACTATGGGTGGGACTCGCAACTTAATACCAGCGAGATGTTCTGGATAGATATCTCAAGGTGGATGATTAGTAGTAGATGCAGATGGATTTCGGTCTACTTACTTTGGCGTACCGCCCATGCTTTGAACCTCTACCTTTCTTGCAACTTAGTCAGCATTGGTTTGCGCACATGGTCGTGTCAATTGCCCAGCTGTAATTTGTTTACCTCACATAGCAGTTTTATCGTCTTTTGGGAGAGAGACATCACTAGTGAACATCATGGGACTCCGGTCCATATTACCATCATTGATCACATCCGCTATTTACTTTCCGCTTTTATTTACTATTGCAGCAATATCTATCACTACTATCACTTGCGTTTGATCCTTTGTAAATGACAAGGCCGGAGGGATTGACAACCTCTCTGTACTCGTTGGGAGCAAAGTTATTTGTATCTGTGTGCAGGTCCACGTTGATTGCTAATATCTAGCGCCGTTAGCAGTTGACACCTTCTTGTTGAAACTGGGAGTCTCAGGGGAAATCGATCCTTGGTATCTTTGCCAAGGGAAAACTTCCGCTACACTGCATCTCAAACCTTCCACTTGGGGTAACCAACGAGGGGCGAGAAGCCATCAAGCAAAGTTTTCTGGCGCCGTTGCCGGGGACTCCACTCTTCAGGATAGGGGAGTTGCACGCTCTCTTTTACCTTTGCTTTTTAGTCTTGTTAGTTTACCTTTCAGTTTTCTTTATGTCTTTTCACTAGTTTTGCTTAATGGAAAACAACAAAAATATGAGAGAGCTTTATAAGCTCTACCTTGCTTTGGGACATGATGTGTTTGAAGAGAAAATTAAAAAACCTATGGAACTTTATTATTTGCATAACAATCATGATGGTGGTGATGTTATTAGTATGCTTTCTTTGAATATCAATATTGCTAATGACATGGAAAGCTCTAAGCTTGGGGATGACACGTTTGATGAACATGATATTTTTAGTCCCCCAACTTTTGAAGAGAAAATTTACTTTGATGATACTTTGCTTCCTATATATGATTACAATGATGAATATGATGTTTTCAGTCCACCTACTATTGAGGATAAAATTTATTATGATTATGATATGCCTCCTAAATACAATGATTACCATGATGGTTATGATTGCTTTACTCTCACTATCCCTAATAAGAAAGATTTTGCTTATATGAAGAGTAATGATACCTTTTTGCATGTGGATCATGGTAACAATGCTTTATGTGATGCTTATATTGTTGAGTTTATTCGTGATTCCATTGAAAATTATTATGAGAAGGGAACATATGCTTATAGATATTTCAATGATATCAAGTTCCCTCTCTTTATGTTGAAGGTTTTGAAGCTGCACTTGTTTTGTCTTCCTATGCTTATTGCTTTGTGCTTCAATGAATTATTGTATTGCAATATTCCTATGCATAGGAAGCATGTTAGGCTTAAATGTGTTTGGTGTTTGCTTCTTGATGCTCTCTTTTGTTCTTCAACTCTTATTCCTACGAGAGCATCATTAAAGTCTTAAGCCTATCTTTATGGCTATAAAGAAAGAGCTCTAGGGAGACAACCCTTGTTATCTTTGCTTTTAGTTTGTTCTTTCAGTTTTAGTGGTCTTGATGTTTGTTACTACAGTAGCATCATCATTGTATCTTTGCTTTTCAACTTTGTGCCAAGTGTAGCCTCTGATTGCAAGAAAGTTCAAAAGTTGTGACGTGTTGTCCAGGAAACAAATTCTGTCCTTGGATAGAAAAATTCGTATAAAATCACCAGATCATCTTTTTGGTCTGAATTTTTTCGACAGCGTGCTCTATATAATTGTCTTTCGTGCGTCTGTTCTGAGTTTTTTGATTAGAGTTGCAGAAGTACCCCGAAGAAATCATTTACTACCTGCTGTTCTGTTTTTCACAGATTCTGTCCTGTTTTGCCTTTCCTTCATTTTGCAAACCTAGAGCTTGCTTTTTCTTTGCAAAAACCTTTTGGAAATCTTGAGAAACAGTAGATCTTCAAGAATATCCTTATTTCCAGCAAGGAACAATTATTTTATTAAGGGTACTAACCTCGCTAATCAGATTATGATGAGTTATGTATGAAGGGAGTTTTCAAGTGTGCGAGGGAAGATGATAAAAAGATTCAGGAGTGTCAAACGCTCAAGCTTGGGGATGCCCCCATGCACCCCCAAGAAATATTCAAGGAGACTCAAGCGTCTAAGCTTGGGGGTGCCCCCGTGCATCCCCTTCTCCATCAACATTATCAGTTCGTCTTTCGTTCCACTATATTTTAATCACTTCATGTGTTATGTGCTATGCTTGGAGCGTCTTGCTTTTAGCTTTCCTTTTTAGTTTCCCTTAGCTTTTCATAACGAGTCGGAACTCAGCTTTCTTTATGTGGGAGAGAAACACGCTCCACTTCTACCTAGTACATAACATAGAATTTTCATGTCTATCTTTGCTGTGTGTGTTCTTTGTCTTTTAATAGCTACTATCATGCTTAGCTCTTAACTTTCATGCTTATATTTCTAAAGAGCTTTTTTTTAGTTGGTTGCTTGAACTCTCTTTAGTTATCATGCTTATCTTATTAAGAGAGTTTGCTTCCGTTGCATTGGTTGATATGTCTATGATAAAGATGCTACGTGCATAATGGCGCTTAGTAGTTCATGTTTTCTTTTGGTTAGTCTCAAATAGCTGGGGGGGTTCCCAATGTGTTATTGGAGTACCAACATGATTTGTTTGCCTATGATGTGGTATGGTTTAGTAATATCTTCCTTCGAGAATTTACTTTGATTGACTTGGCGTATGCTCACGCATATTTAAGACTGTAAAGAAAGTCTGTCAAGCCTTGATGATCTTTTGTTTCTAAGTAGCGATATAACTTCCATGCCTGATTCAATGTTGCTTTGTCGCTCTGCATGATTATGGCCGTCATTGCTCTCTTAGTTGGTCGCTCCCAGTCTTTTGCTAACCTCCACCTAGCGGACTGACTGCTTGTGCATCCAAATTCCTTTAAACCAGTTATGCCATATGAGTCCACCATACCTTCCTACATGGTATTTACCTGCCATTCCTAACGGAGACTTGCATGTACCATCTCGAAATTATTCAAAGAAAAAGCATTCCTATTTTGTGCCTCTGTTGTAAGTTCATGAGGAAGTAGTGGTTAATTCATGATCTTTTTTAAGTTGGACAAGCTTCACCCCGGGATTGCATGTATAATGTGCAAACCCATAATACGAGAAGGAACTGGCATTGAGTGCGCCCGGCTCAAAAAGATAATATAACAATCAAACCCTCCTTCACGCTTTGTTCATGAGAAATCAGAAAACTTTGGCAGTGATAAACAAAGGAGATTAAGAGGATGTGATCGTCCTCATTCGGGAGCCGTTCCTCGAAACTTGTCCATCTCAAGAAGTGATTGAGTTGTCTGCTAGCATTCGTTGACGAAACATGCATGATCTAAAAAATAATTATTACTTCTGTTTTTAAAACCAAGAGCTCTGGTACATGTTTTGTCTTTGTTTCCGACTACGGGTTTTCAACCTTGCCAACAAAAGCCACGGTTTGAGAGTCTCCACCTTCTTTAAAGCACCAACTACTGAGAGCATGATTGTCATTCTGAGTGTAATATGCATTGTCCCAAAGTAGCATTGTCTTTTGCATGATTGTGATATCGTTTATTTTGAAATCATTGTATCTAGTCATCACTTAAACCTTGGAGGTGCCCCTGCATTTATGTTTTGCTTCACTAAAGGGGGCAAGAAAGATATCACTTTATCATATTTGCACACCATGCTCATTGCAAATCTATTTGATGTTTCAGTATCATATTGTAAAACATTCAGTTCTTTGTGATTTTCTCTTGAGGCAACTTAATTACTACAGATTCATTGTCTCAGTAAGCTTTTGTCATGTGACTATGAAAAAGTCCTATATGGTTAATAGCATGTCACCACAGAAATTATTCTTGTTATCATTTACCTATTCGAGGACGAGCAGGAATTAAGCTTGGGGATGTTGATACGTCCAAAACGTATCTATAATTTCTGCTTGCTCCATGCCTCTTTTGGGTGATATTGCTATGATATTTATACACTTCCATACACTTTTGATCATATTTGGACTAACCTATTAACTCAGTGCACCCCAGTGCCAGTTTCTGTTTTCGGCTGTTTTTGTATTTCAGGTTTTCCCATTACGAGAACTGCCACAAAAATCCCGGAAAAATTATATAAAAAATCAGCGTTCCAGAAGCTAGCAGGCACCCGAAGGACAGCCGAACGGGGGCCACCAGGGCTCCAGGCGCCCTGGTGGCGCCCCCCCCTGGGCCGCGCCGGGGGGCGCCTGGGCCCCCCGAGCCTCGTCTGATGCCCCCCTTTGGCATATATTTATATCGTGTCCCGAAACCCTCGAGAGGGGAACCCTTTTTCGCGATCTCATCTCTGTTCCGCCGCCGCCGCGCTTCCAAGATCGGGAGCACCAGGAGAACTCTTCCCGGCACCCTGCCGGAGGGGAGGATCACCACCGGGAGCTTCTCCACCACTATGGACGCCTCCCGGATGAGTTGTGAGTAGTCTCCCTTGGACCATGGGTCCATGACCAGTAGCTATGTGATGTTCTCCTCCCGTTCTTGTGCTTCACTAATTAGTCCTCGTGAGCTGCCCTACATGATCGAGGCACATATGTAATCCTTATGTTGTTGCTATGATGAGTTTGCTGGGATCCGATGGATTATGAGATTATGTTCAGATTGTGTTTGAGTAATATATTTGATTCACCTCTTTTATATTTATGTTCGTAAGTAATTCTTGCATGTTCTCCGTTGTTATTTATTGCTTTGGCCAAGTAGTAGGTAGTGACTCCAAGAGGGAACGCTATGCTTGATTGTGGGTTCATGCCCCTCGATGACTAGCTTGAGTGACAGAAACATGAGTCTAGGGGATGTGCTGTTTCCACAAGGGGGAAAACAACGGTGCTTGTGCCCGCGGGTGCAAGGATTGTTTACTTTACGCAAAGTTCTTTTAATGCAGTTGTCTGTTGCTTTGAGTTTACACTATGGGTGGGACTCGCAACTTAATACCAGCGAGATGTTCTAGATAGATATCTCAAGGTGGATGATTAGTAGTAGATGCAGATGGATTTCGGTCTACTTACTTTGGCGTACCGCCCATGCTTTGAACCTCTACCTTTCTTGCAACTTAGTCAGCATTGGTTTGCGCACATGGTCCTGTCAATTGCCCAGCTGTAATTCGTTTACCTCACATAGCAGTTTTATCGTCTTTTGGGAGAGAGACATCACTATTGAACATCATGGGACTCCGGTCCATATTACCATCATTGATCACATCCGCTATTTACTTTCCGCTTTTATTTACTATTGCAGCAATATCTATCACTACTATCACTTGCGTTTGATCCTTTGTAAACGACAAGGCCGGAGGGATTGACAACCTCTCTGTACTCGTTGGGAGCAAAGTTATGTGTATCTGTGTGCAGGTCCACGTTGATTGCTAATATCTGGCGCCGTTAGCAGTTGACACCTTCTTGTTGAAACTAGGAGTCTCAGGGGAAATCGATCCTTGGTATCTTTGCCAAGGGAAAACTTCCGCTACACTGCATCTCAAACCTTCCACTTGGGGTAACCAACGAGGGGCGAGAAGCCATCAGCTGGCCATATAAAACTTTAGCCAATCAGTGGATGCGGGTACCATCCAGAGGGCCTCTATGGTTCCCGTAGAACCATAGGAAAAACTTTAGACAATCACTGGATGCGGGTACCATCCAGAGGGCCTCTATGGTTCCCGTAGAACCATAGGAAAAACTTTAGCCAAGCACTGGATGCAGGTACCATCCAGAGGGCTTTTTATGAAACTTAACCAATCACTGGATGCGGGTACCATCCAGAGGGTTTTTATGAAACTTAGCCAATCACTGGATGCGGGTACCATCCAGAGGGCCTTTATGAAGTGTCCTCTTTGGTCCTGATACGACCTTATGCTTGAAAAAAGCTCTTAAGTGAGTTATTGCTCCTGAGTGCATATGGCCTGCAAAGTCAGTTTAACCCGATCGATTTGTTTGAAATATAACATGATAATACATGTATGGTTGTCCCCATAAGATACTTGCATTGGAAAAAAGGCTGAGCCCCCGGTTTACCGAGGGTGCCGGTTTATTCACTAATCATAATATATACATAGGATAAAGTGGAGCTCATGGCTCAGGTATAGTAGGGCCGCAAGAGGGCGATGTTCCACGGCCTCTTCGTCTCTTCTTCCGATGTCCGTGAGTCCTTGTGTTCTCGAACGTCCACCAGGTAATATGAACCGTTGTGCAAATTCTTGCTGACCACAAAGGGCCCTTCCCAAGGCGGGGATAGCTTGTGCATATCTGTTTGATCTTGGATGAGCCGGAGTACTAAGTCTCCCTCTTGGAACGTCCTTGTCTTGATCCGGCGGCTGTGATATCTGCGCAAATCTTGTTGATAGATCGCAGACCATGCTGCTGCTATATCACGCTCTTCATCCAGCCGGTCCAAACTGTCTTGTCTCGCCTGCTCATTGGCCGCTTCAACATAGGCCGTCACCCTTGGTGAATCATGACGGATATCACTTGGAAGGACCGCTTCAGCACCATATACCATAAAGAAGGGGTGTGTAACCTGTGGACCGGTTTGGCGTAGTGTTGATACTCCAAAGGACAGAAGGTAACTCCTCAACCCAACACCCAGGTGTTCTTTGCAAAGGAGTCATAAGCCGGGGCTTGATACCTCGCAAAATCTCCTGATTTGCACTTTCAGCTTGACCGTTGGATTGAGGGTGGGCCACAGAAGATACGTCTAGGCGAATGTGTTCCCGTTGACAAAACTCTTCCATCTCACCCTTAGATAAATTGGTGCCATTGTCTGTGATGATGTTGTGTGGAAAGCCAAACCGAAAAATTATCTTTTTGATAAATTTAACTGATGTTGCTGCATCACAGTTGCTCACAGGTTCTGCCTCGATCCACTTTGTAAACTTATCCACAGCCACCAATAGATGAGTCTTTTGATCTTGGGATCGCTTAAAGGGTCCAACCATATCAAGCCCCCAAGTCGTGAACGGCCAAGTTATCGGTATCATCCGGAGCTCCTGTGCCGGAACAAGAGCACGTCGTGAAAACTTCTGACAAGCATCACACTTCCGAACTAGATCCGCCGCATCAGCATGAGCTGTCAACCAATAGAACCCGTGTCGAAAAGCTTTAGCCACCAAAGATTTTGAACCGGCATGATGACCACAATCCCCTTCATGGATTTCACGAAGAATATCACAACCTTCCTCAGCTGATACACACCGCTGAAATGCTCCAGATACGCTGCGATGATGAAGTTCCCCGTTTGCAATTGTCATGGACTTTGAACGCCGGACTATCTGTCGTGCCTCGATCTCATCGTCCGGTAGCTCTCCTCGGCTCAGATACGCCAAGTAGGGCAACGTCCAATCCGGAATAACATGAAGTGCCGCAACTAGTTGTGCCTCCGGATCAGGAACAACTAAGTCTTCCTCCGACGGTACTTGAACTGATGGACTGTGCAGCTCATCCAAAAAAGTATTCGGTGGTACCGGTTTACGGTGAGAACCCAGCCGGCTTAAAGCATCGGCTGCTTCATTCCTTCGCCGGTCTATGTGGTCCACCTGATACCCTTTGAAATATCCTACAACTGCTTCCACTTCTCGTCTGTAGGCTGCCATGAGAGGATCTCTTGAATCCCACTTGCCTGATACTTGTTGTGCCACCAAATCTGAATCGCCGAAACACTTGACCCGGCTCAAGTTCATCTCCTTGGCCATCCGCAAGCCATGAAGTAATGCTTCATACTCTGCTGCATTATTAGTACAAGGAAATAATAAACGGAGGATGTAACAAAACTTATCCCCTCGCGGGGAAGTTAAAACAACTCCAGCCCCCGAGCCTTCTAATTGCCTTGAACCGTCAAAGTGAATTGTCCAGTATGTAAGATCCGGCTTCTCCTCTGGTGTTTGCAGTTCTGTCCAATCATTGATGAAATCCACCAATGCTTGAGATTTGATAGCGGTGCGTGGCACATATTTCAATTCATGTGGGCTGAGCTCAATGGCCCACTTCGCCACTCTGCCTGTAGCTTCCCTGTTCTGGATTATATCCCCCAATGGT
The DNA here is from genome assembly GCA_902687465.1 of Secale cereale. Lineage (NCBI taxonomy): Eukaryota > Viridiplantae > Streptophyta > Magnoliopsida > Poales > Poaceae > Secale > Secale cereale. The sequence continues at coordinate 468,035,308 of LR738713.1, read as the reverse complement.
GCTGAGCTAACAACAGTTATTGGATGGCCTTGGAAATAATGCTTCAACTTCCGGTTTGCTATGAACACACCATATACCAGCTTCTGCCAATGTGGGTATCTCTGCTTAGACTCAATGAGTACTTCACTGACGTAATAGACTGGACGCTGAACCGGATATTCCTTCCCTGCTTCCTTGCGTTCGACCACGATTGCCACACTAACTACCCGTGCGTTGGCGGCGACATATAACAACAAAGGCTCATTATCAACAGGGGCAGCCAGGACTGGTGGCCTTGCCAGCTGTCGCTTCAAATCCTCAAACGCAGTATTTGCATCATCACTCCATATAAACCGATCCGTCTTTCTCAGCATCTGATAAAGCGGAATCGCCTTCTCCCCCAAACGGCTAATCAACCAGCTCAATGCTGTGATCCGGCCAGCGATGCGCTGAACATCATTAATGCAAGCCGGTTTAGTCAAAGATGTGATTGCCTTGATCTTCTCTGGATTAGCTTCTATTCCTCTGTTTGATACCAAAAACCCAAGGAGCTTGCCTGCCGGAACACCAAAAGCACACTTCTTCGGATTCAGCATCATCTTATATGTCCAAAGATTGTCAAAGGTCTCCTTGAGGTCCTCTATCAGCGCTCCTCCTTTCTTGACTTCACCATAATATCATCCACATACGCATGAACATTTCTCCCTATCTGCCCCTTAAGGCAGTTCTGAACGCAACGCTGATAAGTTGCTTGGGCACTCTTGAGCCCAAAAGGCATAGATACATAGCAAAAAGCACCAAAAGGAGTTATGAAAGCTGTCTTCTCCTGGTCTTTAACTGCCATCTTGATCTGGTGATATCCTGAGTATGCATCCAAAAAACTTAGCCGCTCACATCCCGCTGTAGCATCGATGATCTGATCAATGCGAGGGAGAGCAAAAGGATTGGTTGGACAAGCTTTGTTGAGGTCTGTGTAGTCCACACACATTCTCCACTTTCCATTCTTCTTTAACACCAGTACCGGATTAGCCAGCCATTCCGGATGAAAAACTTCAACTATGAACCCTGCAGCCAAAAGCCTGGCCACCTCTTCTTCTATAGCTTTGCGCCTTTCTTCGTTGAAGCGGCGCAGATACTGTTTAACCGGTTTAAACTTCGAATCAATGTTAAGGCTGTGCTCAGCGAGTTCCCTCGGTATACCTGGCATGTCAGAAGGTTTCCATGCAAAGATATCCCGGTTCTCACGGATGAACTCGATGAGCGCGCTTTCCTATTTGGGATCAAGGTTAGCGCTGATAGTGAACTGCTTGGATGAATCGCCTGGCACAAAATCAACTTGCTTGGTCTCCTCCGCCGATTTAAATTTCAATGCCGGATCATGCTCCGTAGTCGGCTTCTTCAACGGGGTCATATCTGTCGGATCAACATTATCTTTATAAAACTTCAACTCCTCGGTAGCACACACTACCTCCGCGTAAGCAGCGTCTCCCTCTTCACACTCCAACGCAATCTTGCGACTTCCATGAACCGTGATTGTGCCTTTGTGACCCGGCATCTTGAGCTGCAGGTAAACATAACACGGCCTGGCCATAAACTTGGCATAAACCGTCCTCCCGAACAGAGCATGATAAGGGCTCCGGATCTTAACGACTTCAAAAGTTATCATCTCTGACCTGGAATCCTGTTCATCTCCAAAGGTAACTTCTAGGTCAATTTTCCCAACTGGGTAAGCTGACTTACCTGGCACTACCCCATGAAACACTGTGTTTGATTGCCTTAGCTTTTTGTCCGTCAGCCCCATGCGACGGAAGGTCTCATTATACAAGATATTGATGTTGCTGCCGCCGTCCATGAGAACTTTAGTGAACTTGTAGCCACCCACCTGTGGTGCTACTACCAAGGCCAAGTGGCCCGGATTATCAACTCGCATCGGGTGGTCTTCCTTGCTCCACACGATGGGCTGCTCTGACCAACGTAGGAATTGCGCCGTCGCCGGTTCAACCGCGTGGACCGCCCGCTTCAAAACTTTTTGATCCCGTTTGCACAAACTCGTGGTAAACACATGATACTGCCCACTACTCAACTCCTTCGGATTACTCTGATATCCAGATTGCTGTTGTTGTTGCTGACGCTGCTGATTTCCTTGGTTATTGTGGTTACCTTGACCCTCCTGTTGGTTGCCTTGGTTATTGTAACCACCTTGACCATGCGGCTGATTGCCCTGGTTATTATAACCACCTTGACCATATTCATTATTGACCCGGTTATGATAACCACTGTTGTTGCCACGATATCCTGATCCGGAGTGTTCCCCTGGTGACCCGGACCGTAGAACCCCGGGCCTGAACCGCCGTTTGGAGGCCTGTTATTAGAGTTGAAACGGCTCATTACGGCTTCCATCGAGGGAGTGCATTCTCCTATAGTGTGTTTTGCTGGTCGTTCCCTTGTGCTATGCTTCGGACAAGGCTGACTTAACTCCTAGTCCCAACTAACATCCCCTCCGCCGGTTTGTGGAGGTGGTTTGCCCCTATTGCGCTGAAAACCCCCTTGAACTTGGGTATTGGCCACGAAATCAGAGCCACCCTCTGCCTTTCGCTTGACTAAGAAACTGGTACCGGCCGGATTAATCTGTGTCGGTTTACCAGGCTTATTGACCTTTCCAGCCTTGTCTCCCTCTGCTTCCGGATATTTACTGTTGTCGGAGTCCCCGTACTTCACCAGAGCGCTCATGAGAGTTCTCATATCATTACAATCCCGTTTAAGTCGTCCTAGTTTTAACTTTAGAGACTCAAACCGGCAATTGTTTTCCAATGTCACTATTGCCGTACTGGGTTGATACCATTCGAAGAATGCAAGATCTCTGATACTCGCCGCACCCATGCACTTGTAGATTCCTGTTCTCCTTGCACACAGGCTGCTAGATCCACTATTGACATCGGTTGCTTGCACGTATCCTTGAAATTTTTGATAAACTGGCGACGTAGCTCTCCCCATGACCCGATAGAATTAGGGGGTAAACCCTTTAGCCAGGTCCGGGTTGTACCTTCAAGCATCATAGTAAAGTATTTTGCACAAGCCGCTTCATCTACATCCAGCATCTCCATGGCCATCTCGTAACTCTCAACCCAAGCTTCTGGAGCCAAATCCGCTGTGTAATTAGGCACTTTATGCGGACCTTTGAAATCCTTGGGCAATTTCACACTCCGTAAAGCGGGGATAAGACATGGCACCCCAAAGGAACTCGTTGTGACTCCTGCCTCGGTTGTGGCTGTGTGAACCGGCGTCGTTTGGCGGACCTCCTCATGGGCCATCGATCTAACCCGGTTTGCATCCTGAGCTTGTGCATCTGCACCCGCCGGATTATTCTGCCTGTGACGATGTCGCCTGCGTTCACTACTAGACACTTCTGGTTCCTCCCAATGCCTAGTGTAGCTCCGGCTGTGACGTGGTGTTGAATGGAGCCTCTACCTGCTATAAGAATATGCTTGCTGTTGTGTTAATGCCGTATTAAGTAGATCCTTGACCCTGCGTGCCTCCAATGCCACAGGAGATGTCCCCTCAATGGGTAAAGTGGCCAAGCGTGCAGCAGCAGCAACGATGTTATCCAAAGGATTTGAATAATGACCCGGAGGGGTAGGAACGTGAGGTGCAGACGTGATCCGCCAATCTTGCTCCGCAGTAGGCTGCTGAACCGGCTCATCCCTCGCTGGTGCTACCCTCCGGTTTAAAGCCGGATCATTGCTGGTCCCCGCTCCGGGTGTCCTGAAAAGATCCGTCGCCTCGTAAACCGGCGGTAGACGAGACTGGTACTTCCGACTCCTTACTCCATGTGCAGACGCCTGCTCCATCCTTAGATGGAAAGCCTGATCATTCAGCTCTGCCTGCCTCATTGCTATCATAGCCTTTTCTGCCTTCAGATTTTCCCTTGCTTGATCAATCCGGCCCTTTAGCTGAAGGAGCTCTGCATAGTGTTGCGTCTTGTCTGCTGGAGCTACCTCTGCCATGGCTCGGGCTGTAAACTCCTCGACCAAGGTGGATAGAACGTTAGCGGGCGAGAGGGCCTGGCCGCTCCCCCCTGCTCCAGCTTCTGTTGTCGCCCCGATCACCGTTGACTGTGGCGTGGATTGTGAACCGGCCATAAAGACAGCCACCCGGTTTGGCGGGTCAAAGGGGCCCAGAATACTGTCTCCGTCGGACTCACCCTCAGACCGGTCGTCCCGCAACTAATACAAAGACTCAGTCTCTCCGGATGAAGATTCGTCGTCGAAGTAGACAACCGTCTCGCCACCGGATTCCGATCCGTCCTCGGCCTGGACTCCGTGAACTGCTCGAACGAAAATGCGCTTCATGGCGGGCTGAATCCGGGCCGATCTCGCACGCTGAGCCGGCTCGACGATGTTGGGGAAGACGTCCGACTCAGGTCCTGGTTCGCCGATCTTGCCGATGAAGACGTGGATGCCGCTGAAGGGAACCCGGTACCCGTATTCGATTGAATCGGCCTCCGGTCCCCAACCGGCGTCATCAATGTAGATTCGGCCGCGACGACTCTTAGTCATCCGGCCGACCGCGTAGCCCTTGAGCCCTTCAAAGCTGCCCTTCAAGAACTCGAAACCATCATGCGGAGGCCCCACGGTGGGCGCCAACTGTCGTGGAATTAACACGGCAGATGTCCGGTTTAACGGACTTGATAATGAAACCATCGCACGGGTTAGCTTGAAGGGGTTAAAAGTACACAAAGGACACAGAGGGTTTATACTAGTTCGGCCCCTTCGATGAAGGTAAAAGCCTACGTCTAGTTTGGTTTGGTATTGCTGGGCGTCGATGAACAGGGAGCAGATTGCTAGCCTGTGTCTCGACGGGTTGTTTCTTGCTCGTCCCTGAACCGTTGCCGGGTCGCTCTTTATATAGAGGTGACACCCGGTCCGGTTTACAGAGTCCCGAGGCCGGCTCATACTTGTGTCCGCCTCGGTCTCTTCTATTTGTTCCTTATCTCTCAAGCTACATGATCAGGCGGTTTACAAACCATAACTCTATACATGGGCCCTAAGATCTCATGGGCCGTAGCCTCTACTAAGTATTTACAATGATACAACGATATTACAATAATCCGGTTTACACTAGCCGGTTCATACCTGCTAGTAATATCCCTGACACTTATCCTTCTTTGTCTTGCGCTTCTTGTTGGGTGGAGCTTCATCAGAAGTTTGCTTGCGCTTGCGAGCTTCAGCTTCAGCCACCTTTGTCTTCTTGAGCTCGAAAGCGGTTGGGGTGACCTTAGGCTTCGTGCCAGTCATGCTGGCAGGGAAGACTATGCGAGGCATTTCCTGCCTGGATTCTTCAGCTTCGGGCACATGTTGCTTCTTCTTTTTCTTGGCAGCCATCCTTGGGTCAATGCCAGGACGCCCAAGGGCCTTGCGCTTTTCAGCTTCATTGAAATCTTGAATGCATTTGGCAGCCAAGTCCTTGATTAGCTCACGAGAACCTTTAGCTTCATCACGCCTCTGGCGAAAGGCTTCCTTGAGCTCATGCATCATTACCTTGAAGTTCTGAATCTCTTGGACGCTGAGCTTGTCCACATGCTTCTTGAACTGAGCCTTTTCATAATCGATCTTTTGCTTCAGCTCAACAATTCTCTGAGCCAGAGCTAGCTCAGAAGCAATGGCGCCATGGAAGGAAACGCTTAGGCCCACTGGAAGTTGTAGATCGTCGAAGCTGAGGTTGGGGGTGTCAAACCATTCATCAATGAAATTGTTGAGCACTTCCACGTCGAAGTGTGGCAAATCATTGAAGGTTTCAGCATCTTGCTTGCTCTTGATCAGTTGCTCCAGAGCATCGTCACCAAGATCCTCATCGCTCGAGAGATCAAGGGCTTCATTGGCAATCTTCATAACAGTGTCAGGAGTGAGAGCTGGACTGGGGTTGTGCGATGGCTTCTTCCTTAGTTGTCTGCTCTTGGAGATGCGAGAGTGCTCCTCAGATTGCACACTTGGCGCTAGTGGAGCAGTGGCCAAAGGGTTCACTCTAGAAGCAGTTGGTGGAGTGGTCTTCGAAGCCTTGGATTTCTTCTTCTTGGGCTTCGGGGTTGCAGGCGCTTCATCAGAATCAGCGTCATCTGCAGGTTGATCCACATCCACCCCTTGAACCCTGATGTGACTGATGAGGCCTTCTAAGTTGTAGAAGGGCCCAACCAGGTTTGGTTCAGCTTCGCGCGTACCATCAGCACGGGGCGCAGAGGGGCCAGGATTGAAGTCCAATCCCCAATTCTTCTTGTTCTCTTTGGCTGAGTTCTTGGTATATTGAAGATTTCGCTTGAACAAGTTGTCATCGCGACACCAGAGCAGAGAAGTAGGATCAACATCAGCAGGTTGAGGCCCTCTGACCATGCAAGGGTAGAAGCCTTGAGCAATGACTTCAGCACGAGTCTAGGGTGGAAGATTTTTATAGGTAATATCTCCCCATGGATGCTTGATGGCGTTCTTTTCAACATACTCTTGGGTCACGAACCTGTACTTGAACCACTGTTCAGCCCAATATCATCGAATCCATTGGATTTGTGTCTTCCTCTGATTGTAATCCTCCTCTGGATCAGTCTTGTACATCTCACTTAGACCAGGAGGCAAATCTTTGGAGGTGTTGCCATGGTGCTGTCTGTCACCCTTTCTAACTGTCTTGTCAGTTTCCATTGGCTTCAATCTGAAGGGCTTCAAACTGAATGGCTTCAACACTGGCAAATGCTTCGGTCTGCTGGTCAGACAGGAACTGTCTTCAGGGGAGTGAATGTGACGCTGCAAGAATTCTGCAAGTGAATGCAGACTATGAGAACCAAGGGATTCTCCCACGGACATGTACCTGTGACAGCATTAGAGATGCGAGGGAAGGGGAAGAGGTCATATGCATTCTCAGAAGTTTTTGAAGATAAAACAGTTCTGAAGACTTTGACCTCATAGCGCGAAGACATTCACTCATATGATGAGAGTTGGTTCCAGATTTGTAGGAATCCACGAATAGGTACAAGTGAGGAATCTAACTATGTTTGAAGCATATGTGAATGTACAAGGCAAGATATGAGATGCAGACAGGATAGATCTATATATTTGAGTAGGCAGAAACCTCCTGTGGGAAAAGTGATGAATCTTTCTAGATCAAGAAGATGGAAAAAGGAAAGTTTTATTTACCACGTGATGAACTGCTTAGACGGAGAGGAGTTGGATGCCCAGCAGTTCGATCTTCCGTGCCCTAACTTGGCGACGGAGGACAGCTACGGCGACAGCGGAGTAGACAGTTTCCGCGGCCGGCGTGAAGACGGCGTTGACGAGGTTGCGGCAGTGAAGCGCTTCGTCGCCGGCGTCGTCGAGAGCTAGCGGAGGCGCTAGGGTTGGTCGAGGTGGAGAGGTGGTAGAAGAACTTTTGACCTTGATGGGACGTCCATTTATAAGCATGGGAGACGGCACAACGCAATTACGCAGGTGCCCCTGGTGGTTCACATACAAGGGACACGTGGCAGTCATGTAACGCATTGGGAGTTGTCCCATGATCCCACGTACACCACGACTGTCGGAGTGGTCGTTCCGGCTTCTCCGGATTTCAGGCATAAAGGATGGAGCATTAAAATCAGATTTAAAGTTTGTCTCCGTCGCAGAGAAGATATTCGACAGTTCCAACAGAATGCATATGATTTGGACAGACTGAGTGTGAGATGAGAAAGCATAGAGAGGTTACGGTCCGATCACATTCACTTAGTTCAAAAGATTCAAATAAGAAGACATATCTATAAGTGAATGCTGTAGAGGACAGAACACAACTCTCTCTCTCTCTCTATATATATATATATATCCTATATGAAGATAAACCAAGTGCGAAGACTTTGCAAATGTAACGCCACGAGGAACACTTCAAACAAAGATTTGGTGGTGGCGTTACCCACCGTATAGGAAGTATTAGACCCAGACACGGCGCACAATTATCGTGGCGCTGTGAAGTCAATTTCCATGTTAATGTATTCACACTTAGAATGTAAGTCTTCATTGATTGAAGATATACTTTACTTCGTGTGTTGCACATCTAAGTCATCAATATGCATAAGTATTAGGATGTGTGCCTACTTACAAAACATTTGAGGATTCTAAGATATTTAGCTCACACCGCAACTTGCAAAACCTTTTCTCATCCAAGGGCTTTGTGAAGATATCTGCCAGTTGCTCTTCAGTGTTGACGTGTATGATATCAATATCTTCCTTCATGACATGATCTCTGAGAAAGTGATGACGAATTTCAATGTGCTTTGTCTTCGAGTGCTAAATTGGGTTCTTGGCAATCTTGATAGCGCTTTCATTATCGCAGTAGAGTGGCACATGCTTCAGATGGACGCCATAGTCCTTGAGCGTTTGCTTCATCCAGAGAAGCTGAGCGCAGCAAGATCCAGCAGCAATGTATTCAGATTCAGCAGTGGAGAGTGATACACAGTTCTGCTTCTTTGAAGACCACCAGACAAGAGATCGTTCTAGAAAGTGACATGTGCCTGATGTAGACTTGCGATCAACTTTGTCACCAGCATAATCAGCATCTAAAAATCCAACTAGATCAAACTCTGAGCCCTTTGTATACCATAATCCTAGTGTTGGGGTGTAAGCCAAATATCGAAGTATTCGCTTCACAGCAAAGTGACGCGACTCCTTTGGTGCCACTTGATATCGAGCACACATGCAAACACTAAGCATAATATCTGGCCTAGATGCACATAAATAAAGCAAAGAACCAATCATGGAGCGGTATACCTGTTGATCAAACTCTTTACCATTGGCGTCGGGACCCAGATGGTGTTTAGCAGGCATAGGCGTCGAGTACCCTTTGCAGTCTTGCATTCCAAACTTCTTCAGGCAGTCTTTAAGGTACTTCTCTTGAGATATGAAGATGTCGTTGCTTTGCTGACGAATTTGAAGACCCAGGAAGAACTTCAGCTCACCCATCAAGGACATCTGATATTGCTCTTGCATCATGTGACCAAACTCATCACTGTATCTTTTGTCAGTGCAACCGAAGATAATGTCGTCCACATAGTTTTGGCAGACAAATAGTTCATTATCATATGTCTTCGTGAAGAGTGTGGGATCGAGGGATCCAGGTTTGAAGCCTTTGCTCTTCAGGAAGTCTTTGAGTGTGTCATACCAAGCACGAGGCGCTTGTTTGAGGCCATACAGTGCCTTGTTGAGTTTGTATACCATATCAGGACGTTTTAGATCTTCAAAGCCAGGTGGTTGTGCAACATACACCTCTTCTTCAATCCTTCCATTGAGAAAGGCACTCTTTACATCTGATGACCCACAACCATAAGGGATCTATTGCAGCGTTTTCGATAAGTAAGTGTGTCGAACCCAACGAGGAGCAGAAGGTATTGATAAGTGATTCTGAGCAAGGAATAATTGCAAGCACTGAAAGATAACTTTTTAGGGGTTTTCTTGATATAAGCAACAGGAAAGTAAAAGCGAGCAAAGTAAAAGGCACTGGAGAGTAACAAGTGGCCCAATCCTTTCTGAGCAAAGGAGAGGCCTAGCAACTGAATTTATAAAGGCTAAAGTGTTCTTGAGGACACACGGGAGAGGTAGTCATGTGCTTTCGCCATATTCCGTATCGGTACTATGTGATGTGTTGATAAGTGTTGAGTGGGTGGATCTATGCCAGTACACCCTCTAGACTAAGATGAGTGCACTCTTATGATTAAACACCTTGCAAGCATCCGCAAAATACAAGATAGTATTTAAGGCAAAATCCTAACCATAGCAATACGATCGATGATCCATTGTTCCCTTGTGCAAAAGCGTGCGAACTGGGGTTCGGGTTTCTGTCACTCCGGCAACCCACCGTAAGCATTCTTTGTACACAATGTATTCCCCTAGGTCCTTAATAAGGCGAAGTGTTGAGTGTTCGACTCACACAACACCACTAGGAAAATAACAACACAACTTAAGTATCAAACAACACATATTACTTCAACATCATATGACTACTAACAACAAGACTTCTCCCATGTCCTCAAGAACTAAAGTAACTACTCACAAGACATAAAAGAGATCATGATCAGTGGAGATAGATGGATGATAAACAATCTGGACACAATGATATTTCTCCAACGAAACTCAATAGCATTCACCACAAAGTAGTAATCAACACCGATAGAGTAGAGAGGATAGATAGTACGGATTACAACACAAGTTGTAATTGTGAGATGAGATTGGATGAAGATGGAGATGGTGCTGATGTTGGGGATGATGTTGATGATGATCTCGATGATGCCCGTGATGATGGTGATGACGATGGCGATGATCACCCCTTCCGAGAGGTGATCTCCCCGGCGGAATCTGCCCGCCAGAGATGGCTTTTCTTCTCTGTAGGTTTCCGCCACGGAGCGGCGGCGGAACTCCGTAAACTCTCTCATTTTGAGGGTTTCTGGATGACGAGGAGTATATAGGCCAGAGGGGAGAGCCTGGAGTGGGCCAGGGGCTCCAGGCGCCCTCCCGGCACGGCCAGGGTGGGGGCCGCGCCAGGTGGCCGCCTGGGCACCCTGTGGCCCCCCTCTGGTTGCTCTCTTGCGTATCTTCGTGATCCTTCTGGAAAATATCCTCCGTCGATTTTCAGGTAATTTGGAGGTATTCTTCTTCAGTAACTCAGCGTCCACTTTTTACAGCTGAATCCTGCATCTGCTGCTTCGGCACCGGAAAGTTGCAAACTGTGTAAAATAGGCCAAATCAACATAAGAACATCATCGTAATGTGAAATATATCAATGAATAAGGATGAATTACGATATAAAATAGTGATGCATTTTGGACGTATCAACATCCATTTGATACAGAAGTATGTTGTGATGATTTGCATAGGCTAGCAGTATACGAATAGCTTCAAGTCTAGCCACAGGAGCAAATGTTTCATCGAAGTCAATCCCTTCGACCTGAGTGTATCCTTGAGCAACGAGACGAGCTTTGTTTCTGACCACTTGGCCATGCTCATCTTGCTTGTTGCGATAGATCCATTTTGTGCCTATTATGTTGTGCTTGCAAGGGTCAGGACGCTTGACAAGTTCCCACACGTTGTTCAGCTCAAACTATTGAAGCTCTTCTTGCATTGCTCGAATCCATTCGGGTTCCATAAAAGCTTCAACAACTTTCTTAGGTTCTGATATTGAGACAAATGTAAAGTGCCCACAAAAATTTGCTAGTTGTGTTGCTCTTGAACGAGTAAGTGGACCAGGAGCATTTATGCTGTCAATTATCTTCTCAACTTGTACTTCATTTGCAACACGAGGATGAGCTGGACGAAGATTTTGCTCTTGCTGTACATTGTCATCGTCAGGAGGGTTGTCTTCGGACTGAGCATTGTCGTCAGGTTGATTTGGAGCAGAGATGATGAGTTCCTCGTCAGGTTGTGCTTCAGCAGGCATGATCTCACCGGTTCCCATTAGCTTGATAGATTCATTTGGTGAAGCCTCATCTAGCACATTTGGTAGGGTCTCTCTTTGTGAACCATTTGTCTCATCGAACCGCACATCCACAGTTTCAACAATTTTATAGAGAAAGATGTTGAAGACTCTGTAGGAGTGTGAGTCCTTTCCATATCCGAGCATGAAGCCTTCATGTGCTTTCGGTGCAAACTTTGACTTGTGATGTGGATCCTTGATCCAGCACTTAGCTCCAAATACTCTGAAGTAACTTACGTTAGGCTTCTTCCCAGTGAGGAGTTCATAGGACGTTTTCTTCAGAAGCTTGTGAAGATAAACACGGTTGATGATATGGCATGCAGTATCAATAGCTTCGGGCCAGAACCTTCTTGGTGTCTTGTATTCATCGAGCATCATTCGAGCCATCTCAATTAGAGTTCTGTTCTTGCGCTCAACGATCCCATTTTGCTGAGGTGTATACGGGGCTGAGAATTCATGAGTGATTCCCATTGTATCCAAATAAAGATCAAGGCCAGTGTTCTTGAACTCAGTGCCATTGTTACTTCTGATATGCTTGATATTGACGCCATAGTTGTTCATGGCACGGTTGGCGAAGCGTCTGAAGACATCTTGCACTTCAGTCTTGTAGAGTATTATGTGCACCCATGTGTATCTTGAATAATCATCAACAATGACGAAGCCATAGAGACAGGCTGTGGTAGAGAACGTGGAGTAGTGAGTAGGGCCAAATAAGTCCATGTGAAGCAACTCGAAGGGTTTGGATGTCGTCATGATTGTCTTCGAGGGATGCTTGGCTCTAGTCATCTTCCTAGCTTCACAGGAACCACATAGATGATCTTTCTTGAACTTGACTTCCTCGATGCCTACGACATGCTTCTTCTTTACGAGAGTGTGCAAGTTCCTCATGCCGGCATGTCCTAGCCTCCGATGGCAGAGCCAACACTCTGAAGCTTTTGCTAGAAGACATACGGCCATCTGCGGTCCAGCTGAGAAATCTACCATATACAGATCACCTTTTCTGTATCCTTCAAATACTAAAGACTTGTCAGATTCCATTAGTACAAGGCAACGAAATTTATCAAAGATCACAATCATGTTTAAGTCACAAAGCATTGAGACAGACATTAAGTTGAAGCCAAGAGATTCAACAAGCATGACTTTATCCATGTGCTGATCTCTTGAGATTGCAACTCTACCTAGACCCAACACTTTGCTTTTGCTAGTATTAGCAAATGTGATGTGACTCTTGTTAGATGGACATAAGGTTGAGTCCATGAGAAGACTTCGATCTCCAGTCATATGATTTGTGCATCCGCTATCCATAATCCATTCTGAAGACTTTGGTGTCACTCCCTACAATGTAGTTAGGAGGATAGGCTTCACCAAAAGCCATTATGAAGCATAAACATTTGTCGTACAAGTGGATTATGAAAGCTTAGATCCAAGTTAGGACTAATAAGATGTTTAGCAAGTGATTCATGAGCAGTATGAGCAGTAAGTCATTTTGGGCATTTGATCTTGTGCCCTACAAGTGTTTTAGGTCCCCAGCAATAGCATCAGACGCCTTTGATTTTTGGCTGGAGACCTTTCCCTGTAAGAGAAAGTTAGTTCTTCTTAACCACCCACATCTTCAGGGGTGGCTTAGAAGCAATGAGTCTAAGAGCAGCATCTGAGAATTTTGGCTTTGGAGCCCTAGCAAATAATCTTGCAGGAGGAGAATAATACTCATAAGAATAGGTAGAAAAATTCTTTGTTTTATGAATATAGCGGTTTGAAGAAACACGCTCATATTCATGGGTCTGAGTGTGGTTTCCCTGCAAAACATTCGTGTTAGGGTGACTCAGGTGAGTCATTTATCTGTATGAAGCCTTAGGACCATATGAAGCCTTTGGTCTGGGGTTTGTCTTCTTCCCAAGAGGTGTCATGATGACGTTTGCTGGAAGTTTCTCAAGACAACCTTTGAGTACCTAGATCTTCTTCATAGGTGGCCCGTTCCTGCAGTTAGTACCAATATACCTGGGAAACACTTCACCATTTTGATTTTTAAACAGTTTATAGTTTGCATCAAATGATTCATCAATGATAAGAGGATTAGCACAAGTGAAGCCAGATAAGGTAGATGGATCCACTGAAGGTTCCTTTGCAGCAACCCATGTGGTTTTGGGATACTGCTCAGGCTTCCAGCATGAACCATCAACATTCATTTTCCTGTCGAACCCAACACCCTCTTTCCTAGGGTTTCGGTTCAGTATCTGCTTTTTGAGGACATCACATAGAGTCTGATGCCTTTTGAGGCTTTTGTACATCCCTGTTTCAAGCAAAGTCTTCAACCTAGCATTTTCATCAGCAATAGTAGTGGTATCCTCAGCAGAGGGGTTAGTTACCGCATCAGTAGTTGAAGATATTGCAACAGTGGCAGCAGTAGAACATTCAGCAAAAGATGTGGCGTTATCACGCTCAATGCATTTTAGACATGGTGGTTCAAACTCTTCCTGAGAAGCACTGATTTGTTGAGCAAGTAATGAATCACGCTCCTTCTGAAGGTCTTCATAACATACGCTTAGCTTTACATGATCAGATAAGAGAGTGTTATGATGACTTTGAAGCGTGGTTAACTTAGCCTGAAGTCTCTGAAGACTTTCAGCTAAGTTTTTCGACTGATCCATTTCTTCACCCAACATATCATTGCTCTTATTAAGCATTTTTTGAGCCTTTTCCAAAGCAATTTGTTGTTTAGTGGCAAGGGAAGCAAGTTTGACATAGTTGGGTCCGAATTCATCACCAGATTCATCATCACTAGACTCGGATGGATAGCATTCAGTTACCTTGGCACCTTTTGCCATAAGGCATGGTGCAGAGGATGATGGTTCTGGATCGAAAGTCATCGTCTTGAGAGATACGTTGAAATCCTCAAACCTAGAATCATCACGAGTTCGATGACCCTCATAGACTTCAGAGAGACGGTCCCAGATAAGCTTCGCGTGATCAAGATGCATGATGTTCCTGAACTGGTTTTGAGACAAACAGGAGCAGATGACGTCCTTCGCTGTGAGATTGAGGAGAGTGAACTTGCGAATGTCATCAGCTTCTGCCCTCTTGCATAGGTCAGTAAGACCAATCTCAGTGATAGTCCACAGCTCACTGTTAATCGCCATGAGACGTTTCTTTATCATGGCCTTCCACTTGGGATACTCGTGACCGTCAAACATGGGGCAAGACACTGTCTTCATTCCTGTGGTCGACATAGCTAAAACTCCAGGTGGTTAAACCGAATCACACAGAACAAGGGAGTACCTTGCTTTGATACCAATTGAAAGTGCAGTAGATCGATTTTTATGTAATGCTTCAAAACATGATAGTTTTGAAGACAAAAGATAAACTCAATCCTATTAGTATGCAGCGGAAAGTAGACTACACTAGACATGCCATAGTCATGTATTCAATGAAGTGAAAGCACGAAGACTAATAGCAGCTAGGCAGTAGGGATCAAGATGGAAGAAGGAATGAAGCCAATCACACCAAGTATATACTCAGTGAAGTCAATCAGATAAGGCAAGCAGGCAATGACTTCACAACATAAGACAGTAAGTAAAGGAAAGGAAAGGATAGAACCAGTAGCTCGGGGAGGACAGTGATTTGTTAGACCAGTTCCAGTTGCTGTGACAACTGTACGTCTGGTTAGGGAGGCTGAGCTTTAACTCAGAAGACCGTGTCTTCACCTTATTCCCCTTGAGCTAAGGACACCCAGTCCTCACCCAATCACTCTGGTAAGTCTTCAAGGTAGACTTCCAAACCTTCACAGACTTCGTTCACCGGCGATCCACAATGACTCTCGGATGCTCAGAACGCGACGCCTAACCGGCTGGAGGAAACACAGTCCTCAAGTGTAATAAGTCTTCAGGTCACACAGACAGAAAGACTTTAGCGATGCCTAACACTCTTTGGCTCTGGGTGTTTTGGCTTTATCCTCACAAGGATTTCTCTCTCAAAAGCTTCGGAGGTGGGTTGCTCTCAAACGACAAAAGTCGTATAATAACTCTGAGCAGCCACCAATTTATGGTGTAGGGGTGGGCTATTTATAGCCACTGGGCAACCCGACCTGAGTTGTCCGAAGTGACCCTGGGTCACTAAGGAATTGACACGTGTTCCAACGGTCAGATTTCAAACACTCACACAGCAACTTTGCTTGGGCTACAAGTAAAGCTGGCTCATCTAACTCTGGATAAGATTTGCTCTCATTGTCTTTGCTCGAAGACATAGGATTTGGTTGAGCATCACTTCAGTCACTCTGACTTAGATCACTTGGACCCCACTTAACAGTACGGTGGTTCCTATGACTCAACAAAGAAGAAAAGGAAACAACCAAACGTCTAAGTCTTCGCTCTCCATAGTCTTCACACAATGTCTTCTCTTGTCATAGTCTTCAATAGGATTATCTTCATATACCACCACTGATGTCAATGTCTTCATACATTTTTAGGGGTCGTCTCCGGTAGGTAAACCGAATCAATGAGGGACTACTACCTGTGTTATCCTGCAATTCTCACAAACACATTAGTCCCTCAACCAGGTTTGTCGTCAATACTCCAAAACCAACTAGGGGTGGCACTAGATGCACTTACAATTATACCTGGATCTTGTTTATTGCGAGACGGTTATTCATTTAAATATGAGAATAATGGTTGTTCTATTTATATGAGTAATATCTTTTATGGTCATGCACCCTTGAAGAGTGGTCTATTCGTGTTGGATCTCGATCGTAGTGATACACATATTCATAATATTGAAGCCAAAAGATGTAAGGTAATAATGATAGTGCAACTTATTTGTGGCACTGCCGTTTAGGTCATATTGGTGTAAAGCGCATGAAGAAACCCCATACTAATGGACTTTTGGAATCACTTGAGTATGAATCACTTGGTGCTTGCGAACCATGCCTCATGGGTAAGATGACTAAAACTCCATTCTCCCGAACAATAGAGCGAGCAACTGATTTGTTGGAAATCATACATACTGATGTATGTGGACCGATGAGTGTTGAGGCTCGCGGCGGGTATCGTTATTTTCTAACCTTCACTGATGATTTGAGCAAATATGGGTATATCTACTTGATGAAACACAAGTCTGAAACATTTGACTAAAATGAGACTTCCTCACCCATAGCGATGCTTAAGTCTGTCCGAATCATGTTAGCAATTGCCGCATTTTATGATTATGAAATCTGGCAAATGGATGTCAAAACTGCATTCCTTAATGGATACCTCAAAGAGGAGTTTTATATGATGCAACCAGAAGGATTTGTCGATCCTGAAGGTGCTAACAAAGTGTGCAAGCTCCAGCGATCTATCTATGGACTGGTGCAAGCATCTCGGAGTTGGAATATACGCTTTGATGAGGTGATCAAAGCATATGGTTTTATACAGACTTTTGGAGAAGCCTGCATTTACAAGAAAGTAGTGGGAGCTCTGTAGCATTTCTGATATTATATGTAGATGACATATTGTTGATTGGAAATGATATAGAATTTCTGGATGGCATAAAAGGATACTTGTAAGCATTTTTCAATGTAAGACCTCGGTGAAGCTGCTTATATATTGGGCATCAAGATCTATAGAGATAGAGCAAGATGCTTAATTGGACTTTCACAAAGCACGTGCCTTGATAAAGTTTTGAAGAAGTTCAAAATGGATCAATCGAAGAAAGGGTTCTCGCCTGTGTTACAAGGTGTGAAGTTGAGTAAGACTCAATGCCCGACCACTGCAGAAGATAGAGAGAAAATGAAAGTCATTCCCTATGCATCAGCCATAGGATCTATCATGTATGCAATGCTATGTACCAGACCTGATGTGTGCCTTGCTATAAGTTTAGCAGGGAGGTACCAAAGTAATCCAGGAGTGGATCACTGGACGGCGGTCAAGAACATCCTGAAGTACCTGAAAAGGACAAAGGATATATTTCTCGTTTATGGAGGTGACAAAGAGCTCATCGTAAACGGCTATGTCAATTCAAGCTTTGACACTGATCCGGATGACTCTAAGTCACAAACCGGATATGTATTATTTTTGAACGGTGGAGCTGTCAGTTGGTGCAGTTCCAAGCAGAGCATCGTGGCAGGATCTACGTGTGAAGCGGAGTACATAGCTGCTTCGGAAGCAGCAAATGAAGGAGTCTGGATGAAGGAGTTCATATCCGATCTAGGTGTAATACCTAGTGTATCGGGTCCAATGAAAATCTTTTGAGACAACACTAGAGCACTAGCCTTGGTGAAGGAATCCAGGTTTCACAAGAGAACCAAGCACATCAAGAGACGCTTCAATTCCATCCGCGATCAAGTCAAGGAGGGAGACATAGAAATTTGCAAGATACATATGGATCTGATTGTCGCAGACCCGTTGACTAAGCATCCTCCACGAGCAAAACACGATCGGCACCAAGACTCCATGGGTGTTAGAATCATTACTATGTAATCTGGATTATTGACTCTAGTTCAAGTGGGAAACTGAAGGAAATATGCCTTAGAGGCAATAATAAAGTTGTTATTTGTATTTCCTTATATCATGATAAATGTTTATTATTCATGCTAGAATTGTATTAACCGGAAACATAGTACACGTGTGAATACATAGACAAAACAGAGTGTCCCTAGTATGCCTCTACTAGACTAGCTTATTGATCAAAGATGGTTATGTTTCCTAGCCATAGACATGAGTTGCCATTTGATCAACGGGATAACACCATTCGGAGAATGATGTGATGGACAAGACCCATTCGTTAGCTTAGCAACTTGATCGTTTAGTTTTACTACTATTGCTTTCTTCATGACTTATACATGTTTCTATGACTATGAGATTATGCAACTCCAGAATACCGGAGGAACACCTTGTGTGCTATCAAACATCACAACGTAACTGGGTGATTATAAAGATGCTCTACAGGTGTCTCCGAAGGTGTTTGTGGTGTTGGCATAGATCGAGAATAGGATTTGTCACTCCGAGTGTCGGAGAGGTATCTCTGGGCCCTCTCGGTAATACACATCATAATAAGCCTTGCAAGCAAACGACTAATAAGTTAGTCACGAGATGATGTATTACGGAACGAGTAAAGAGACTTGCCGATAACGAGATTGAACTAGGTATGACGATACCGACGATCGAATCTCGGGCAAGTAACATACCGATGACAAAGGGAACAACGTATGTTGTTATGCGGTTTGACCGATAAAGATCTTCGTAGAATATATAGGAACCAATATGAGCATCCAGGTTCCGCTATTGGTTATTGACATGAGATGAGTCTCGGTCATGTCTACATAGTTCTCGAACCCGTAGGGTCCGCACGCTTAACGTTCGATGATGATCGGTATTACGAGTTTATGAGTTTTGATGTACTGAAGGTAGTTCAGAGTCCCGGATGTGCTGACAGACATGACGAGGTGTCTTGGAATGTCTTAGACATTAAGATTAATATATTGCACGGCTATATTCGGACACCGGAAGTGTTCTGGGTGATTTTGGAGAAAACCGGAGTGCCGGAGAGGTTACCGGAACCCCCCCGGGAGAGTATTGCGCCATGAGGGAAAGTGAGAGGCAGCCCGATAGGGCTGGCCGTGCCCCCCCCCCCCAAGGGAATCCTAGTTGGACCTAGGAGTGGGGGGAGGCGCCCCTCTCGTTCCTTCTCCCCTTCTTCTTCCTTTCCCACTCCTAGTAGGAGTAGGAAAGGGGAATCCTACTCCTACTAGGAGTGGGATTACTCCTTCCTTGGCGCACCCCTAGGGCTGGCCGGCCCTCCCCCTTGCTCCTTTATATACAGGGGCAGGGGGCACCATAGAACACACAAGCAACACTGTTTTAGCCGTGTGCGGTGCCCCCCTCCACAGAAACACACCTCAGTCATATTGTTGCAGTGCTTAGGAGAAGCCCTCCGTCGGTAACTTCATCATCTCCGTCACCACGCCGTCGTGGTGACGAAACTCTCCCGTGAAGCTCAACTGGATCAAGAGCTCGGGGGACGTCATTGAGCTGAACGTGTGCTGAACGCGGAGGTGCTGTACGTTTGGTGCTTTGATCGGTTGGATCGCGAATACGTTCGACTACATCAACCGCGTCTGCTTTCGGCTACGAGAGT
This sequence comes from Secale cereale, assembly GCA_902687465.1. Classification (NCBI taxonomy): domain Eukaryota; kingdom Viridiplantae; phylum Streptophyta; class Magnoliopsida; order Poales; family Poaceae; genus Secale; species Secale cereale. Next base: position 468,015,754 of record LR738713.1, on the reverse strand, counting down.
ACGTAGACACTCTCTCCCCTCTCGTTGCTATGCTTCTAGTATATAGATCTTGCACGATCGTAGGATTTTTTTTTTTTTTGAAATACTACGTTCCCCAACACGGCCCTCCAAATCGCGACCTACCCTTACCATCACGACGCTAGTTATTGCGTTGTGTGTTGGTGTTAGCCATAAAGTCTGATCCGCCATCGGTTTGCTTGCGCTTATGAAAGTGCAACTAATCCCCGGGTGGTTTTGGCAATTAATAACAACATATATATCATTGAACTAATAGTTACTTGAGAATCATTTCAGAGAAGTTCAGTGATATGGGTATGGCAATGACTGAAGAAGTGGACCCCTCAAAATGCTAAGGCAAGCATTGGCAAAAGCTCAAGACTCCATTTTTGGTTTAGTGATCCAAGATCACATTGAGTCCATAGGAAAAGCCAATACTATTAAAAGGGGATGAGGTTATGTTGATGATCTGGTTGCTCAAGTGCTTAGTGATATATCTCCTTTAACTATCAGCAACTTTCACTACAATACACACTCATAAGTAATCTCGGTCCCACCGATTTTCCAAACTCAGTCACACCGAGATGAACCACCTCAGCCATAAGCCAAACCCTAGAAAAATCGGATATTCCGAGTTTGCAATCGGTTTCACCGAAACATGGTCTGCCAAGCTTCTGTAACCTTCTGTCATCATATCGGAATAACCGAGATGATATTTTCGGTCCCACCGAAACTGGCAAGCTCCTGTCTTTGCTCAAATCGGAATAACCGAGATGGTATTTTCGGTCCCACCGAAAAACCCAACGTTCACATTATTTGAACTTTCGGTCTGACCGAGTTGTCCACTTCGGTCTCACCGAGATTGCTCAATTATGTGTGTAACGGTTGGATTTTTGTGTGGAGGCTATATATACCCCTCCACCCCCTCTTCATTCGTGGAGAGAGCCATCAGAAAGAACTACCACTCCTACCTTACATTTCTGAGAAGAGAACTACCTACCCTTGTGTTGAGATCAAGTTGCTCCACTCCCACCATATGAAGCTTGATCTCTAGCCTTCCCAAGTTGCTTTCCACTCAATCCTTTCTTCCACCACAGCCAAATCAGTGAGGAGAGTTGAGTGTTGGGGAGATTATCATTTGAAGCACAAGAGCAAGGAGTTCATCATCATCTACAACATCTATTACCTTTTGGAGGGTGGTGCCTCCTAGATTGGTTAGGTGTCGCTTGGGAGCCTCCGTCATCGAGATGTGGAGTTGAACCAAGAAGTTTGTAAGGGCAAGGAGATCGCCTACTTCGTGAAGATCTACCCCGAGTAAGGCTAGCCCTCCGTGGGCGTAGGCCATGATGAAATAGACAAGGTTGCTTCTTCGTGGACCCTTCGTGGGAGGAGCCCTCCGTGGACTCGCGCAGCCGTTACCCTCCGTGGGTTGAAGTCTCCATCAACGTGGATGTACGATAGCACCACCTATCGGAACCACGGGAAAAATCACCGCGTCTCCAAATTGCGTTTGCTCTTCTCCACCTCTCTTTACTACATGTGCAATTTACTTTCCGCTGCCTATACTCTAGAATTCCTGTAACATCCCAAATTTTCAATTTGGAATGTTTTACAATTATTAGCTAAGCATCTATGCATTTTTTTTATTTGAGTGTCATTTGGAAATTTCAGAGGCATTTGAATTTTATCTGACATTGAATTCTACTTGGCAATTGAAATTTTATTTCAAAAATCCCTGACAAGCACTTGTTCAAAAGTGTGAGAGGAGCGAACATGACACTCCAAAAAGTCAGAAGAAAACAATGCCGAAAGTTTTGAATTCAATTTTGAGTTTCATTTGGATTTTAAGAAAAATGTTTTTTTATAAAGTTTTTATTTAGCCTCTGAAAAATAGTTCACCTTGTAGGATTTATTTTTCTGAATTTTTTGATATATATATGTCCTATATAAAAATATTTTTATTTTCTATCTATATATATTTTTCTGTCTTAAAAAAATGTTTTCTGTTTTGGCTAAGGCCATTTGTTTTTCCTTTACGGCGCAGCTGCAGCTCAGCCCAATAGTTGTTTTTTTCTTTCCTACCTTTTCACTTCGGGCCAATTTCTGCCACTAAGGCCCATGTAATTTTTTTCCCTTAGCACATCTCCACGCAACCCCTTCTTCTTCCTCTGTACGTTCATCTGGAGCACGAACAGAACATGACGAACAGCCATGGCACCATCTCTTCCTCTCCTCCTCCCACTCAATTCATTCACCGTTACAACTTGCCACCAACATAAAAATTAAAGAGGGATGCAAGGAGAACCCATTCAGGGAATTAAAACCCAACATTGTTGTTTTAATTGGATGCACGAAGCCTTGAAACGTACACGCACCAAACAGCCATTAATGGCCACGTTGAGCCCCTAGATCTACCTGTACCGACCACCCCTGACCCTATAAATAGGCCTCCGCGATGGCATTCTTCCTCCTCACTTCCCTTCCCGAAAACCCCTCTTTGAGCTGCTCATTGCTTTGAGAAATTGCTCGCCGGAGCTACCCCAACTCCGGCGGCTTCTCCTGGTTGCTACACGAGGAAGTTGGGAGCCCCGCCTTGTGTCTTGGATTCGACCCGGCGCCACCTACCCCGTCCCACGCTCGCCTCTCTCCGGAACCAACTCCGACGTCGGATCCCGCCGAACCAGAGCACTCCGGCGAACAAATCTCCTCTCTCCGGTGAGCCCTTTTCCTTTGATCTGCTCGATCCAACAGGTTCCTCTCTCTGATCTGGTAAAAAAAACGAAGGGGTATCTTCCTATAGCAACGCGACACGTGGCAGTTCATATTGAATCCCGTAATTGATTTCCAGAAAAATGCGCAGTCTTTGAAAATTCGTATCTTTTAATCTATAGATCGGAATTAGTTGATTCTTTTTCCTACGATTTCATAAAAATCTCCTCTATCCAGAGAACCAAACGAAAAATATTTTTGAAAATTTTAAAATTTGAATTCAAACAGATCTGAATTCAAACTTCGTTAGGCCATAACTTGAGTTTCGTAACTCCGTTTTGGGTGATTCTTTTTGCAAATCGAAGCTTGTGACATGTACCTTCTGTTAAAACCAAAACCATTTATTTTTGTTGCTGTAAAAATTACATTCTGTACAGAAACATTATTTTGGTGTTTTTGGAGTTTTTCGAAAAAAAATATTCATTTTCTTTTTGATTCTTTGCTTGTATGCTTATGTATGTTATTGCTTGATTACGCTAGATCATCCGGAGTGCGAAGCTTGCTACTACGAATCTTTAGAGTTCAACGAACGTCAGCAAGGCAAGTTCACACTTTGATCATAAGTTTAATACCCAGTTTTTACTATGCATTAGTTTCACCCTCAAAGATTGCATGAGTAGGATTGGGAACATGTGGTTATGCTATGTAGTTCATTTGGTAGGAACCTATGACCTTTTATCACCCCGGGAATATTCGTTATATCATAGATTGCTTAGCCATGCTCGTAGACGGGGATTGGTATGTGTGATACATGCAAGTTGCGAGAGATAATAATTTTGGGACAACATAAGGTGGCAACTTTAATACACATCTGGGTGGATTGTTTGGGGCACCTGGAGAAACCAGTTCTTGCCCAAGGGGAATCCCGGAGTACCCGTGTGATTACCCTAGGTCCGCCACCCAGGCTCAAAGGGATCATAAGATATTTCATGCCTAGAAACTTCCGTGTGCAGCCACAAGCCATTATGGGCTCTGGCATAGTTGAGTAAGTTGTGTGACCTCTTTCCGTGGTAGACTAGCTGATGTAGGGGAAAGTAGGTGTACCGGTCTACCCAGGGTTTGGAGGAAATACTTCAGAAAGACTATGTCTCGATCTTCCGATCATGGAGGTGGTCGAGTCTTGTGGGGAAAAGTGCGCAAACCTCTACAGAGTCTACAAACTAATCATGATTAGCCGTGTCCCCGATTATGGACAACTTGAGTATCTAGAAGTGAATTATTGGTTGATCTCATCACTTTATTTAATGAAATCATTGGGTTACTAATAACTTGGAAATTTTGGGATTGAGTTGGAGGAACCTTCTCAATAATGGCATTTTTTTAACTTAGTAGTAAATAAAAATGTATTCCTTTGTTGTAGGGTAAAATTGGCTTTATGCAAACATTAAACTTAGAGCCTCCACCAGCTAAATTTGCATATAGAGATAGTCTTTTCTTTATTATTATTTCTATGGTGTGACATTGCCAGCATATTCCATGTGCTGACCTACACGGCTGCAACGTCTCATGTTGCAGAGTTTTCCGACGAGGAGTAAAGGTGCGATAGGTCGTTGTTCTGCACTCAGTTTGTCGTGGAGTTGATGGACTCATTTTACTTTTGATGCTTCCGCAGTTATTTTATTCAGATGGCCTTTGGCCATATTATTGTAATAAATACTCTTTTGAGGACCTCGATGTAATAATGTGTGTGATTGAACTCTGTTATAATTCATCGAGTACTGTGTGTGTCAGCATACCGATCCAGGGATGACACTTAAGCACAGAGACTTCGATCCATTTGGGTCGGGTCGCTACAAGATGGTATCAGAGCACACGCTGACTGTAGGACGCGACCACTAGGAAATGGAAAACCATAGGAAGATAACTCTATTTTACCACTTCCTTATATATCCGTTGGTCTGTACTCTTCTCTATTCATTTCTATCTCTTCTCTACTTCAATTCAATAGTTGTTGAACCCCATGACCAAGTTGCTCAGCTGATGAGACCAAGACCCATGAAGACAACATTGACGAAGAAGAAGAAGCTAGAATTGACTTTGATTTGAGAAGATTTAGTTCAGACCACCACAACCAAATGTAGTCCAACGAATGATTACGGTAGTATGAAGAGATCATATCTTTTGTAGATATGACCTTACCTGTAGGTTTTGCTTGTGTGGTGTGATTTGTGTGAATTGCTTGATTTGAAGTTTTATTGCTATCATAAGCATATGGTTAGTGATTTCTCTCATTAGGCCCTTGTTCTATTCTAATTTCTCATCCACTCTAAACCTAACAGATGCCTTCGAGACGTGACCCAGAATTTCCGCCGGAACTTACCCAGTTGATCCAGAACCAGAATGCCCTCATGCAGCTACTCATCCAGAATCAGAACCAGAACAACAACAACCCACCACCGCCACCCCCGGTCGACAACCTTACCCGTTTCCTGAGGTTGAACCCACCCGTGTTCTCTAGCAGCACGGAGCTGATTGTCGCAGATGACTGGCTTCGCAAGATCGGAAGGGAGCTGACCACCGCAGGATGTACTGACGCAGAGAAGGTGCGCTTTGCCGCACATCAACTGGATGGACCAGCAGCTTCGTGGTGGGAGAATTACACCACCACATTCCCCATAGCAAATGTGACTTGGGATCAGTTCCAGCAGGCGTTTCGTACAGCACATGTTTCAGCCGGAGCTATGAGTCTGAAGAAGCGTGAGTTCCGCAACTTACGCCAGGGTAACCGTTCTGTTGGTGATTATGTGGAAGAATTCAGCAAGTTATCCAGGTATGCTCCCGGAGACGTGGCCGATGATGCCGCTAAGCAGGAGAAATTTCTTGAAGGACTAAATGATGATCTGGGACTTCAGTTGACTGTGGCTACCTTTAACAATTATCAAGAGTTGGTTGACAAGGCTCTCATTCTGGAAGGCAAGCAGCAGCAGGTGGAAAATCGCAAGAGAAAGTACGGATAGGGAAAGTACAACTCTGGAGTTCAACAGAAGCCCCGCTATACCCCGTACTCGGGAAATAATGGATCAGGATCTGGCAAGTATGGTGGACACACTCACCATAACCATGGAGGACATTCACATCATGGAGGGAATGGACACAACCATAATGGCCATAGGAATGGCAATGGAAACGGAGGAAACAACAATCAGCATCACTCCAACCCCGTTACACCGGCAAAGAAGGATCTGAGCCACATTACCTGTTTCAAGTGCGGGAAGACCGGACACTACGCCACCGAATGTCCCGAGGCGAAGAACGGGAATGGCAATGGAAGTTCTGGAAAGAAGCCAAATCCTTTTACCAGAGGTCAGGTGAACCATGTCAATGTGGAGGAAGTTTATGACCAGCCTGACGCCGTTGTTGGTAAGTTCTTGGTTAATTCATTTATAGCCCTTGTTCTTTTTGACACTGGTGCATCGCATTCATTCATATCAATGGGGTTTGTGGATAAGTTTAAGTTGCCGACCGTAGCCCTTAAAACACCAATGTTAGTGAGTTCCCCAGGAGCAGAGAATATGGCTAGTCGGGGATGTTTTCAGTTGCCATTGACCATAGGGAGACACATTTTTCCCACAGACCTCATCATCCTAGAATCACAAGGATTGGACGTAATTCTAGGCATGGACTGGCTATCCAAGTATGAAGGGAATATTGATTGTGCTAGTAAGTCGATTCTTCTCACCACCCCAGAGGGGAAACGGATCAAGTATGTGTCGAGGCATACACCAAGGAGGACTCAAGTGAATTCCCTTTCGGGAGTTGTTCAGGAAGAAGTTCCAGTTGTGAAGGATTATCCCGATGTTTTTCCGGAGGAACTACCAGGCATGCCACCGGATCGGGACATAGATTTTTTGATTGAATTGTTACCAGGCACTGGACCAATATCCAAGAGACCGTACCGGATGCCCGCAAATGACCTAGAGGAAATTAAGAAGCAGATTAAGGAATTATTGGAGAAAGGTTATATTCGACCGAGTTCATCACCTTGGGGAGCCCCAGTGCTTCTAGTTGAGAAGAAGGATGGATCCTTGAGAATGGTTGTGGATTATCGTGCGTTGAATGAGGTGACGATCAAGAACAAGTACCCTCTGCCGATGATCAATGATTTGTTTGACCAGCTACAAGGAGCAAAAGTTTTCTCAAAAATCGATCTTCGATCTGGATATCACCATCTGAAGATTCGAGAACAGGATATACCCAAGACAGCCTTTACCACGAGATATGGGCTTTATGAGTATACAGTCATGTATTTTGGTTTGACTAATGCCCCTGCCTATTTTATGAATATGATGAATATGGTATTCATGGAGTTCTTGGATAAGTTTGTTGTGGTATTCATTGATGATATATTGATTTACTCAAAGAATGAAGAAGAACACAAGGAACATTTGCGCTTGGTTCTTGAGAAGCTCAGGGAACATCGGTTATATGCAAAGTTCAGCAAGTGTGAATTCTGGTTGAAGGAAGTTGGATTTCTCGGACATGTTATATCAGGGGAAGGAATAGCAGTGGATCCTTCGAAAGTTGAAGCCGTCACCGAATGGAAGGCACCCACCTCAGTCGGAGAGATTCGTAGTTTCCTTGGACTCGCAGGATATTATCGGAGGTTTATTGAGAATTTCTCCAAGATCGCAAAGCCCATGACAGAGTTATTGAAGAAAGACACCAAGTTTAATTGGACCGAGGAATGTGAGGCCAGTTTTCAGGAGTTGAAGAAACGTTTGGTCACAGCCCCAGTACTAATTCTTCCGAATATACGCAAGGATTTTCAGGTATATTGCGACGCTTCTCGTCAGGGACTTGGAGGTGTTCTTATGCAAGAAGGAAGAGTTGTTTCATATGCCTCACGTCAACTTCGACCCCATGAGCGGAATTATGCCACACATGATTTGGAGTTAGCAGCCGTAGTGCATGCGCTCAAGACCTGGAGGCATTTTCTTATTGGAAATCACTGTGATGTTTACACGGATCACAAGAGTTTGAAATACATCTTCACGCAAAAGGAGTTGAACCTCAGGCAGAGAAGATGGTTGGAGCTCATAAAAGATTATGACATGAAATTGCACTATCACCCAGGAAAGGCAAATGTTGTGGCAGATGCATTGAGCCGCAAGAGTTATGTCAATACCCTCATAGCAGGAGGATTACCTCAAGAGTTAATTGATGATCTCAGAGATCTCCGATTGGAGATAGTACCACGAGGTTTTTTTACCGCAATGGAAATTCAATCCACCTTGTTGGGAAAGATTCGAGAAGCCCAGAAGTTAGACAAAGGTATTGCAGAAATAAAGGAAAGGATGAACCAAGGAAAGGCAGCAGGATTTCGTGAAGATGAACACGGAACCTTATGGTTTGAGCAGCGTATTTATGTGCCAAATAACACAGAGATCAGGAAGTTGATTCTTCAGGAGGCTCATGATTCGCCTTATTCGATACACCCAGGAAACACCAAGATGTATTTGGACTTGAAGGAAAGTTTCTGGTGGACAGGTATGAAGAAGGATATTGCCGAGTATGTAGCAGTATGTGATGTATGTCAAAGGGTTAAGGCAGAGCACCAGAAACCAGCAGGATTACTTCAGCCTTTGCCGATACCGGATTGGAAGTGGGACAAGTTTGGCATGGACTTCATTACAGGATTACCCAAGACCCGATCAGGCTATGATTCTATTTGGGTAGTAGTTGATCGCTTGACCAAGGTAGCTCACTTCATCCCCGTGAAAACCACATATACAAGTGCTAAATTGGCCAAGATATACATGACCAGGATCGTATGTCTGCATGGAGTTCCGAGGACCATTGTATCAGATAGAGGAACACAATTTACCTCAAAGTTTTGGTATCAGTTACACGAAACTTTGGGTACCAGGCTAGAGTTCAGTACAGCCTTTCATCCGCAGACAGATGGGCAGACCGAGAGAGTCAATCAGATTCTGGAGGACATGTTGAGAGCTTGTGCGCTAGATTATGGATCTAGTTGGGATGATAATTTGCCATACGCAGAATTCTCATATAACAACAGCTATCAAGCTAGTTTGAAGATGGCCCCTTTCGAAGCTTTGTACGGAAGGAGGTGCAGGACACCATTAATGTGGGATGGAGTTGGAGACCGTAAATTATTTGGTCCCGACCTTATCAGAGATTCAGAGGAGAAAGTCAAGTTGATCCGTGACAGACTTAAGATAGCCCAATCCAGACAGAAGAGTTATGCCGATACTAAACGTAAGGAAGTAACTTATGAAGTCGGAGATAGAGCATATCTTCGTGTGTCTCCACTTCGAGGTGTTAAACGGTTTGGAGTTAAAGGCAAACTAGCACCACGATTTGTGGGGCCATACAGAATTTTGGAACGCATGGGTGAAGTTGCCTACAAGTTGGAATTACCCGAAGCCTTGTCAGGAGTTCATGATGTGTTTCACGTTTCCCAGTTGAAGAAGTGCCATGCAGAGATGGCTGATATTCCTTTGAGAGATACAGTGCCACTCGAGGCCATACAGTTGGATAGTGATCTGACCTATGAGGAGAAGCCCGTCAAGATTATCGAAACAACAAGCAGGGTTACCCGCAGCAAGGTCATCAAGTTTTGCAAGGTTCAGTGGAGTCATCATACTGAGGAAGAAGCAACCTGGGAACGCGAAGAAGATCTTCGACAGGATCACCCACACCTTTTTGCTAGCCAACCCGAATCTCGAGGGCGAGATTCATCTTAAGGGGGGTAGGTTTGTAACATCCCAAATTTTCAATTTGGAATGTTTTACAATTATTAGCTAAGCATCTATGCATTTCTTTTATTTGAGTGTCATTTGGAAATTTCAGAGGCATTTGAATTTTATCTGACATTGAATTCTACTTGGCAATTGAAATTTTATTTCAAAAATCCCTGACAAGCACTTGTTCAAAAGTGTGAGAGGAGCGAACATGACACTCCAAAAAGTCAGAAGAAAACAATGCCAAAAGTTTTGAATTCAATTTTGAGTTTCATTTGGATTTTAAGAAAATTGTTTTTTTATAAAGTTTTTATTTAGCCTCTGAAAAATAGTTCACCTTGTAGGATTTATTTTTCTGAATTTTTAGATATATATATGTCCTATATAAAAATATTTTTATTTTCTATCTATATATATTTTTCTGTCTTAAAAAAATGTTTTCTGTTTTGGCTAAGGCCATTTGTTTTTCCTTTACGACGCAGCTGCAGCTCAGCCCAATAGTTTTTTTTTCTTTCCTACCTTTTCACTTCGGGCCAATTTCTGCCACTAAGGCCCATGTAATTTTTTTCCCTTAGCCCATCTCCACGCAACCCCTTCTTCTTCCTCTGTACGTTCATCTGGAGCACGAACAGAACAGGACGAACAGCCATGGCACCATCTCTTCCTCTCCTCCTCCCACTCAATTCATTCACCGTTACAACTTGCCACCAACATAAAAATTAAAGAGGGATGCAAGGAGAACCCATTCAGGGAATTAAAACCCAACATTGTTGTTTTAATTGGATGCACGAAGCCTTGAAACGTACACGCACCAAACAGCCATTAATGGCCACGTTGAGCCCCTAGATCTACCTGTACCGACCACCCTTGACCCTATAAATAGGCCTCCGCGATGGCATTCTTCCTCCTCACTTCCCTTCCCGAAAACCCCTCTTTGAGCTGCTCATTGCTTTGAGAAATTGCTCGCCGGAGCTACCCCAACTCCGGCGGCTTCTCCTGGTTGCTACACGAGGAAGTTGGGAGCCCCGCCTTGTGTCTTGGATTCGACCCGGCGCCACCTACCCCGTCCCACGCTCGCCTCTCTCCGGAACCAACTCCGACGTCGGATCCCGCCGAACCAGAGCACTCCGGCGAACAAATCTCCTCTCTCCGGTGAGCCATTTCCCTTTGATCTGCTCGATCCAACAGGTTCCTCTCTCTGATCTGGAAAAAAAAACGAAGGGGTATCTTCCTATAGCAACGCGACACGTGGCAGTTCATATTGAATCCCGTAATTGATTTCCAGAAAAATGTGCAGTCTTTGAAAATTCGTATCTTTTAATCTATAGATCGGAATTAGTTGATTCTTTTTCCTACGATTTCATAAAAATCCCCTCTATCCAGAGAACCAAACGAAAAATATTTTTGAAAATTTTAAAATTTGAATTCAAACAGATCTGAATTCAAACTTCGTTAGGCCATAACTTGAGTTTCGTAACTCCGTTTTGGGTGATTCTTTTTGCAAATCGAAGCTTGTGACATGTACCTTCTATTAAAACCAAAACCATTTATTTTTGTTGCTGTAAAAATTACATTCTGTACAGAAACATTATTTTGGTGTTTTTGGAGTTTTTCGAAAAAAAATATTCATTTTCTTTTTGATTCTTTGCTTGTATGCTTATGTATGTTATTGCTTGATTACGCTAGATCATCCGGAGTGCGAAGCTTGCTACTACGAATCTTTAGAGTTCAACGAACGTCAGCAAGGCAAGTTCACACTTTGATCATAAGTTTAATACCCAGTTTTTACTATGCATTAGTTTCACCCTCAAAGATTGCATTAGTAGGATTGGGAACATGTGGTTATGCTATGTAGTTCATTTGGTAGGAACCTATGACCTTTTATCACCCCGGGAATATTCGTTATATCATATATTGCTTAGCCATGCTCGTAGACGGGGATTGGTATGTGTGATACATGCAAGTTGCGAGAGATAATAATTTTGGGACAACATAAGGTGGCAACTTTAATACACATCTGGGTGGATTGTTTGGGGCACCTGGAGAAACCAGTTCTTGCCCAAGGGGAATCCCGGAGTACCCGTGTGATTACCCTAGGTCCGCCACCCAGGCTCAAAGGGATCATAAGATATTTCATGCCTAGAAACTTCCGGTGCAGCCACAAGCCATTATGGGCTCTGGCATAGTTGAGTAAGTTGTGTGACCTGTTTCCGTGGTAGACTAGCTGATGTAGGAGAAAGTAGGTGTACCGGTCTACCCAGGGTTTGGAGGAAATACTTCAGAAAGACTATGTCTCGATCTTCCGATCATGGAGGTGGTCGAGTCTTGTGGGGAAAAGTGCGCAAACCTCTGCAGAGTGTACAAACTAATCATGATTAGCCGTGTCCCCGGTTATGGACAACTTGAGTATCTAGAAGTGAATTATTGGTTGATCTCATCACTTTATTTAATGAAATCATTGGGTTACTAATAACTTGGAAATTTTGGGATTGAGTTGGAGGAACCTTCTCAATAATGGCATTTTTTTTAACTTAGTAGTAAATAAAAATTTATTCCTTTGTTGTAGGGTAAAATTGGCTTTATGCAAACATTAAACTTAGAGCCTCCACCAGCTAAATTTGCATATAGAGATAGTCTTTTCTTTATTATTATTTCTATGGTGTGACATTGCCAGCATATTCCATGTGCTGACCTACACGGCTGCAACGTCTCATGTTGCAGAGTTTTCCGACGAGGAGTAAAGGTGCGATAGGTCGTTGTTCTGCACTCAGTTTGCCGTGGAGTTGATGGACTCATTTTACTTTTGATGCTTCCGCAGTTATTTTATCCAGATGGCCTTTGGCCATATTATTGTAATAAATACTCTTTTGAGGACCTCGATGTAATAAAGTGTGTGATTGAACTCTGTTATAATCCATCGAGTACTGTGTGTGTCAGCATACCGATCCAGGGATGACACTTAAGCACAGAGACTTCGATCCATTTGGGTCGGGTCGCTACAATTGCATGTGTAGGGTGATGTTTGACTTGATCATAATTGAGAAACTACTAAAATTGTCCTTTGTCTAAAGGCAGAATTTTTATAATTACAAGTAGTCTAATCCCCCCCCCCCTCTAGACATACTTTCGATCCTACAAGTGGTATCAGAGCTTTGGTCTCCATTGTATTGGTTTCCATTGCATTGGACTCCATAAGCTTGGTTTCACAACCTAGGAGAGTATGGCGTCTAGTGAGGGTAATTATCGTAGAGGTCCTTACTTTGATGGCACAAATTTTGCTAGTTGGAAGCATAAAATGAAAATGCATATTCTTGGTCATAACCCAGCCGCATGGGGCATTATTTGTGTTGGCATGCAAGGTGAATTATTCGAGGAAAGAAAAGTTCCGGATAGCGAAGCTACACCGGAAGAATTACGGATGTTGCAAAACAATGCTCAAGCTTGTGAAATTCTCTTCAATGCTTGTGTCCCGAGGAGTTCAACAAAATCAGACGTCTTGAAAATGCAAAAGAGATTTGGGATACTTTGGTTGAAATGCACGAAGGTACCGAGTCTGTGAAGGAATCAAAGCTAGACATTCTTCAAGGTCAACTTGACAAGTTCAAGATGAAGGATGGTGAAGGAGTCGCTGAAATGTACTCTAGGCTTGCTCTCATCACAAATGAGATTGCCGGCTTAGGAAGCGAAGAAATGACCGACCGATTCATTATCAAGAAGATTCTAAGAGCTTTGGATGGAAAGTATGACACCGTGTGCACTTTGATCCAAATGATGCCAAACTACAAGACTCTCAAGCCAACTGAAGTCATTGGAAGAATTGTTGCTCATGAGATGACACTTAAGGATAAGGAAGAGCTTCACAACAAGTCAAGTGGTGCTTACAAAGCTACAAGTGATGCTCCCACAACCTCAAGTGACAAGTTAGTTTCCAATGAAGAGATAAGCCTAATGGTTAAGAACTTCAACAAATTCTACAAGAATAGAGGCAAAGAGAGAAGCTCAAAGTCTAGATCATATGATGAAAAGAGATCTTCTAGTCGTGATCGAAACTGCTACAATTGTGGAAGACCCGGACACTACTCAAATGAGTGTACGGCTCCCCACAAGAGAAGAGAAGAATCTCCAAGAAGAAGATCAAGAGATGATTCACCTCAGAAAGAGAGAAGGAGTAGAGATGATCGTTATGAACGAAGACCCTCTCGGAGAAGCAAGGATTCGGAGAGGAAAGAGAAGTCATCAAGGAGCTACACAAGAAGAAGACATCAAGCTCATGTAGGGGAATGGGTCTCCGGCTCCGACTCCGACAATCAATCCGATGGAAGCTATCACTCCGACTCCGACTACAGTCAAGATGAAGGTGTTGCCGGTCTTGCTCTCGTATCCTCCAACTCCAACTCCTACGACTTATTTGATTCACCAAATGAGGGAATTGGAAGATGCTTCATGGCTAAAGGCCCCAAGGTATCACACCCTGAATTCATTGACTTCAATAGTGATGAGGATGACTTGCTTGGTGAAGATGAGCTCTTGCATGATAAATCTAGTGAGCTTAGTAACGATGAAAATGCTAGTAGTCTTTATAGTCGAGAAGAGTCGAATGACAATGCTATGAAGGAGATTGAGCGTCTAACTAAAGAACTAAACACTCTTAAGTTAGCTCATGAAACAACTCAAGAAGATCATAGAGAGCTCCTAAGATCTCATGAGAAGCTACGCTTCGAGAAGCTCACTCTAGAGCAAGAACATGAGTTTCTAAAAGCGATCAATGACGATCTTCGAAAGAAGAGTTCTTCATATCTTGCCAAACGACTTCTCTTGTCTAATTTCTTGCCACCTATTAAGACTAAGCATGACAAGCATAAGAAAAATTCTTCCTCTAGTAGTAACAATAACCATGTCAAATCTAATATTGTTGCTTCTAGTAGTTCTCTTGATTCCACTAACAATGTTTCAAGCCAAGTTACACTTGAGCAAGAGAATAGTTTATTGAAAGGGATCATAGAGAAAGGTGTCTACAAGAGTCTTGCCGGAAGCAAGAACTTTGAGGAAATTGTTCGCAAGCAAGGAAGGCACCGGAAGAATCAAGAGATTGGTTTTGAGCGAAAGTTCAACGCCGAAGGTGTTGAGTGGGAAGAAGGTCAATACCCTACTCCACAGTTTGTTTCTCAAAAGGAGAAGTATGATCCTACTTCTTCCAATGTGGAACAAGCTCAAGATGACCTTCCACCACAAGACCACAAGCTAAAAGCCAAGGACAAGCTTCAAGAGGAGTACACCTAGTGGCTTGCCTCCTGCAGCCACCAGAGCTAGAAAAGAGAAGAACTCCGATGATGAGGATTCTGATTTCATTGCTGAGGAAGAGGTGTCCTCCAAGCCTAAGAGAAAGGTTGTTGCCAAAGAGCAACAAGGTCAGCAGTCAAAGAAGGGCACCAGCAAAGTCAAGCAGTCAGTTGTTGCCAAGAAGCTGAACTTGGGAGAGCCAGTCCCAAGCAAAGTGAAGAAAACCTCCAAGAGAAAGAGGGTTGTGTATAGTGATCCTCATGCAGATGCAGCAGTCGAGGATGAGGAAGAAGTAGAAGCACCCCAGCCTGCTCCTCAGAAGCAGAAGCTCATGGGTGATGCCATTAAGGCCGGAGCCACTTCAAAGCCCAAGAAATCTGCTCAAGCCAAGGCAGCTCCAGGAAAGCTTGCTGCCAAGCCCAAGAGGACAACCAGAAACATTCCAGCATCTGAGAAGAACAAGGGTGATGTGCCACCAGCTGAGTCTGATGAGGAAGAACAAGTGTTGCTGAAACTCCGTCCAAAACTGCCACTTCACAATGATGCTCATCCTCAAGCCGAGGATATGAAGGCAAGGAAAGATAGAGGTCTCAGGCTATGGAGACAAGCTGACCCATATGCCGTGAGGAGAAGAACTGCTGTAGACCCCAGATTCCACACCAGAGAGCAGCAGGACTTCTATGAGACTGTGCTGATGGACAAGAAGCCTATAGTCGCAGACACCAGATACGTTGACTGGGAATACATTGACAGCGAAGAGCACAGAGACTTCTTTCCACATGTGCATGAGAGCTTCACTGCATGTGGAGTTGCTGAGTTTGTGGGTCAGAAACTGACAGATTGGAACGATGAGATGATTATGCAATTCTATGCCACAGCTCACTTCTATCCTGATGGGAAGATCACCTGGATGACTGAAGGTCAAAGGTTCTCTTCTTCTGTTGAAGAATGGGCAGAACTTCTGAATGCTCCAGTGCAACGAGAGGATGACATTGATGTCTATGGGATTCCAAAGAAGAATCATGATTCCATGAAGAACATGTACAAGGAGATCCCCGCAACAGATTTGGAAGTATGGAAGCTCGGCTCAGTTTACTATCTCCAGGCAGGTTTACCTACCACTAACACTATTCTGAGGCATACCTTGATGCCCAAGTCTGGAGATCATCGCATGATCAGAGGGTATTATATCAACATGCTGCATATACTTGATGAGAAGGCACCTTTCAAGGTGATGGACTTAATGGTAGAGACCATTAAGAGGACTGCAGCTGACCAGAAAAGGTCATGTGGATTTGCCCCACAGATTCAGATGCTTATCAATGCCAAGTTTGGCACGGGCAAATTCTTGTTGGATAGGAAACACTTACCCCTGCAGCCAGAGCATGAAGAAAATGTTGTTGTGATGGACGAGGAGGATCCAACATCTGTTGAAGGTCAAGCCAAGATAGAAGCTGCTAGGAAAGCCAAGGCTGACAAGGAAGCAGCAGCAGCAGCAGCTAAACCAAAGAGTTTCGGAGAGCAGATTCTTGAAGCTACCCAAAGGATTGAACAACGCCTGGCCAGCATTGAACAATCTCAGGAGAGCTTAGAGAGGATTGTTGACGAGAAGATCCACGCTCTGGATGTGAAGCTGGCTGAAATTCAGGTGACCGTCAACAAGCTTGAGGCAGACATGGAGGAAGCAAAGCAGGACAGGGCAGAGCTCATGCAGGGTGACTTAGTCTAGGACTCTCATCGCCAGACTGCTCCGGTTCCCAGAGGATCCCGATCAGCTGCTATTCCAGTAACTGACTCCAGGACTACAACTTCAGCACCTCCTACAGCTCCAGCAGTCACTCCAGCCACAGCTCCAGTGTCCACTCCTCCAGCACAGACTTCAGATGAAGTCTTCGCCGATGCCGTCATATCTACTCCGACATCAACCCAGACGGGAGCCGCCAGCAGAGCCCACAGTGACGTTTAGCTCTATGCTTTTTCGAACTTTTTGGTAACTTGTTGCCAAAGGGGGAGAAATTGTATAGATCATAGGGCTTCGAGAGAGAGAGAGCTCTGTTGTCTTTGCGCTTTTGCTCTTTCGTTCTTTTGCGGTCTCTTTGAGATACCTTTTGGTTTTCGAAACTTTCAGTGTGCTTGATACTATGTTTGATGCTACCTTAATGAGTGCTTGGTCGTACTATGCTTTAATGTGTGCTTAATGCTTATCATATGCTATTCATATCCTGTATGGCTATTTACTCATGTCTTGGTGATTGGGTGCATGCTATTCATTCTTATCATTTTGTGCGCTCCACAAGATGTATGTGACATGGAAGAGTGACCCATGATCCTAATCGATTGTGCATTTGCATTCAAACGCAAATTTTAAATAATGCACAAATTTAGGGGGAGCTCTTGCTTATCACATACTTCTCAAAGCGACGATATTATTCATTGATTATATCCTTTGTCGAAGCTTTGATCTATATGTTGTCATCAATTACCAAAAAGGGGGAGATTGAAAGTGCAACTAATCCCCGGGTGGTTTTGGCAATTAATAACAACATATATATCATTGAACTAATAGTTACTTGAGAATCATTTCAGAGAAGTTCAGTGATATGGGTATGGCAATGACTGAAGAAGTGGACCCCTCAAAATGCTAAGGCAAGCATTGGCAAAAGCTCAAGACTCCATTTTTTGTTTAGTGATCCAAGATCACATTGAGTCCATAGGAAAAGCCAATACTATTAAAAGGGGATGAGGTTATGTTGATGATCTGGTTGCTCAAGTGCTTAGTGATATATCTCCTTTAACTATTAGCAACTTTCACTACAATACACACTCATAAGTAATCTCGGTCCCACCGATTTTCCAAACTCAGTCACACCGAGATGAACCACCTCAGCCATAAGCCAAACCCTAGAAAAATCGGATATTCCGAGTTTGCAATCGGTTTCACCGAAACATGGGCTGCCAAGCTTCTGTAACCTTCTGTCATCATATCGGAATAACCGAGATGATATTTTCGGTCCCACCGAAACTGGCAAGCTCCTGTCTTTGCTCAAATCGGAATAACCGAGATGGTATTTTCGGTCCCACCGAAAAACCCAACGTTCACATTATTTGAACTTTCAGTCTGACCGAGTTGTCCACTTCGGTCTCACCGAGATTGCTCAATTATGTGTGTAACGGTTGGATTTTTGTGTGGAGGCTATATATACCCCTCCACCCCCTCTTCATTCGTGGAGAGAGCCATCAGAAAGAACTACCACTCCTACCTTACATTTCTAAGAAGAGAACTACCTACCCTTGTGTTGAGATCAAGTTGCTCCACTCCCACCATATGAAGCTTGATCTCTAGCCTTCCCAAGTTGCTTTCCACTCAATCCTTTCTTCCACCACAACCAAATCAGTGAGGAGAGTTGAGTGTTGGGGAGATTATCAATTGAAGCACAAGAGCAAGGAGTTCATCATCATCTACAACATCTATTACCTTTTGGAGGGTGGTGCCTCCTAGATTGGTTAGGTGTCGCTTGGGAGCCTCCGTCATCGAGATGTGGAGTTGAACCAAGAAGTTTGTAAGGGCAAGGAGATCGCCTACTTCGTGAAGATCTACCCCGAGTAAGGCTAGCCCTCCGTGGGCGTAGGCCATGATGGAATAGACAAGGTTGCTTCTTCGTGGACCCTTCGTGGGTGGAGCCCTCCGTGGACTCGCGCAGCCGTTACCCTCCGTGGGTTGAAGTCTCCATCAACGTGGATGTACTATAGCACCACCTATCGGAACCACGGGAAAAATCACCGCGTCTCCAAATTGCGTTTGCTCTTCTCCACCTCTCTTTACTACATGTGCAATTTACTTTCCGCTGCCTATACTCTAGAATTGCATGTGTAGGGTGATGTTTGACTTGATCATAATTGAGAAACTACCAAAAACTGTCCTTTGTCTAAAGGCAGAATTTTTATAATTACAAGTAGTCTAATCCCCCCCTCTAGACATACTTTCGATCCTACAGCTTACCGTTACTTCCCTGGCTATACCCTGTCAGTTTTTTTGCTAAAATGGGGCCTTTCTAGAGAAGGAGTTTCTCTCAAAAGAAGTGAGTGGGAGAAAAGTAGAACTTGATGAGGTAATTGTACCCTCGCTCAAACTGGAAAGTAGATCATCAGAGAAAACCGTTCCCGTGATGCCTACACCAACTAGAGAAGAAGCTAATGATAATGATCATGAAACTTCAGATCAAGTTACTTCCTGCTACTTCTTGAGCTTGCATTGTTTTTCCCTTGAAGAGGAAAGGGTGATGCAGCAAAGTAGAGATAAGTATTTCCCTCAGTTTGAGAACCAAGGTATTAATCCAGTAGGAGATGAACGCACAAATCACCAATACCTGCACTAACAATCAAACAACTTGCGCCCTACGCGGTAAAGGGGTTGTCAATCCCTTCACGATCACTTGCAAAAGTGAGATCTGATAGAGATAGATAGACAAAAGATAAAATATTTTCGGGTTTTTGGTTTATAGATTGGAAAGTAAAAGATTGCAAAATAGTAGATCGGAAACTAGTATGATAGAAAATAGACCTAGGGGCCATAGGTTTCACTAGAGGCTTCTCTCTTGAAGGCATATAATATGGTGGGTGAACAAATTACTGTCAACCAATTGATAGAAGAGCGCAAAGTTATGACGATATCTAAGGCAATGATTATGCAATATAGGCATCACGTCCATGACAAGTATACCGACTCCTGCCTGCATCTACTACTATTACTCCACACATCGACCGACTCCTGCCTGCATCTAGAGTATTAAGTGTTGGGAAACGTAGTATTTTCAAAATTTTCCTACGATCACGCAAGATCTATCTACTAGATGCATAGCAACGAGGGGGAGAGTGTGTCTACGTACCCTCGTAGACCGGGAGCGGAAGCGTCAAGTGACGCGGTTAATGTAGTCGAACTTCTTCGCGATCCAACCGATCAAGCACCGAACATACGGGACCTCCGCGTTCAGCACACGTTCAGCTTGATGACGTCCCACGAGCTCTTGATCCAGTTGAGCTTCATGGGAGAGTTTCGTCAGCACGACGGCGTGATGACGGATATGATGTATCTACCGGCGCAGGGCTTCGCCTAAGCACTGCAACGGTATGACCGAGGTGTGTTTATGTGGAGGGGGGCACCGCACACGGCTACAACAATTCAACTTGTGTGTTCTAGGGTGCCCCTCTGCCCCCGTATATAAAGGAGCAAGGGAGAGGCCGGCCCTAGAGGGGGCGCGCCAAGTGTGGGGAGTCCTACTAGGACTCCCAAGTCCTAGTAGGATTCCCCTTTCCTTTCCGGAGTAGGAGAGAAGGAAAGAGGTGGAGAGGGAGAAGGAAAAGGGGGCTGCACCCCTTGTCCAATTCGGACCAGAGGGGGGGCGCGCGCCTCCTTCCTTTTGGCCTTTCTCCTCTATTCCCGTATGGCCCAATAAGGCCCATATACTCTGAAAAATACCTGAATCACTCGGAACCTTTCCGATGTCCGAATATAGTCGTCCAATATATCGATCTTTACGTCTCGACCATTTCGAGACTCCTCGTCATGTCCCCGATCTCATCCGGGACTCCGAACTCCTTCGGTACATCAAAACTCATAAACTCATAATATCGATCGTCATCAAACGTTAAGCGTGCGGACCCTACGGGTTCGAGAACTATGTAGACATGACCGAGACTCATCTCCGGTCAATAACCAATAGCAGAACCTGGATGCTCATATTGGCTCCTACATATTCTACGAAGATCTTTATCGGTCAAACCGCATAACAATATACGTTGTTCCTTTTGTCATCGGTATGTTACTTGCCCGAGATTCGATCGTCGGTATCTCTATACCTAGTTAAATCTCGTTACCGGCAAGTCTCTTTACTCGTTCCGTAATACATCATCTCGTGACTAACTCATTAGTCATTTGCTTGCAAGGCTTATTATGATGTGCATTACCGAGAGGGCCCAGAGATACCTCTTCGACACTCGGAGTGACAAATCCTATTCTTGATCTATGCCAACACCACGAACACTTTCGGAGACACCTGTAGAGCATCTTTATGATCACCCAGTTACGTTGTGATGTTTGATAGCACACAAGGTGTTCCTACGGTATTCGGGAGTTGCATAATCTCATAGTCATAGGAACATGTATAAGTCATGAAGAAAGCAATAGCAGTAAAACTAAACGATCATAGTGCTAAGCTAACGGATGGGTCTTGTCCATCACACCATTCTCCTAATGATGTGATCCCATTGATCAAATGACAACTCATGTCTATGGCTAGGAAACATAGCCATCTTTGATCAATGAGCTAGTCTAGTAGAGGCATACTAGGGACACTTTGTTTTGTCTATGTATTCACACATGTACTAAGTTTCCGGTTAATACAATTCTAGCATGAATAATAAACATTTATCATGATATAAGGAAATAAATAATGACTTTATTATTGCCTCTAGGGCATATTTCCTTCAGTCTCCCACTTGCAGTAGAGTCAATAATCTAGATCACATCACCATGTGATTAACACCAATAGTTCACATCACCATGTGACTAACACCCATAGTTCTCATCGCCATGTGACCAATACCCAAAGGGTTTACTAGAGTCAACAATCTAGTTCACATCGCTATGTGCTTAATACCCAAGAGTAATAAGGTGTGATCATGTTTTGCTTGTGAGAGAAGTTTAGTCAACGGGTCTATGACATATAGATCCATATGTATTTCACAAATTTCTATGTCTGCAATGCTCTGCATGGAGCTACTCTAGCTAATTGCTCCCACTTCCAATATGCATCCAGATTGATACTTAGAGTCATCTGGATTAGTGTAAAGCTTGCATCGGCGTGACTCTTTACGACGAACTCTTTATCACCTCCATAATCGAGAAAACATTTCCTTAGTCATCCAATAACTAAGGATAATTTTGACCGCTGTCCAGTGATCTACTCCTGGATCACTTTTGTACCTCCTTGCCAAACTCATGGTAAGGTACACAACAGATTTGGTACACAGCATGGCATACTTTATAGAACCTATGGCTGAGGCATAGGGAATGACTTTCATTCTTTCTCTATCTTCTGCCGAGGTCGGGCTTTGAGTCTTACTCAACTTCATACCTTACAACTCAGGCAAGAACTCCTTCTCTGACTGATCCTTTTTGAACTACTTCAAAACCTTGTCAAGGTATGTACTTATTGAAAAAACTTATCAAGCGTCTCGATCTATCTCTATAGATCTTGAGGCTCAATATGTAAGCAGCTTTACCGAGGTCTTTCTTTAAACTCCTTTCAAACACTCCTTTATGCTTTCCAGAATATTCTAAATTATTTCTGATCAACAATATGTCATTCACATATACTTATCAGAAATGTTGTAGTGCTCCCACTCACTTTCTTGTAAATACAGGCTTCGCCGCAAGTCTGTATAAAACTATATTCTTTGATCAACTTATCAAAGAGTATATTCCAACTCTGAGATGCTTGCACCAGTCCATAGATGGATCGCTGGAGCTTGCACACTTTGTTAGCACCTTTAGGATCGACAAAACCTTCTGGTTGCATCATATACAACTCTTCTTTAAGATATCCATTCAGGAATGCAGTTTTGACATCCATTTGCCAGATTTCATAATCATAAAACGCGACAATTGCTAACATGATTCGGACAGACTTAAGCATCGCTATGGGTGAGAAAGTCTCATCGTAGTCAACTCCTTGAACTTGTCGAAAACCCTTTTGTAACAAGTCGAGCTTTGTAGACAGTAACATTACCGTCTGCTTCCGTCTTCCTCATGAAAATCCATTTATTTTCGATGGCTTGCCGGTCATCGGGCAAGTCAACCAAAGTCCACACTTTGTTCTCATACATGGATCCCATCTCAGATTTCATGGCCTCAAGCCATTTTGCGGAATCTGGGCTCATCATCGCTTCCTCATAGTTCGTAGGTTCATCATGGTCTAGTAACATGACTTCCAGAACTGGGTTGCCGTACCACTCTGGTGCGGAACGTACTCTGATTGATCTACGACGTTCAGCAGAAACTTGATCCGAAGTTTCATGATCATCATCATTAGCTTCCTCACTAATTGGTGTAGGAATCACTGGAATAATTTTCTGTGATGTACTACTTTCCAATTAAGGAGAAGGTACAATTACCTCATCAAGTTCTACTTTCCTCCCACTCACTTCTTTCAAGAGGAACTCCTTCTCTAGAAAGGATCTATTCTTAGCAACGAATATCTTGCCTTCAGATCTGTGATAGAAGGTGTACCCAACAGTCTCTTTTGGGTATCCTATGAAGACACATTTTTCCGACTTGGGTTCGATCTTATCAGGTTGAAACTTTTTCACATAAGCATCGCAGTCCCAAACTTAAAGAAATGACAGCTTAGGTTTCTCGTCAAACCACAGTTCATACGGTGTCATCTCCACGGATTTAGATGGTGCCCTATTTAACGTGAATGTAGCTGTCTCTAATGCATAACCCCAAAAGCAATAGTGGTAGATCGGTAAGAGACATCATCGATCGCACCATATCTAATAAAGTACGGTTATGACGTTCGGACACACCATTACACTGTGGTGTTCCAGGTGGCGTGAGTAGTGAAACTATTTCACATCGTTTTTACTGAAGGCCAAACTCGCTAACTCAAATATTTTACCTCTACGATCATATCGTAGAAACTCTTATTTTCTTGTTACGATGATTCTCCACTTCACTCTGAAATTCTTTGAACTTTTCAAATGTTTCAGACTTGTGCTTCATTAAGTAGATATACCAATATCTGCTCAAATCATCAGTGAAGGTCAGAAAATAACGATACCCGCCTCGAGCTTCTACACTCATTGGTCCACATACATCTGTATGTATTATCTCCAACAAATCTATTGCTCGCTCCATTGTCCCGGAGAACGGAGTTTTAGTCATCTTTCCCATGAGGCATGGTTCGCAAGCACCAAGTGATTCATAATCAAGTGATTCCAAAAGTCCATCACTATGGAGTTTCTTCATGCGCTTTACACCATTATGACCTAAACGGCAGTGCCACAAATAAGTTGCACTATCATTATTAACCTTGCATCTTTTGGCTTCAATATTACGAATATGTGTATCACCACGATCGAGATCCAACAAACTATTTTCATTGGGTGTATGACCATCGAAGGTTTTATTCATGTAAACAGAATAACAATTATTCTATGACTTTAAATGAATAACCGTATTGCAACAAATATGATCAAATCATATTCATGCTCAACGCAAATGCCAAATAACATTTATTTAGGTTTTACACTAATCCCGAAAGTATAGGGAGTGTGCGATGATGATCATATCAATCTTGGAACCACTTCTAACACACATCGCCACTTCACCTTTAACTAGTCTCTGTTCATTCTGCAATTCTCGTTTCGAGTTACTAATTTTAGCAACTGAACCGGTATCAAATACCCAGGGGTTGCTATGAACACTAGTAAAGTACACATCAATAATCTCTATATCAAAATATACCTTTGTTCACTTTGCCATCCTTCTTATCCGCCAAGTATCTAGGGCAGTTCCACTTCCAGTGACCATTTCCTTTGCAGTAGAAGCACTTAGTTTCAGGCTTTGAGTTTAGCTTTGGGTTTATTCACGGGAGTGACAACTTGCTTGTCATTCTTCTTGAAGTTCCCCTTCTATCCCTTTGCCCTTTACTTGAAACAAGTGGTCTTTTTAACCATCAACACTTGATGTTGTTTCTTGATTTCTACCTTCGCTGATTTCAGCATCGCGAAGAGCTCGGGAATTACTTTTGTCATCCCTTGCATATTATAGTTCATCACGAAGTTCTACTAACTTGGTGATAGTGTCTAGAGAACTTTGTCAATTACTATCTTATCTAGAAGATTAACTCCCACTTGATTCAAGCAATTGTAGTACCTAGACAATCTGAGCATATGCTCACTGGTTGAGCTATTCTCCTCCATCTTGTTGGCAAAGTACTGTCAGAGGTCTCATACCTCTCGACACGGGCATGAGTATGAAATACTAATTTCAACTCTTGGAACATCTTATATGCTCCGTGGCGTTCAAAACGTTTTTGAAGTCCCGGTTCTAAGCCGTAAAGCATGGTGCACTTAAACTATCAAGTAGTCATCATACCGAGCTTTTGTCAAAACGTTCATAGCGTCTACATCTGCTCCTGCAATAGGTCTGTCACCTAGTGGTGCATCAAGGACATAATTCTCTGTGCAGCAATGAGGATAATCCTCAAATCACGGAACAATTCCGCGTCATTGCTACTAACATCTTTCAACTTAGTTTTCTCTAGGAACATATAAAAAATAAACGGGGAGCAACATCGTGATCTATTGATCTACAACATAGATATGCTAATACTACGAGGACTAAGTTCATGATAAAATAAAGTTCAATTTAATCATATTACTTAAGAACTCCCACTTAGATAGACATCCCTCTAGCCATCTAAATGATCACGTGATCCAAATCAACTAAACCATGTCCGATCATCACGTGAGATGGAGTAGTTTCAATGGTGAACATGTTATGTTGATCATATCTACTATATGATTCATGCTCGACCTTTCGGTCTCCAGTGTTCTGAGGGCATATCTGCATATGCTAGGCTCGTCAAGTTTAACCCGAGTATTCTGCGTGTGCAAAACTGGCTTACACCCGTTGTATTTGAACGTAGAGCTTATCACACCCGATCATCACGTGGTGTCTCGGCACGACGAACTTTTGCAATGGTGCATACTCAGGGAGAACACTTATACCTTGAAATTTAGTAAGGGATCATCTTATAATGCTACCATCGAACTAAGCAAAATAAGAAGCATAATAAGATAAACATCACATGCAATCAAAATATGTGACATGATATGGCCATCATCATCTGGTGCTTTTGATCTCCATCTCCAAAGCACCGTCATGATCACCTTCGTCACCGGCGCGACACCTTGATCTCCATCGTAGCATCGTTGTCGTCTCACCAACTATTGCTTCTACGACTATCGTCACCGCTTAGTGATAAAGTAAAGCAATTACATGGTGATTGCATTTCATACAATAAAGCGGCAACCATATGGCTCCTGCCAGTTGTCGATAACTTTACAAAACATGATCATCTCATACAAAACCGTATATCTCATCATGTCTTGACCATATCACATCACAACATGCCCTGCAAAAACAAGTTAGACGTCCTCTACTTTGTTGTTGCAAGTTTTACGTGGCTGCTATGGGCTTAGCAAGAACCGTTCTTACCTACGCATACAAAACCACAACGATGTTTCGTCAAGTATGTGATGTTTTAACCTTCACAAGAACCGGGCGTAGCCACACTTGATTCAGCTAAAGTGAGAGAGACAGACACCCACCAGTCACCTTTAAGCAACGGGTGCTCATAACGGTGAAACCAGTCTCGCGTAAGCGTACGCGTAATGTCGGTCCGGGCCGCTTCATCTCACAATACCGCCGAAGCAAAGTATGACATGCTGGTAAGCAGTATGACTAGTATCGCCCACAACTCATTGTGTTCTATTCGTGCATATCATCTACGCATAGACCTGGCTCATGATGCCACTGTTGGGGAACGTAGTATTTTCAAAATTTTCCTACGATCACGCAAGATCTATCTACTAGATGCATAGCAACGAGGGGGAGAGTGTGTCTACGTACCCTCGTAGACCGGGAGCGGAAGCGTCAAGTGACGCGGTGATACGTCCAAAACGTATCTATAATTTCTGCTTGCTCCATGCCACTTTTGGGTGATATTGCTATGATATTCATACACTTACATACACTTTTGATCATATTTGGACTAACTTACTAATCCAGTGCACCCCAGTGCCAGTTTCTGTTTTCGGCTGTTTTTGTATTTCAGGTTTTCACGTTTCGAGAACTGCCCAGAAAAATCCAGAAAAATTATATAAAAAATCAGCGATCCGGGAACGACACTGCCTCCGAAGGGCAGCCTGGGGGGCCACAGGGGCTCCAGGCGCCCTGTGGGCGCCCCCCCCCCCTGGGCCGCGCCGGGGGGGGCGCCTGGGCCCCCCGAAGCTCGTCCGGTGCCCCCCTTTGGCATATATTTAGAGGGACCTCCGAAACCCTTAGCAAAAGGACTTCTTTTCGCGATCCCATCTCTGTTTCGCCGCCGCCGCCGCTTCCAAGATCGGGAGCACCAGGAGAACTCTTCCCGGCACCCTGCCGGAGGGGAGGATCACCACCGGGAGCTTCTCCACCACCATGGACGCCTCCCGGATGACTCGTGAGTAGTCTCCCTTGGACCATGAGTACATGACCAGTAGCTATGTGATGTTCTCCTCCCGTTCTTGTGCTTCACTAATTAGTCCTCGTGAGCTGCCCTACATGATCGAGGCACCTATGTAATCCTTATGCTGTTGCTATGTTGAGTTTGCTGGGATCCGATGGATTATGAGATTATGTTCAGATTGATCTTGAGTAATATATTTGATTCACCTCTTTTATATTTTAGTTCATAAGTAATTCTTACATGTTCTCCGTTGTTATTTATTGCTTTGGCCGAGTAGTAAGTAGTGACTCCAAGAGGGAACGTTATGCTCGATTGTGGGTTCATGCCCCTCGATGACTAGCTTGAGTGATAGAAACATGAGTCTAGGGGATGTGCTGTTGCCACAAGGGGGAAAACAACGGTGCTTGTGCCCGCGGGTGCAAGGATTGTTTACTTTACGCAAAGTTCTTTTAATGCAGTTGTCTGTTGCATTGAGTTTACACTATGGGTGGGACTCGCAACTTAATACCAGCGAGATGTTCTGGATAGATATCTCAAGGTGGATGATTAGTAGTAGATATTGATGGATTTCGGTCTACTTACTTTGGCGTACCGCCCATGCTTTGAACCTCAACCTTTCTTGCAATGTAGTCAGCATTGGTTTGCGTTCGTGGTCCTGTCAATTGCCCAGCTGTAATTTGTTTACCTCGCATAGTTGTTTTATCGTCTTTTGGGAGAGAGACATCACTAGTGAACATCATGAGACTCCGGTCCATATTACCATCATTGATCACATCCACTATTTACTTTTCGCTATTTTACTTACTATTGCAAAAACTATCTATCACTACTATCACTGCTTTTAATCCTTTGTGAACTACAAGGCCGGAGAGATTGACAACCTCTCTGTACTCGTTGGGAGCAAAGTTATTTGTATCTGTGTGCAGGTCCACGTTGATTGCTACTAATCTGGCGCCGTAGCAATTGACACCTACTTGTTGAACCTAGGAGTCTCTGGGGATTCGATCCTTGGCATCTTTGCTAGGGGAAAACACTTCTACTTACTGCATCTTACACCTTCCACTTGGGGTAACCAACGAGGGGTTCGAGGCCCATCAAGGAGTATTTTCTGGCGCCGGTGCCGGGGACTCCACTCTTCAGGATAGGGGAGTTGCATGCTATCTTTTACCTTTGCTTTTTAGTCTTGTTAGTTTACCTTTCATTATTTGCTTTAGTTCCTTTTATCGAAAATCACAAAAATAGTTATCTTGCTTGCTTGCTACTATGGGTTCCACCGAGAACACCAAGTTGTGTGACTTCACTAGTCACAACAACGATGACTTTATCAGCACACCTATCACTACACCTGCCACTTCAGCACCTTCATATGAAATTAAACCTGCTTTACTGAACTTAGTCATGAGAGAACAATTCTACGGTGCTGGAGATGATGCTGCTTTACACTTGAACAACTTTGTAGAACTTTGTGATATGCAAAAGTACCAAGAAATAGATGGTAATATTGTTAAGCTTAAGCTTTTTCCTTTCTCCTTGAGAGGAGGAGCTAAAATTTGGTTTCAGTCTTTGCCTAGAAATAGCATAGATTCATGGGACAAGTGCAAAGATGCTTTTATCGGAAAATACTATCCACCTGCTAAAATTATCCAACTTAGAAGTAACATCATGAATTTTAAACAATTGGATAATGAACACGTTGCCCAAGCTTGGGAACGTATGAAATCTCTTATCAAAAACTGCCCTACTCACGGTTTGACTACTTGGATGGTTATCCAAACTTTTTATGCAGGCTTGAACTTTACCTCGCGGAACTTGTTAGATTCGGCCGCGGGAGGAACTTTTATGTCAACTACACTTGGTGCTGCCACGAAGCTTCTCGATGAGATGATGACCAACTATTCCCAATGGCACAACGAACGCGCTCCAACAGGTAGGAAGGTAAACTCTGTCGAGGAGATTTCCTCCCTCAAGGAAAAAGTTGACTTGATCATGTCTCTACTTTCGAAGCAATCTACTGTTGATCCTCGTGATATTCCTTTAAATTCTTTGATTGCTCAAGAACAAGTAGATGTTAACTTTATTTCTAGAAACAATTTCAACAACAATGCTTATAGGAGTAACTTTGGTAACAACTCTAGACCATTCCCCTCTAACTCTTATGGGAACAACAATGCTTATCCTAGTGCCAAGAACTCCAATACTGAACTAGAGACTATGCTTAGAGATTTCATCACTACCCAAAAAGCCTTTAATAAGAATGTAGAAGAGAAACTACATAAACTAGATGATCTTTCTTTTAAGGTAGACCACTTAGCCAATGAGGTAAAATTGCTAAAAATTGAAACTTCTCCTCTTAAGGAGAGGGAAGTCATCCCTATTAATGCTACTCAAGTGCAAATCAATGAAAATATTAGGATGATGGCTAAGCTTAAAGAGAGATGGGCTAGAGAAAGGGAGGAAGAGGAAAGAATTAAGAGCCTTCCTACCCACCACACTGTTGCTACTATCCAAGTTATTGAGGATGTTCACACTCTTAGCACCCAATGTACTCCTGGTCCCAATGGACCTATTAATGGTGATGCTATAGAAACTACCAAACAGGTGAACCTTAAGGACACCACTACCACTTTACTTGATGCTCGTGACCTTGATTTTGATAATTGCACTCTTACAGAAGTTATCGATTTCCTTCACAAAATGTCTAGAGATCCCCGCACTAGCACGCTTAACCTTGCCTTCACAGAGCATATCACTAATGCTCTCATCAAAGCTAGGGAGGAGAAACTTAGAGTAGAAGCCTCCATACCTAGAAAGCTAGAAGATGGTTGGGATCCTATGATAAAAATTTATTTGAATGACTTCTCATGTTATGCATTATGTGATGTTGGTGCTAGTACCTCTGTTATGCCCAAAAGGATATATGATATGCTTAAATTGAAACCTTATGATTCTTGTTCTTTTGGTGTTCGTCTCGTTGATTCTTCCATAAAGAAACCTTTGGGGAGGATCGACGATGTTCTTATTGTTGTCAATGATAATTATGTGCCCGTTGATTTTACTATTATGGATATTGAATGTGATCCTTCATGTCCAATTATTTTGGGACGTCCATTTTTGCGCATCGTTGGTGCTGTCATTGACATGAAAGAGGGTAATATAAAATTTCAGTTTCCTCTCAAGAAAGGGATGGAACACTTCCCTCATAAGAAGGTCAAGTTACCTTTTGAGTCCGTTGTATGGGCTAGCTATTCTTTTACTTTTGATAAAACTTGATCTATGCATTATGCCTAGCTTAAAGGCATAAAAGAAAGCGCTTTTGGGAGGCAGCCCACATGAATAAATTTTTTGCTTTTGTTGAGTCTTGATGTTGTTTACTGCTGTAGCATCATCATTGTATCTTTGCTTTTCATATTTGTGCCAAGTATAGCCTCTGATTGCTAGAAAGTTCAAAAGTTGTGAGGTGCTGTCCAGGAAACTGATTCTGTCCTTGGATAGAAAATTTCGTATAAAATCACCAGATCATCTTTTTGGTCTGAATTTTTTTTGACAGCGTTCTCTATATAATTGTCTTTCGTGCGTCAGTTCTGAGTTTTTTTATTTGAGTTGCAGAAGTATCCCGAACAGGTCAATTACTGCCTGATGTTCTGTTTTTCACAGATTCTGTCCTGCTTTGCCTTACCTTCACTTTGCAAATTGAGAACTTGCTTTTTCGTTGCAAAAACCTTTTGGCAATCTTGATAAACAGTAGAACTTCAAGAATATCCTCATTTCCAGCAAGGTATAATTATTTTATTAAGGGTACTAACCTCGCTAATCAAATTATGATGAGTTATGTATGAAGGGAGTTTTCAAGTGTGCGAGGGAAGATGATAAAAAGATTCAGGAGTGTCAAGCGCTCAAGCTTGGGGATGCCCCCGTGCACCCCCAAGAAATATTCAAGGAGACTCAAGCGTCTAAGCTTGGGGATGCCCCCGTGCATCCCCTTCTCCATCAACATTATCAGTTCGTCTTTCGTTTCGCTATATTTTTATCACATCATGTGTTATGTGCTATGCTTGGAGCGTCTTGCTTTTAGTTTTCTTTTTAGTTTTTCATAACGAGTCGGAACTCAGCATTCCTTTATGTGGGAGAGAAACACGCTCCACCTCTACCTAGAACATTACATAGAATTTTCATGTCTATCTATGATGTGTGTGTTCTTTGTCTTTTAATAGCTACTATCGTGCTCTGCTCTTAGTATTCATGCTTATCTTTTCAAGAGCTTTTATTTAGTTGGTTGCTTGAACTCTCTTTAATTACCATGCTCACCTTATTAAGAGAGTTTGCTTCCGTTGCATGGGTTAATATGTCTATGATAAAGATGCTACTTTCATGATGGTGCTTAGTAGTTCAGGTTTTCTTATGGTTAATCTCAAATAGCTGGGGGGTTCCCAATGTGTTATTGGAGTACCAACTTGGTTTGTTTGCCTATGATGTGGTATGGTTTAGTAATATCTTCCTTCGAGAATTTATTTTGATTGACTTGGCGTATGCTCACGCATATTCAAGACTGTAAAGAAAGTCTGTCAAGCCTTGATGATCTTTTATTTCTAAGTAGCGATATAACTACCATGCCTGATTCAATATTGCTTTGTCGCTCTGCATGATTATGACCGTCATTGCTCTCTTAGTTGGTCGCTCCCAGTCTTTTTGCTAACCTCCACCTGTACTAAGCAAACTAACCATGCAATACATAGCTCATGGGAAAGTAGCCTAAAAACTATTGTGGTAAAGAATATGTTGCGTATGTATTTTATTTCTTATGAGTTGCTTGCTGAGCGGTAACCATGTTTCTGGGGACGCCATCAACTGTCACACTTTTGTTGAATATCATGTGAGTTGCTATGCATGTTCGTCTTGTCTGAAGTAAGGGTGATTTACCGTGGGTTGAATTAATATGCATATTGTTAGAGAAGAACATTGGGCCGCCAACCAAAGCCATGCAACATGGTGGAAGTTTTAGCTTGGACCTTAATCCTCAATCTCTTATGAGAATATGCTTATGCATTAAAGAGGAGTCCATCATCTATTTTCTATGTTGTCCCGGTATGGATGTCCTCAAGCTGAGATCTATCAAAAACGAGAAATCAAATGTGATCTATCTCCTTGGACCTTTGTACAGGTGGCATAGAGGTACCCCTTTGTGACACTTGGTTAAAACATATGCAATGCAATGATAACCCATGGGGATCCGAGCTAATTAGGACAAGGAGCGAGCACTATTGGTATTCGATGCATGAGGCTTGCAACTTATAAGATGTTTTATGCATGACACATATGAAGTACTACTACCGTTGACACAATTGCTTCCATGTTTCAAAATAAAAAGCTCTAGCACTTCAAGCACCAACTACTGAGAGCATGATTGTCATTCTAAGTGTAATGTGCATTGTTCCAAAGTAGCATTGTCTTTTGCATGATTGTGATATCGTTTATTCTGAAATGATTGTATCTAGTCATCACTTAAACCTTGAAGGTGCCCTTGCATTTATGTTTTGCATCACTAAAGGGGGCAAGCTAGATATCACTTTATCATATTTGCACATCATGTTCATTGCAAATCTTTTTGATGTTTCAGTTTCATATTGTAAAACTTTCAGTCATTTGTGATTTTCTCTTGAGACAACTTAATTACTTTAGAATCATTGTCTCAGTAAGCTTTTGTCATATGACTATGAGAAAGTCTTATATGGTTAATAGCATGTCACCACAGAATTTATTCTTGTTATCATTTACCTACTCGAGGACGAGCAGGAATTAAGCTTGGGGATGTTGATACGTCCAAAACGTATCTATAATTTCTGCTTGCTCCATGCCACTTTTGGGTGATATTGCTATGATATTCATACACTTCCATACACTTTTGATCATATTTGGACTAACTTACTAATCCAGTGCACCCCAGTGCCAGTTTCTGTTTTCGGCTGTTTTTGTATTTCACGTTTTCACGTTTCGAGAACTGCCCAGAAAAATCCAAAAAAATTATATAAAAAATCAGCGATCCGGGAACGACACTGCCTCCGAAGGGCAGCCTGGGGGGGGGCACAGGGGCTCCAGGCGCCCTGTGGGCGCGCCCCCCCTGGGCCGCGCCGGGGGGGCGCCTGGGCCCCCCGAAGCCCGTCCGGTGCCCCCCTTTGGCATATATTTAAAGGGACCTCCGAAACCCTCAGCAAAAGGACTACTTTTCGCGATCCCATCTCTGTTCCGCTGCCGCCGCCGCTTCCAAGATCGGGAGCACGAGGAGAACTCTTCCCGGCACCCTGCCGGAGGGGAGGATCACCACCGGGAGCTTCTCCACCACCATGGACGCCTCCCGGATGACTCGTGAGTAGTCCACCTTGGACCATGAGTCCATGACCAGTAGCTATGTGATGTTCTCCTCCCGTTCTTGTGCTTCACTAATTAGTCCTCGTGAGCTGCCCTACATGATCGAGGCACCTATGTAATCCTTATGTTGTTGCTATGTTGAGTTTGCTGGGATCCGATGGATTATGAGATTATGTTCAGATTGATCTTGAGTAATATATTTGATTCACCTCTTTTATATTTTAGTTCATAAGTAATTCTTGCATGTTCTCCGTTGTTATTTATTGCTTTGGCCGAGTAGTAAGTAGTGACTCCAAGAGGGAACGTTATGCTCGATTGTGGGTTCATGCCCCTCGATGACTAGCTTGAGTGACAGAAACATGAGTCTAGGGGATGCGCTGTTGCCACAAGGGGGAAAACAACGGTGCTTGTGCCCGCGGGTGCAAGGATTGTTTACTTTACGCAAAGTTCTTTTAATGCAGTTGTCTGTTGCATTGAGTTTACACTATGGGTGGGACTCGCAACTTAATACCAGCGAGATGTTCTGGATAGATATCTCAAGGTGGATGATTAGTAGTAGATATTGATGGATTTCGGTCTACTTACTTTGGCGTACCGCCCATGCTTTGAACCTCAACATTTCTTGCAATGTAGTCAGCATTGGTTTGCGTTCGTGGTCCTGTCAATTGCCCAGCTGTAATTTGTTTACCTCACATAGCTGTTTTATCGTCTTTTGGGAGAGAGACATCACTAGTGAACATCATGAGACTCCGGTCCATATTACCATCATTGATCACATCCACTATTTACTTTTCGCTATTTTACTTACTATTGCAAAAACTATCTATCACTACTATCACTGCTTTTAATCCTTTGTGAACTACAAGGCCGGAGAGATTGACAACCTCTCTGTACTCGTTGGGAGCAAAGTTATTTGTATCTGTGTGCAGGTCCATGTTGATTGCTACTAATCTGGCGCCATAGCAATTGACACCTACTTGTTGAACCTAGGAGTCTCTGGGGATTTGATCCTTGGCATCTTTGCTAGGGGAAAACACTTCTACTTACTGCATCTTACACCTTCCACTTGGGGTAACCAACGAGGGGTTCGAGGCCCATCACGCGGTTGATGTAGTCGAACTTCTTTGCGATCCAACCGATCAAGCACCGAACGTACGGCACCTCCGCGTTCAGCACACGTTTAGCTTGATGGCGTCCCACGAGCTCTTGATCCAGTTGAGCTTCACGGGAGAGTTTCGTCAGCACGACGGCGTGGTGACGGATATGATGTATCTACCGGCGCAGGGCTTCGCCTAAGCACTGCAATGGTATGACCGAGGTGTGTTTCTGTGAAGGGGGGCACCGCACATGGCTAAAACAATTCAACTTGTGTGTTCTAGGGTGCCCCCCTGCCCCCGTATATAAAGGAGCAAGGGAGAGGCCGGCCCTAGAGGGGGCGCGCCAAGTGTGGGGAGTCCTACTAGGACTCCCAAGTCCTAGTAGGATTCCCCTTTCGTTTCCGGAGTATGAGAGACGGAAAGAGGTGGAGAGGGAGAAGGAAAAGTGGGCTGCACCCCTTGTCCAATTCGGACCAGAGGGGGGGCGCATGCCTCCTTCCTTTTGGCCTTTCTCCTCTATTCCCGTATGGCCCAATAAGGCCCATATACTCCGAAAAATACCCGAATCACTCGGAACCTTTCCGATGTCCGAATATAGTCGTCCAATATATCGATCTTTACGTCTCGACCATTTCGAGACTCCTCGTCATGTCCCCGGTCTCATCCGGGACTCCGAACTCCTTCGGTACATCAAAACTCATAAACTCATAATACTGATCGTCATCAAGAGTTAAGCGTGCGGACCCTACGGGTTCGAGAACTATGTAGACATGATCGAGACTCATCTCCGGTCAATAACCAATAGCGGAACCTGGATGCTCATATTGGCTCCTACATATTCTACAAAGATCTTTATCGGTCAAACCGCATAACAACATACGTTGTTCCTTTTGTCATCGGTATGTTACTTGCCCGAGATTCGATCGTTGGTATCTCTATACCTAGTTCAATCTCGTTACCGGCAAGTCTCTTTACTCGTTCCGTAATACATCATCTCGTGACTAACTCATTAGTCATTTGCTTGCAAGGCTTATTATGATGTGCATTACCGAGAGGGCCCAGAGATACCTCTCCGACACTCGGAGTGACAAATCCTATTCTTGATCTATGCCAACACCACGAACACTTTCGGAGACACATGTAGAGCATCTTTATGATCACCCAGTTACGTTGTGACGTTTGATAGCACACAAGGTGTTCCTACGGTATTCGGGAGTTGCATAATCTCATAGTCATAGGAACATGTATAAGTCATGAAGAAAGCAATAGCAGTAAAACTAAACGATCATAGTGCTATGCTAACGGATGGGTCTTGTCCATCACATCATTCTCCTAATGATGTGATCCCATTGATCAAATGACAACTCATGTCTATGGCTAGGAAACATAGCCATCTTTGATCAATGAGCTAGTCTAGTAGAGGCATACTAGGGATACTTTGTTTTGTCTATGTATTCACACATGTACTAAGTTTCCGGTTAATACAATTCTAGCATGAATAATAAACATTTATCATGATATAAGGAAATAAATAATAACTTTATTATTGCCTCTAGGGCATATTTCCTTCATTAAGTTCATGAAGAACAGAGTAACGCTTTAAGTAATATGACATGATGTAGAGGAATTAACTCAAGCAATGTGATGAAAACCCCATGTTTTTATCCTAGATGGCAACAATACAATACGTGCATCGCTACCCCTACTTTGTCACTGGGTGAGGACACCGCAAGATTGAACCCAAAGAAAAACACTTCTCCCATTGCAAGAAAAACCAATCTAGTTGGCCAAACCAAACCGATAGTTCGAATAGAATTACTAAGATAGCAAATCATGCATATAAGAATTCAGAGAAGATTCAAATAATATTCATAGATAAGCTGATCATAAATCCACAATTCATCAGATCTCGACAAACACACCGCAAAAGAAGATTACATCAGATAGATCTCCAAGAAGATCGAGGAGAACATGGTATTGAGAATTAAAGAGAGAGAAGAAACCATCTAGCTACTAGCTATGGACCCGTAGGTCTGTGGTAAACTACTCACGCTTCATCGGAAGGGCAATGGTGTTGATGTAGAAGCCCTCCGTGGTTGAATCCTCCTTAGGTAGAGTACCGTAAAAGGCCTCCAGATGGGATCTCATGG
Source organism: Secale cereale (assembly GCA_902687465.1). Classification (NCBI taxonomy): domain Eukaryota; kingdom Viridiplantae; phylum Streptophyta; class Magnoliopsida; order Poales; family Poaceae; genus Secale; species Secale cereale. The sequence continues at coordinate 467,979,101 of LR738713.1, read as the reverse complement.
GTACAGAAGGTTATGGCGGCGAAAAAGTGGTTTCGATGCCTACTATAGGGTTTCTGGAATATTTGAGAATATATAGGCGGAAGAAGTAGGTCAGGGGGCTGCGAGGGGCCCACAAGGTAGGGGGCGCCCCTACCCCCTGGGTGCGCCCTCCACCCTTGTGGCCGCCTCGCGGCTCCTCTGACTTGGACTCCAAGTCCCCTGGGTGTCTTCTGGTCCAAGAAAAATCATCATAAAGTTTCATTCCGTTTGGACTCTGTTTGATATCCCTTTTCTGCGAAACTCGAAAACAAGGAGAAAACTGAAACTTACACTAGGCTCTAGGTTAATAAGTTAGTCTCAAAAATAATATAAAATAGCATATTAATGCATATAGAACATCCAAATCAGATAATATAATAGCATGGAACAATCAAATATTATAGATACATTTGAGACGTATCACTACCGAACCTCGAAGGTCGACCAGAACACATACCGCACTAGAGTGGTACGGTAACCCTATCCTGGAAGTCATGTTGTTAGACAACGACAAACCTTCAAACTATGAAGAAGCTATGATGAGCCCAAATTACGATAAATGGCTTGCGGCCATGAAATCTGAGATAGGATCCATGTATGAGAACAAAGTATGGACTTTGGTGGACTTGTCCGATGATCGGCAAGCCATTGAGAATAAATGGATCTTCAAGAGGAAGACACACACTGATGGTAATATCACTGTCTACAAACCTCGACTTGTTGCGAAAGGTTTTTGACAAGTTCAAGGTGTTGACTACGATGAGATTTTCTCACTCGTGGTGATGCTTAAGTCTGTTCGAATCATGTTAGCAATTGTCGCATTTTATGAAATCTGGCAAATGGATGTCAAAACTGCATTCCTTAATGGATTTCTTAAAGAAGAGTTGTATATGATGCAACCAGAAGGTTTTGTCAATCCTAAAGGTGCTAACAAAGTGTGCAAGCTCCAAAGATCCATCTATGGACTGGTGCAAGCATCTCGGAGTTGGAATATACACTTTGATGAGTTGATCAAAGCATATAGTTTTATACAGACTTGCAGTGAAGCATGTATTTACAAGAAAGTGAGTGGGAGCACTACAAACTTTCTGACAAGTATATGTGAATGATATATTGTTGATCAGAAATGATGTTGAATTTTCTGGAAAGCATAAAAGAGTGTTTGAAAGGAGTTTTTCAAAGAAAGACCTTGGTGAAGCTGCTTACATATTGGGCATCAAGATCTATAGAGATAGATTAAGACGCTTGATAAGACATTCAATGAGTACATACCTTGATAAGATTTTGAAGGAGTTCAAAATGGATCAGTCAAAGAAGGAGTTCTTGCTTGAGTTGTAAGGTATGAAGTTGAGTAAGACTCAAAGCCCGACCACGGCAGAAAAATAGAGAGAATGAAAGTCATTCCCTATGCCTCAGCCATAGGTTCTATAAAGCATGCCATGTTGTGTACCAGACCAATTGTTTGCCTTGCCACGTGTCTGGCAAGGGGGTACAAGAGTGATCCAGGAGTGGATCACTGGATAACGATCAAAATTATCCTTAGTGGAATAAGGAAATGTTTCTCGATTATGGAGGTGATAAAGAGTTCGTCGTAAAGGGTTACGTCGATGCAAGCTTTGACACTAATCCAGATGACTCTGAGTATCAATCTGGATGTGTATTGAAAGTAGGAGCAATTAGCTAGAGTACCTCTATGTAGAGCATTATAGACATAGAAAATTTTCAAAGTACACACAGATCTGAATGTTGCAGACCCATTGACTAAAAACTCTCTCACAAGACAAACATGATCATACCTTAGAGTGTTAATCACATAAACGATGTGAACTAGATTATTGACTCTAGTAAACTCTTTGGATGTTAACCACATGGCAATGTGAACTATGGGTGTTAATCACATGGCGATGTGAACTAGATTATTGACTCTAGTAAACTCTTTGGGTGTTAATCACATGACGATGTGAACTAGATTATTGACTCTAGTGCAAGTGGGAGACTAATGGAAATATGCCCTAGAGGCAATAATAAAATGGTTATTATTATATTTCCTTAATCATGATAAAGGTTTATTATTCATGCTATAATTTTATTGACCGGAAACCTAAATACATGTGTGAATACATAAAAAAATATCGTGTCCCTAGTAAGCCTCTACTAGACTAGCTCGTTAATCAAAGATGGTTAGGGTTTCCTAACCATGGACATGAATTGTCATTTGATAAACGGGATCACAAAATTATGAGAATGATGTGATGGACAAGACCCATATGTTAGCTTAGCATTTGATCGTACAGTTTATTGCTACTGCTTTCATGTATGTCAACTACATATTCCTTTGACTATGAGATCATGCAACTCCCGGATACCGGAGGAATACCTTGTGTGTTATCAAACGTCACAACGTAACTGAGTGATTATAAAGATTCTCTACAGGTATCTCTGAAGGTGTTTTGTTGGGTTGGCATGAATCAACATTACGATTTGTCACTCCGAGTATCGGAGAGGTATCTATGGGCCCTCTCGGTAATACACATCATAATAAGCCTTGCAAGCAAATGACTAATGAGTTAGTCACGGGAGGATGTATTACAAAATGAGTAAAGAGACTTGTCGGTAACGAGATTGAACTAGCTATAGAGATACCGACGATCGAATCTCGGGCAAGTAACATACCGACATACAAAGGGGATTGTGTATGTTGTCATAACGGTTCGGCCAATAAAGATATTCGTAGAATATGTAGGAGCCAATATGGGCATCCAGGTTCCGCTATTATTTATTGACCGGAGAGGTGTCTCGGTCATGTCTACAGAGTTCTCGAACCCGTAGGGTCCGCATACTTAACGTTCGTTGACGATATAGTATTATATGAGTTATGTGATTTGGTGACCAAATATTGTTCGGAGTCCTGGATGAGATCACGGGCATGACAAGGAGTCTGGAAATGGTCAAGAGGTAAAGATTGATATATAGGACGATGGTATTCGGACACCAGAAGTGTCCTAGAGGACATCAGGTACTCGTCGGGTCACCGGGAGGAGTTTCTGGCACCCCCGGCAAAATATATGAGCCTTATGGGCCAAGAGGGGAAACACACCAGGCACCAGGGGCTAGTTCACCCCCATATGGGCGGAACCAAGACGAGAAGGAAAGAGGGGAAGAGAAAGGAAAGGGGGGGGTGGGATTCGGACTCCCCCCTCCTTTTTCCTTCCCCCTCCGACATATAAGGCAGGGGACACAGCTAAGGGCAGCAGCCCAAGTAGGCTGACCCTACTTGGGCGCGCCCTGGCTGCCTCCCTCTCCCTCCCACCTATATATATATATATATATATATATATATATATATATATATATATATAT
>LR738713.1:467856471-467975656 GCA_902687465.1 Secale cereale | reverse complement strand
GTGGGGGGGGGGGGGGGGGGGGCGCCCTAGCACAACACAACATCAGTTGTTATCTGTGTGCGGCGCCCCCATCCACCGTTTACTCCACCGGTCATTTTTTTCGTAGTGCTTAGGCGAAGCCCTACGGAGACCACTTCACTATCATCGTCACCACGCCGCGTGCTGACAGAACTCATCTACTACCTCGACGTCTTGCTGGATCAAGAAGGCGAGGGGCGTCATCGAGCTGAACGTGTGCAGAACGCAGAGGAGCCGTACTATCATGCCCAAGATGCGATTATATCTCGATCACTAGATAAAAACTTGTGATTGAGGCACAACCGCATTTTGGGCGGGTAGCGAGATGGATATCATTACATCGTACCATTACATACATAGGTGGGGATACATACAAGTCATACAATCTCCACATGAATACAACAATTTATACACAAGACATCCGACTATGGATAAAAACATGAAAAGCACAACGACATCCATCCTGCTATCCCAGGCTGCCAACCAGGAACCTATCCCAGGACTGACGAAGAAGAAGAAGAAAGAACTCCAACACAAGGAAACATCGCTCTCATGTCAAGTCATCGGAAACCTGCACCTGCAACCGTTGTTGTAGTATCTGTAAGCCACGAGGACTCAGCAATCCCATAACCATGGGTATCAAGACTACCAAAGCTTAATGGGTATGGAGAGGTTAAGTGGTGAGGTTGCAGCAGCGGCTAAGCATTGTATGGTGGCTAACTTACGAGTACAAGAATAAGATGAGCATCTACGCAAGCGGTCGCAAACTAGAAATGATCGCTAGAGATCCTGAACTACTTATGAGTCAAACATAACCCCACCATGTTCTCTTCTCAAAGTGAAAAGAGATGGTCACGGTTACTCACACGGTTGTGTATTTTATTTCGGATCCTCTGTCAAGTTTTCTACAACCGGACATTAACAAATTCCAATCTGCCACATAACCGTGGGCACGGCTTTCGAAAGATCATAACCCTGCAGGGGTGTCCCACCTTAGCCCATCACAAGCTCTCACGATCAGCAGAGGTAAAAACCCATATCTTAGGGACAGCCCGATCAGACTCGGAATCCCGGTGCACAAGACATTTCAACAATGGTAAAACAAGTCCAACAAGACCTCCCGGCGTGCCGACACCCTGATAGTAGCCGCGTGTATCTCGTCTCAGGCCGCGTTTGGAAGAGCACAGCGTACAGCAACCAAATACCCCAAGTTGCCAAGGGGCGGCGCCGCAAACGACTCTAGTTGGGACCAACACCATTGGCACTGGCCCCTCCCTGTGATGTAGAATTAAGAACCTGGGGACGCGACCCCCTAGGAAAATTAATTAATTAATTAAGTTTTTATTATGAGGCAAATTAAAACCAATGTTGGGCCTTGCTGGAGGAGTTTTATTCAAAGACGAACTGTCAAGGGGTCCCCATATACCCAACCGCGTTAGGAACGCAAAATCAAGAAACATAACACCGGTTTATCAGTTCTTAAGGCGGCATGACTGGAACAAAACATCGAGCAAAAGGCTAAGCCTTCCACCCATTGCCAAGTATATAGGTGCATTAATTATAGTTATAGATATTGTGATATTCCAACGACCAAGTTCCAACATGGAGCAATCTTCATCTTCAGCTGCAACTCACAACACTATAAGAGGGACTGAGCAAGTGGTAACATAGCCAAACAACGGTTTGCTAGGATGGTGTCAAAGGTTAGAGGTTTCATGGCAACAATGAGAGGCTGACAACGAATAGATAGGTAACGCGACATATAGCGATAGCATCGAGACAACTAGCATAGCAATGATAGTAATGAGATCCAACGTGATGGTCATCTTGCCTGAGATCCTGGGAAGAAGAACGAGTACATGAAGAAGACGAAGAAGAAGCCACGTATACGAACCAAGTGTAGTCGAACGAATCCTCATGATCGCAATGAAACAAGCACTAACGAGAAGAAGCAAACAACACGGTAAACACACAACACATAACAACACATGATGCTCAACCAAGTATGATGCATGACAAGGCTACATGATGCAAATCATGGCAAGAGATGAAGCATACAAGAACATCACACAAAGCAAGTTCAAATGAGGCCGGAGACAACATATAACAATTCCGGTAAGTCCTCATATGCAAATTTCAAAATTGGTCCAGATCTGAACAAACCTTATGTTAAAGTTTTTAAATAGCAAGTTAACATGCACCATGATGATCTACTCAAAATTCTAGTCAATTTACATGTAAGGTTCATTTAATTCGGAGCTACGGCCTAGAAGATATGAGCAAAATAAGTCAAGTATGGCAAAGATGCAAAACTCATCCAAACATCAAGAAAGCACACTCCAAACATGTATACAACATGTTATTATGCATCTACTTGCAAAAACACACAAGTTTCATATAGGCCACGCTCAAAACGGAGCAACGGTTCAACACATACACACGAAACAAGATTAAAGGACAAGTTGTCCCAAAACAGCCACTAAGCACTTTGCATTCATCAAAACAACATGCTACAGGATCATCTCATGGCATCAAAGGGCATGGCAAGCATGTATATGTCAAGCACTACAAGCATGACCACTGAGCTACTACCAAACACCACTAGAACATGCTCAAAACATCATGGCAAGATTGCAAATAATAACAATTTCACAGACTTAGTGAAATAAACTGAACATGGCAACAACAATGACAAGTAGGCATGTTTGCAAGCTTGTGCAACTCATCTCAAAGCATATCATGGCATATGAATGTAACCAACAGCAACAAGACATGTTTATGAAGCTACTCATGGCAAGAACATAGTCATAGGATGCATAGAACACTAGATATTCACATGGGAAAACTGAACTTATTGATAACACGCTGACAAAAATATTTATAGCAATTTGAGAGCAAGAAAGAGACAATCTACAACAACATATAAATGCAAACAAGGGCATGGATGGATAGATCATAACATGAGCATCAAGACATGATCATTGGACATACTAAAACATGCAAGGATTTGACTGGGGCATCAAGCAAACATTGCACCATAATATAACAGTTTCAGACTTAGCAGTTTTTCAACAAATCTCAAGATACAACAACAGCAAGTAGGTCACTTTGCAAGCTTGTTGCACTCACCACAAGGTATATCATGAAAAGTGGATTGCACCACATCAAAGATGGCATTATTGTGCTTCTAAAACATGTTGACATGTTGCTCAAACAAAAATCACACATAAAGATATGAAAAAGACAAATCAGCAACTTATAACAAGTTTCAGCACTTAACAGCCACATGCACTTTTGCAACAGAGATAAACATGGCAATATGGCACCTAACATGAATGCAACAACAACCATCATGTAGACCACTTCACAATGAACATGTTGACATATCATACACTCCATTTAGACCAACATGCACAAAGTTACACCATGTTAAACATGCATACATATTGTTGACAGAAAACAAGGACTTAACAGTAACATCATATAGCAATTTTGCAATGAAGATTAAGGCATCAATATGAATAGTAACATGCATGAAAATGCAACTAACGTGTAGAGCTTCAAGAGAAGAACATTTTGACATATTATACACCTCCATAGGACAACCGAGCACAAAGTTACAGCCACACGAACATGCACACATAATATGATGAAATCTGGGACAGTCGTTTTTGAGAGGAAAAAAACAGGATGAGCGCTATATAAATAAAAAACGCACGGGCGGGGTTTTGGCGGATTCTCACCATGGGTCGAGGCCCAGATGGTGAAGGAGGGCGAGGCAGAGGCAGGCCGGCTCGGGGCTGGGCCTTGGCGTGCGATGCGGCCCACGAGGCCGAGCTGGCGGAGGAAGGCCGGCCCAGGCGAGGCAGGGCGCTGGGGAGCTCCTCCCGATCTGATCGGAGGCGGAGCTTCGAGCATGGCGGCGGCGAGCCCTGAGGTCGTCGACGGCGAGGCAAGCGGGACCCGGTCGGATCTGGCCGGCGGCTGCCGGATCCGGCCCTGGAGGCGGTGATGCGGTAGAGGACCCGGCGGCGGGCACTCGGGCCGCGGAGGGAGTCGGTCAGGCGACGGAGGGCGACTGGCGGCGGTGGTCGGCGAGGCCGGCCGCTGTGGTAGTAGGCGAGGAGGCGAGGCCCGGCGGCGGAGGAGCGGGCGACTCGGGCCTGGCACGGCCTGGGGACGGGCCGGAGATGGGCCCCACGGGCCCGGCGGCGCGGGAGGAGGGAGGTGGTGGCGCGGAGCGACACGTGGCGGCGGTGGATTCGCCTGTGGCGGCGGTGGCGCTGAGGTGACGGTCTGCGATTGGCAGGGGCGACGTGGCTGGAGGCGGTGGACATGTCCGGCGGCGGCGCGGACACGTCCGGCTGCGCGAGGAGCTGTGGAGGAGCGCGGAAAACGAGGAAATGGATTAGGGTTTCCGGATATGGACGGGGGAGGTGTTTAAATAGGTAGATGGAGCTAGGATAGTCCAAATGAGGTAGGGTTTTCGCCCACATGATTGTGATCCAACGACCGAGAGTATGGAGGGGGTTTAGATGGGCTAGTGGGCTGTGGTGGAGGGGTGCTGGGTTGCAAAGAGAGAGGGGTCCGGCAGTTAACGCGGTTAATCGTTGGGGCATCAACAGGACTCCGAATGCGAAGAAATTTGACAGGCGGTCTGTCTACACTATAATAAGACCACACGCCAAGTTTCAACCCATTCCGAGAATATTTTTCGGCCACTTGTAAAATAAATATTCGGAGGTGCCACGGGTGCGTGCGAGTGTGTCTAGGCTCAGAACGGACAACGGGGAGGGCGGGGCAACTACGCACGGATGCAAGTTTTGAAAACATGTTGATGACATGCACATGATGACATGGCAAAGTGCAACACGCAAGCAGATGACATGGCAACGATAGCAAATAACTAGAAGACACCTGGCGCATCGGTCTCGGGGTGTCACACATATGTTCGGTACTTGATCGGTTGAAGCCCGAAGAAGTTTGACTACATCAACCTCGTTGTGAAACGCTTCCGCTTACGGTCTACGAGGGTACGTAGACACACTCGTCTCGTCGTTTCTATGCATCTTCGTAGATAGATCATTGCGTGTGCGTAGTTTTTTTGGTTTTCCATGCAACGTTTTCCAACACATATATCCATATTAAACCATGGAACGTCGATCAAACTACATAGATCAGCAAACAGACATAGGCTAGAACATTTCTTTCACCAAAAGATTGGATGTACAAACGACCACCAAAGTTCACATGAACGACATACAACTTGAAACTACATCTAAAACTTAAAATTAAAGTGAAGAAAAGTGGATCTTCACCATTTTCGGGCCGCCTTACCCTTCCGGTCGCCGGTGCAGCTGTAGCCGACGGCGATTGGAGGATCGTCCGAGTCGTTGTACGAGGAGCCGTCGTCGTCGTCATCGGAGGAGGTGGAGGAGACGATGATGAGGCCCTTGAAGCGCCGGATGGCTTGGTCCTGCTGCCTCTTGAGCTTTGCCAACCGAGCCGCCTCCGTCGCCTTCTCCCTGGCCACGCGCTCGGACAACTCGATAGCTAGCCGGAGAGCCTTCCCATTCTTTCGGCGGAGCCACCGAGCGTCTGTCTTCGCTGTCGTAAGTGATCGGCGGTACACCGACGCGAGGAGCCACTCGTCATCGTTGGGCTCCGAGGGTTACTCGCGGCAGTGGTGGACAGAGCTCTCCGCCGTGTTGTGACGCCCCGAGACCGATGCGCCAGGTGTCAGCCAGTTATTCGTCATCGTTGCCATGTCATTTGCTTGCGTGTTGCACTTTGTCATGTCATCATGTGCATTTCATTAGCATGTTTTCAAAACTTGCATTCGTTCGGGCTCCCCAGTTCTCTCCGTTGTCAGTTCTGAGCCCAGACACACTCGCAGGCGCCAGCGGCACCTCCGAATATTTATTTTATAAGTGGCCGGAAAATGTTCTCGGAATGGGTTGAAACTTGGCGTGCGGTCTTATTATAGCGTAGGTAGACCGCCTGTCAAATTTCGTCGCATTCGGAGTTCGTTTGATAGCCCAACCGTTAAACTTATAGCGGCACTATAGCCGGATAAACGTCGGACGTTTCGGTGTTCCGAAACAGTCGCCGGAACCGCTCTCTCTCTTCTCTCGTCTCAGCCCGATGCCTTCTACACAGCCCGCTAACCAGCCCACTTTTACCCCCTCGACTGCACGCCCGAAACTGCCCCGAACCCGAACCGGTCTGTCAGTACCGATGGGTCCGGATCATCCCCAAACATCCCTAAAATATCATCGGTTCTTTGTTTGGACTCCCTAGCTATTTATTCTCGACCGTTCAATTTTGATCGGAGGGTCCGTTTTGCCCCTAAGCTAGTCCACCTAACTATTTAATCAAATCTAACCCTAGAATATAGGACACTTGTCCCATCCTTCCCATTCCTCCGCCGCCGCCACACTGTCTTCTCCCACCTCGGGATCCTCTCGTTCCAGATCCATCCAACCAGCCGCTCGATCCCCCTCCTGCTCTGCCTAGCTCACACGACACGTAGGAGAGGAATTCCTCCTCGCGCTCCTGGAGCCCGAGTAGCAGCCGCCAGACCGTGCGCCTCATCCCCGCCTCCACGCTCGGTCGGGAGAGGAGCTCCCGACCCACGAGCTTCGCCACGTCGAGACCCCAAGCTCCTGCAGCCGTGAGCGCCCTACGCCCCAACCGCTCGAGCACCGGCCGGCCACCGGAGCACCACCACCGGCGACCAGAACCAGGCCAGCTGCCTCTCGCGCCTTCTCCTCCTCCCTACCTTCCTTTTCTCCCCTACTCTAACTCCTCTCTCTCCCTTGTTTTCCGTGGACAGAAGCCACTCGCCGACCATCTTCAGCATCGCCGCCGCAGATTGTCGTTGACCCGTCCCACATCGCAGCACCGGGATTCTGTGGCTTCGTCACCGCGCGAACCATCCCACCAACGACCCGACCACCTGGCCACCAGCGTCGCCGCGCCCATGCTCACCTCTGGCCATGCGGCCTGCATCACATGAAGACGGCACGCCAAGTCCCCTGCCTCGCCTCTGCTTCGTTCGAGGGAGGGGGACGACGCGCCCGGTCACCGCGCTGACCCGCCTGGGCCGCCCCTCACCTCTGTGCCCTGCCGTTGCCGGCGACCCGTAGTGCCAAGTCCTGCCGCGCCGCCGCGGTTCTCTGACGAGCAGCAGCAGTTCGGCCAGAGGACACGCCTCTGACTCGATCGCTCGATCCGGTCGGGTCATCGACCTCGCCCGTTAGCATCGCCCGAACCGCATCGCCAGCCCAGCGCCTCTCCTGTTGCCGCGGCTGCAAGGCCCAGACAGCCTCAGCCTCCCTCCTCGCCATTTTGGGCCTGGCCCAGCTGGGTGAGATGCCCCAGCGCGCCCTCCTTTTTATATTTTTTTTCTTTCCTCTTGTTGGGCCAGCCTGTAGATTCGGCCTTTGTTGTTTTTTTAAGGCCAGCGAATTTATCTATTTTCCAGAGAATAATCTGTTCTAGAGTTTAGCCCTCAAACTTCATGCATATAATAACTTCACAACGGTGCATCATATGTAAAAACTTTATATATGTAAAATGCTCAGAATTTTGTCTAGTTTCATAATATGCCACTTTCACCCCTGTTAAAAATGTTTAACTTGTTGTTTGCATTAATTTGTGTAAATAACATGCTAAAATGATTTAATTCATAACTAAATAACCGTAGCTCCAAATTTAATAAACCTTATATGTAAATGGGGTGGAAAAATGTGTAGAATAACATGATGCACTTGGTTTTGCTGTTTAACAACTTTAAAATGTGGTAATAGGCAGAACAGTACCAAGTTCATAATATGCACATGGTGTTTTTCCGGAATTGTTGTTGTTATTTCCGGCCTCATTTAAAATGAATAAATAGGTAGTTTGTTTTTGCTTCACCTCTTGCCATGTTAACAAACATTTAATCTTGTCTTGTAAATAAACGAGAGTCAACTAAATATATAAATGTGGTGTTTCGTCAATATGCAACTCGTTGCATATTGAGCTCCACTTAACTTGTAGTTTTGTTAGTGCACCTTGCCATGCCATGCATGTTTAAACCGGACATGCATCATACTTGGATGTGCATCGTATGCCATGTTAATGCTTGGATGTTTACCGTGTTGTTTGCTTCTTTCCGATATGCTTCTCTTGTTAGCTTCAGGTGAAGGAAATATGCCCTAGAGGCAATAATAAAGTTGTTATTTATATTTCCTTATATCATGATAAATGTCTTTTATTCATGCTAGAATTGTATTAACCAGAAACTTAGTACATGTGTGAATACATAGACAAAACAGAGTGTCCCTAGTATGCCTCTACTAGACTAGCTCATTGATCAAAGATGGTTATGTTTCCTAACCATAGACATGAGTTGTCATTTGATCAACGGGATCACATCATTAGGAGAATGATGTGATGGACAAGACCCATCCGTTAGCATAGCACTATGATCGTTTAGTTTTACTGCTATTGCTTTCTTCATGACTTATACATGTTCCTATGACTATGAGATTATGCAACTCCCGATTACCGTAGGAACACCTTGTGTGCTATCAAACGTCACAACGTAACTGGGTGATCATAAAGATGCTCTACAGGTGTCTCCGAAAGTATTCGTGGTGTTGGCATAGATCAAGATTAGGATTTGTCACTCCGAGTGTCGAAGAGGTATCTCTGGGCCCTCTCGGTAACACACATCATAATAAACCTTGCAAGCAAAAGACTAATGAGTTAGTCACGAGATGATGTGTTACGGAACGAGTAAAGAGACTTGCCGATAACGAGATTGAACTAGGTATAGAGATACCGACGATCGAATCTCGGGCAAGTAACATACCGATGACAAAAGGAACAACGTATGTTGTTATGCGGTTTTGACCGATAAAAGATCTTCGTAGAATATGTAGGAGCCAATATGAACATCCAGGTTCCATAATGGTTATTGACCGGAGATGAGTCTCGGTCATGTCTACATAGTTCTCGAACCCGTAGGGTCCGCACGCTTAACGTTTGATGACGATCGGTATTATGAGTTTATGAGTTTTGATGTACCAAAGGTAGTTCGGAGTCCCAGATGAGATCACGGACATGACGAGGAGTCTCGGAATGTCCGAGACATAAAGATTGATATATTGGACGACTATATTCGGACACCGGAAGTGTTCCGGAAAAGTTTCGGATTTAACGGGATTGCCGGAGGGGGTTACCGGAACCCCCTACGAGGGGGGATGGTCCATAGTGGGCCTTAAGGAAAAGAGAGAGGCAGCCCATAAAGGCTGGCCGGCGCCCCACCAGGAGATCCTAGTTGGAATAGGATTGGGGGGCGCCACCTCTCCCTCCTTTTTCCTTTCCCTCTCTTCCTTCTTGGTGGACTCCTACTAGGAATAGGATTGCAATCCTATTCCTAGTAGGATTGCCCTAGCCCACCATAGGAGGCCGGCCGGCCCTCCTCCCTTGCTCCTTTATATACGGGGGCAGGGGGGCACCCAAAGACACACAAGTTGAATTGTTCCAGCCGTGTGCGGTGCCCCCCTCCACAGAAACACACCTCGGTCATACCGTCGCAGTGCTTAGGCGAAGCCCTGCGCCGGTGAATACATCATATCCGTCACCACGCCGTCGTGCTGACGAAACTCTCCCGTGAAGCTCAACTGGATCTAGAGCTCGTAGGACTTCATCAAGCTGAACGTGTGCTGAACGCGGAGGTGCCGTACGTTCGGTGCTTGATCGGTTGAATCGCGAAGAAGTTCGACTACACCAACCGCGTCACTTGACGCTTCCGCTTCCGGTCTACGAGGGTACGCAGACACACTCTTCCCTCTCGTTGCTATGCATCTGGTAGATAGATCTTGCGTGATCGTAGGAAAATTTTAAAATACTACGTTCCCCAACAGTGGCATCATGAGCCAGGTCTATGCGTAGATGATATGCACGAGTAGAACAAAATGAGTTGTGGGCGATACTAGTCATACTGCTTACCAGCATGTCATACTTTGCTTCGGCGGTATTGTGAGATGAAGCGGCCCGGACCGACATTACGCGTACGCTTACGTGAGACTGGTTTCACCGTTACGAGCACTCGTTGCTTAAAGGTGACTGGCGGGTGTCTGTCTCTCTCACTTTAGCTGAATCAAGTGTGGCTACGCCCGGTCCTTGTGAAGGTTAAAACAGCACATACTTGACGAAACATCGTTGTGGTTTTGTATGCGTAGGTAAGAACGGTTCTTGCTAAGCCCGTAGCAGCCACGTAAAACTTGCAACAACAAAGTAGAGGACGTCTAACTTGTTTTTGCAGGGCATGTTGTGATGTGATATGGTCAAGACATGATGAGTTATACGGTTTTGTATGAGATGATCATGTTTTGTAAAGTTATCGGCAACTGGCAGGAGCCATATGGTTGTCGCTTTATTGTATGAAATGCAATCGCCATGTAATTGCTTTACTTTATCACTAAGCGGTAGCGATAGTCGTAGAAGCAATAGTTGGCGAGACGACAACGATGCTACGATGGAGATCAAGGTGTCGCGCCGGTGACGAAGGTGATCATGAAGGTGCTTTGAAGATGGAGATCAAAAGCACAAGATGATGGCCATATCATGTCACATATTTTGATTGCATGTGATGTTTATCTTATTATGCTTCTTATTTTGCTTAGAACGACGGTAGCATTATAAGATGATCCCTTACTAAATTTCAAGGTATAAGTGTTCTCCCTGAGTATGCACCGTTGCGAAAGTTCGTCGTGCCGAGACACCACGTGATGATCGGGTGTGATAAGCTCTACGTTCAAATACAACGGGTGTAAGCCAGTTTTGCACACGCAGAATACCCGGGTTAAACTTGACGAGCCTAGCATATGCAGATATGGCCTCGGAACACTGGAGACCGAAAGGTCGAGCGTGAATCATATAGTAGATATGATCAACATAAGATGTTCACCATTGAAACTACTCCATCTCACGTGATGATCGGACATGGTTTAGTTGATTTGGATCACGTGATCATTTAGATGACCGGAGGGATGTCTATCTAAGTGGGAGTTCTTTAATTAATATGATTAAATTGAACTTTAATTTATCATGAACTTAGTCCTTGTAGTATTAGCATATCTATGTTGTAGATCAATAGCTCACGATGTTGCTCCCCGTTTATTTTTTTTATATGTTCCTAGAGAAAACTAAGTTGAAAGATGTTAGTAGCAATAATGCGGAATTGTTCCGTGATCTGAGGATTATCCTCATTGCTGCACAGAGAAATATGTCCTTGATGCACCGCTAGGTGACAGACCTATTGCAGGAGCAGATGTAGACGTTATGAACGTTTTGACAAAAGCTCGGTATGATGACTACTTGATAGTTTAGTGCACCATGCTTTACGGCTTATAACCGGGACTTCAAAAACGTTTTGAACGCCATGGAGCATATGAGATGTTCCAAGAGTTGAAATTAGTATTTCATACTCATGCCCGTGTCGAGAGGTATAAGACTTCTGACAGTACTTTGCCTACAAGATGGAGGAGAATAGCTCAACCAGTGAGCATGTGCTCAGATTGTCTGGGTACTACAATTACTTGAATCAAGTGGGAGTTAATCTTCCAGATAAGATAGTAATTGACAAAGTTCTCTAGTCACTATCACCAAGTTAGTAGAACTTCGTGATGAACTATAATATGCAAGGGATGACGAAGGTAATTCCCGAGCTCTTCGCAATGCTCAAATCGACGAAGGTAGAAATCAAGAAAGAACATCAAGTGTTGATGGTTAATAATACCACTTGTTTCAAGTAAAGGGCAAAGGGATAGAAGGGGAACTTCAAGAAGAATGACAAGCAAGTTGTCACTCCCATGAAGAAACCCAAAGCTAAACTCAAGCCTGAAACTAAGTGCTTCTACTACAAAGGAAATGGTCACCGGAAGTGGAACTACCCTATATACTTGGCGGATAAGAAGGATGGCAAAGTGAACAAAGGTATATTTGATATACAGATTATTGATGTGTATTTTACTAGTGTTCATAGCAACCCCTCGGTATTTGATACTGGTTCAGTTGCTAAAGAGTAGTAACTCGAAGTGGGGGTTGCATAATGAACATAAACTAGTTAAAGGATGAAGTGACGATGTGTATTGGAAGCAGTTCCAAGATTGATATGATCATCATCGCACACTCCCTATACTTTCGGGATTAGTGTTGAATCTAAATAAGTGTTACTTGGTGTTAGTGTTGAGCATGAATATGATTTGATCATGTTTATTGCAATACAGTTATTCATGTAAGTTAGAGAATAATTGTTGTTCTGTTTACATGAATAAAACCTTCTATGGTCATACACCCAATGAAAATAGTTTGTTGGATCTCGATCGTGTGATACACATATTCATAATATTGAAGCCAAAAGATGCAAGGTTAATAATGATAGTGCAACTTATTTGTGGCATTGCCGTTTAGATCATATTGGTGTAAAACGCATGAAGAAACTCCATAGTGATGGACTTTTGGAATCACTTGATTATGAATCACTTGGTGCTTGCGAACCATGCCTCATGGGCAAGATGACTAAAACTCCGTTCTCCGGAACTATGGAGCGAGCAACATATTTGTTGGAAATCGTACATACTGATGTATGTGGGCCAATGAGTGTTGAAGCTCGCGGCGGGTATCGTTATTTTCTGACCTTCACTGATGATTTGAGCAGATATGGGTATATCTACTTAATGAAGCACAAGTCTGAAACATTTGAAAAGTTCAAAGAATTTCAGAGTGAAGTAGAGAATCATCGTAACAAGAAAATAAAGTTTCTATGATCTGATCGTGGAGGAGAATATTTGAGTTACGAGTTTGGTCTTCATTTGAAACAATGTGGAATAGTTTCACAACTCACGCCACCCGGAAGACCACAGCGTAATGGTGTGTCCGAACGTCGTAACCGTACTTTATTGGATATGGTGCGATCTATGATGTCTCTTACCGATTTACCACTATCGCTTTTGGGGTTATGCATTAGAGACAGCTACATTCACGTTAAATAGGGCACCATCTAAAATCCGTGGAGATGACACCGTATGAACTATGGTTTGACGAGAAACCTAAGCTGTCATTTCTTTAAGTTTGGGACTGCGATGCTTATGTGAAAAAGTTTCAACATGATAAGCTCAAACCCAAATTGGAGAAGTAAATCTTCATAGGATACCCAAAAAGAAACTGTTGGGTACACCTTCTATCACAGATCCGAAGGCAAGGTCTTTGTTGCTAAGAGTGGATCCTTTCTAGAGAAGGAGTTTCTCTCGAAAGAAGTGAGTGGGAGGAAAGTAGAACTTGATGAGGTAATTGTACCTTCTCCCGGATTGAAAAGTAGTACATCACAGAAAATTGTTCCAGTGATTCCTACACCAATCAGTGAGGAAGTTAATGATGATGATCATGAAACTTCGAATCAAGTTTCTGCTGAATGTCGTAGATCAACCAGAGTACGTCCCACACCAGAGTGGTACGGCAACCCAGTTCTGGAAATCATGTTACTAGACCATGATGAACCTACGAACTATGAGGAAGCGATGGTGAGCCCAGATTCCGCAAAATGGCTTGAAGCCATGAAATCTGAGATGGGATCCATGTATGAGAACAAAGTGTGGACTTTGGTTGACTTGCCCGATGATCGGCAGGCCATCGAAAATAAATGGATCTTCAAGAGGAAGACCGACGCAGACGGTAATGTTACTGTTTACAAAGCTCGACTTGTTGCGAAAGGTTTTCGACAAGTTCAAGGAGTTGACTACGATGAGACTTTCTCACCTGTAGCGATGCTTAAGTCTGTCCGAATCATGTTAGCAATTGCCGCATTTTATGATTATGAAATCTGGCAAATGGATGTCAAAACTGCATTCCTGAATGGATATCTCAAAGAAGAGTTGTATATGATGCAACCAGAAGGTTTTGTCGATCCAAAAGGTGCTAACAAAGTATGCAAGCTCCAGCGATCCATCTATGGACTGGTGCAAGCATCTCGGAGTTGGAATATACGCTTTGATGAAGTGATCAAAGCATATGGTTTTATACAGACTTTTGGAGAAGCCTGTATTTACAAGAAAGTGAGTGGGAGCTCTGTAGCATTTCTAATATTATATGTGGATGACATATTGTTGATTGGAAATGATATAGAATTTCTGGACAGCATAAAAGGATACTTGAATAAAGAGTTTTTTCAATGAAAGACCTCGGTGAAGCTGCTTATATATTAGGCATCAAGATCTATAGAGATAGATCAAGGCGCTTAATTGGACTTTCACAAAGCACATACCTTGATAAGATTTCGAAGAAGTTCAAAATGGATCAGTCAAAGAAAGGGTTCTTGCCTGTATTACAAGGTATGAAGTTGAGTAAGACTCAATGCCCGACCACTGCAGAAGATAGAGAGAAAATGAAAGTCATTCCCTATGCCTCAGCCATAGGATCTATCATGTATGCGATGCTGTGTACCAGACCTGATGTGTGCCTTGCTATAAGTTTAGCAGGGAGGTACCAAAGTAATCCAGGAGTGGATCACTGTACAGCGGTCAAAATTATCCTTAGTAACTGGATGACTAAGGAAATGTTTCTCGATTATGGAGGTGATAAAGAGTTCGTCGTAAAGGGTTACGCCGATGCAAGCTTTGACACTAAATCCAGATGACTCTAAGTATCAATCTGGATGCGTATTGAAAGTGGGAGCAATTAGCTAGAGTAGCTACATGCAGAGCATTGTAGACATAGAAATTTGCGAAATACATACGGATCTGAATGTGATAGACCCGTTAACTAAACTTCTCTCACAAGCAAAACATGATCACACCTTATTACTATTGGGTATTAATCACATAGCAATGTGAACTAGATTATTGACTCTAGTAAACCCTTTGGGTGTTGGTCACATGGTGATGTGAACTATGGGTGTTATTCACATAACGATGTGAACTATCGGTATTAAATCACATGGCAATGTGAGCTAGATTATTGACTCTAGTGCAAGTGGGAGACTGAAGGAAATATGCCCTAGAGGCAATAATAAAGTTGTTATTTATATTTCCTTATATCATGATAAATGTCTTTTATTCATGCTAGAATTGTATTAACCGGAAACTTAGTACATGTGTGAATACATAGACAAAATAGAGTGTCCCTAGTATGCCTCTACTAGACTAGCTCATTGATCAAAGATGGTTATGTTTCCTAACCATAGACATGAGTTGTCATTTGATCAACGGGATCACATCATTAGGAGAATGATGTGATGGACAAGACCCATCCGTTAGCATAGCACTATGATCGTTTAGTTTTACTGCTATTGCTTTCTTCATGACTTATACATGTTCCTATGACTATGAGATTATGCAACTCCCGAATACCGTAGGAACACCTTGTGTGCTATCAAACGTCACAACATAACTGGGTGATCATAAAGATGCTCTACAGGTGTCTCCGAAAGTATTCGTGATGTTGGCATAGATCAAGATTAGGATTTCTCACTCCGAGTGTCGGAGAGGTATCTCTGGGTCCTCTCGGTAACACACATCATAATAAGCCTTGCAAGCAAAAGACTAATGAGTTAGTCACGAGATGATGTGTTACGGAACGAGTAAAGAAACTTGCCGGTAACGAGATTGAACTAGGTACAGAGATACCGACGATCGAATCTCGGGCAAGTAACATACCGATGACAAAAGGAACAACGTATGTTGTTATGCGGTTTTGACCGATAAAAGATCTTCGTAGAATATGTAGGAGCTAATATGAACATCCAGGTTCCGCTATTGGTTATTGACCGGAGATGAGTCTCGGTCATGTCTACATAGTTCTCGAACCCGTAGGGTCCGCACGCTTAACGTTTGATGACGATCGGTATTATGAGTTTATGAGTTTTTATGTACCGAAGGTAGTTCGGAGTCCCGGATGAGATCACGGACATGACGAGGAGTCTCGGAATGTCCGAGACATAAAGATTGATATATTGGACGACTATATTCGGACACCAGAAGTGTTCCGGAAAAGTTTCGGATTTAACGGGATTGCCGGAGGGGGTTACCGGAACCCCCTACGAGGGGGGATGGTCCATAGTGGGCCTTAAGGAAAAGAGAGAGGCAGCCCATAGAGGCTGGCCGGCGCCCCACCAAGAGATCCTAGTTGGAATAGGATTGGGGGGCGCCACCTCTCCCTCCTTTTTCCTTTCCCTCTCTTCCTTCTTGGTGGA
This sequence comes from Secale cereale, assembly GCA_902687465.1. Lineage (NCBI taxonomy): Eukaryota > Viridiplantae > Streptophyta > Magnoliopsida > Poales > Poaceae > Secale > Secale cereale. The sequence goes on along the minus strand of LR738713.1, from coordinate 467,959,395 downwards.
CTCCTACTAGGAATAGGATTGCAATCCTTTTCCTAGTAGGATTGCCCTAGCCCACCATAGGAGGCCGGCCGGCCCTCCTCCCTTGCTCCTTTATATACAGGGGCAGGGGGGCACCCAAAGACACACAAATTAAATTGTTCCAGCCGTGTGCGGTGCCCCCCTCCACAAAAACACACCTCGGTCATACCGTCGCAGTGCTTAGGCGAAGCCCTGTGCCGGTGAATACATCATATCCGTCACCACGCCGTCGTGCTGACGAAACTCTCCCGTGAAGCTCAACTGGATCAAGAGCTCGTGGGACGTCATCAAGCTGAACGTGTGCTGAACGCGGAGGTGCCGTACGTTCGGTGCTTGATCGGTTGAATCGCGAAGAAGTTCGACTACACCAACCGCGTCACTTGACGCTTCCGCTTCCGGTCTACAAGGATACGTAGACACACTCTTCCCTCTCGTTGCTATGCATCTGGTAGATAGATCTTGCGTGATCGTAGGAAAATTTTAAAATACTACGTTCCTCAACAGTGGCATCATGAGCCAGGTCTATGCGTAGATGATATGCACGAGTAGAACACAATGAGTTGTCGGCGATACTAGTCATACTGCTTACCAGCATGTCATACTTTGCTTCGGCGGTATTGTGAGATGAAGCGGCCCGGACCGACATTACTCGTACGCTTACGCGAGACTGGTTTCACCGTTACGAGCACTCGTTGCTTAAAGGTGACTGGCGGGTGTCTGTCTCTCTCACTTTAGCTGAATCAAGTGTGGCTACGCCCGGTCCTTGTGAAGGTTAAAACAGCACATACTTGACGAAACATCGTTGTGGTTTTGTATGCGTAGGTAAGAACGGTTCTTGCTAAGCCCGTAGCAGCCACGTAAAACTTGCAACAACAAAGTAGAGGACGTCTAACTTGTTTTTGCAGGGCATGTTGTGATGTGATATGGTCAAGACATGATGAGTTATACGGTTTTGTATGAGATGATCATGTTTTGTAAAGTTATCGGCAACTGGCAGGAGCCATATGGTTGTCGCTTTATTGTATGAAATGCAATTGCCATGTAATTGCTTTACTTTATCACTAAGCGGTAGCGATAGTCGTAGAAGCAATAGTTGGCGAGACGACAACGATGCTACGATGGAGATCAAGGTGTCGCGCCGGTGACGAAGGTGATCATGACGGTGCTTTGGAGATGGAGATCAAAAGCACAAGATGATGATGGCCATATCATGTCACATATTTGGATTGCATGTGATGTTTATCTTATTATGCTTCTTATTTTGCTTAGAACGACGGTAGCATTATAAGATGATCCCTTACTAAATTTCAAGGTATAAGTGTTCTCCCTGAGTATGCACCGTTGCGAAAGTTCGTCGTGCCGAGACACCACGTGATGATCGGGTGTGATAAGCTCTACGTTCAAATACAACGGGTGTAAGCGAGTTTTGCACACGCAGAATACTCAGGTTAAACTTGACGAGCCTAGCATATGCAGATATGGCCTCGGAACACTGGAGACCGAAAGGTCGAGTGTGAATCATATAGTAGATATGATCAACATAAGATGTTCACCATTGAAACTACTCCATCTCACGTGATGATCGGACATGGTTTAGTTGATTTGGATCACGTGATCATTTAGATGACCGGAGGGATGTCTATCTAAGTGGGAGTTCTTTAATTAATATGATTAAATTGAACTTTAATTTATCATGAACTTAGTCCTTGTAGTATTAGCATATCTATGTTGTAGATCAATAGCTCACGATGTTGCTCCCCGTTTATTTTTTTATATGTTCCTAGAGAAAACTAAGTTGAAAGATGTTAGTAGCAATAATGCGGAATTGTTCCGTGATCTGAGGATTATCCTCATTGCTGCACAGAGAAATATGTCCTTGATGCACCGCTAGGTGACAGACCTATTGCAGGAGCAGATGTAGACGTTATGAACGTTTTGACAAAAGCTCGGTATGATGACTACTTGATAGTTTAGTGCACCATGCTTTACGGCTTATAACCGGGACTTCAAAAACGTTTTGAACGCCACGGAGCATATGAGATGTTCCAAGAGTTGAAATTAGTATTTCATACTCATGCCCGTGTCGAGAGGTATAAGACTTCTGACAGTACTTTGCCTACAAGATGGAGGAGAATAGCTCAACCAGTGAGCATGTGCTCAGATTGTCTGGGTACTACAATTACTTGAATCAAGTGGGAGTTAATCTTCCAGATAAGATAGTAATTGACAAAGTTATCTAGTCACTATCACCAAGTTAGTAGAACTTCGTGATGAACTATAATATGCAAGGGATGACGAAGGTAATTCCCGAGCTCTTCGCAATGCTGAAATCGGCGAAGGTAGAAATCAAGAAAGAACATCAAGTGTTGATGGTTAATAAGACCACTTGTTTCAAGTAAAGGGCAAAGGGATAGAAGGGGAACTTCAAGAAGAATGACAAGCAAGTTTTCACTCCCGTGAAGAAACCCAAAGCTAAACTCAAGCCTGAAACTAAGTGCTTCTACTGCAAAGGAAATGGTCACTACAAGTGGAACTGCCCTAGATATTTGGCGGATAAGAAGGATGGCAAAGTGAACAAAGGTATATTTGATATACAGATTATTGATGTGTATTTTACTAGTGTTCATAGCAACCCCTCGGTATTTGATATTGGTTCAGTTGCTAAAGAGTAGTAACTCGAAATGGGAGTTGCATAATGAACAGAAACTAGTTAAAGGATGAAGTGACGATGTGTATTGGAAGTAGTTCCAAGATTGATATGATCATCATCGCACACTCCCTATACTTTCGGGATTAGTGTTGAACCTAAATAAGTGTTATTTGGTGTTGAGCATGAATATGATTTGATCATGTTTATTGCAATACGGTTATTCATGTAAGTTAGAGAATAATTGTTGTTCTATTTACATGAATAAAACCTTCTATGGTCATACACCCAATGAAAATGGTTTGTTGGATCTCGATCGTGGTGATACACATATTCATAATATTGAAGCCAAAAGATGCAAGGTTAATAATGATAGTGCAACTTATTTGTGGCACTACCGTTTAGGTCATATTGGTGTAAAGCGCATGAAGAAACTCCATAGTGATGGACTTTTGGAATCACTTGATTATGAATCACTTGGTGCTTGCGAACCATGCCTCATGGGCAAGATGACTAAAACTCCGTTCTCCGGAACTGTGGAGCGAGCAACAGATTTGTTGGAGATCATACATACAGATGTATGTGGACCAATGAGTGTTGAAGCTCGCGGCGGGTATCGTTATTTTCTGACCTTCACTGATGATTTGAGCAGATATGGGTATATCTACTTAATGAAGCACAAGTCTGAAACATTTGAAAAGTTCAAAGAATTTCAGAGTGAAGTAGAGAATCATCGTAACAAGAAAATAAAGTTTCTACGATCTGATCGTGGAGGAGAATATTTGAGTTACGAGTTTGGTCTTCATTTGAAACAATGTGGAATAGTTTCACAACTCACGCCACCCGGAACACCACAGCGTAATGGTGTGTCCGAACGTCATAACCGTACTTTATTGGATATGGTGCGATCTATGATGTCTCTTACCGATTTACCACTATCGCTTTTGGGGTTATGCATTAGAGACAGCTACATTCACGTTAAATAGGGCACCATCTAAAATCCGTGGAGATGACACCGTATGAACTGTGGTTTGACGAGAAACCTAAGCTGTCATTTCTTTAAGTTTGGGACTGCGATGCTTATGTGAAAAAGTTTCAACATGATAAGCTCGAACCCAAATCGGAGAAGTAAATCTTCATAGGATACCCAAAAAGAAACTGTTGGGTACACCTTCTATCACAGATCCGAAGGCAAGGTCTTTGTTGCTAAGAGTGGATCCTTTCTAGAGAAGGAGTTTCTCTCGAAAGAAGTGAGTGGGAGGAAAGTAGAACTTGATGAGGTAATTGTACCTTCTCCCGGATTGGAAAGTAGTACATCACAGAAAATTGTTCCAGTGATTCCTACACCAATCAGTGAGGAAGTTAATGATGATGATCAAGAAACTTCGAATCAAGTTTCTGCTGAACGTCGTAGATCAACCAGAGTACGTTCCACACCAGAGTGGTACGGTAACCCAGTTTTGGAAATCATGTTACTAGACCATGATGAACCTACGAACTATGAGGAAGCGATGATGAGCCCAGATTCCGCAAAATGGCTTGAAGCCATGAAATCTGAGATGGGATCCATGTATGAGAACAAAGTGTGGACTTTGGTTGACTTGCCCGATGATCGGCAGGCCATCGAAAATAAATGGATCTTCAAGAGGAAGACCGACGCAGACGGTAATGTTACTGTTTACAAAGCTCGACTTGTTGCGAAAGGTTTTCGACAAGTTCAAGGAGTTGACTACGATGAGACTTTCTCACCTGTAGCGATGCTTAAGTCTGTCCGAATCATGTTAGCAATTGCCGCATTTTATGATTATGAAATCTGGCAAATGGATGTCAAAACTGCATTCCTGAATGGATATCTCAAAGAAGAGTTGTATATGATGCAACCAGAAGGTTTTGTCGATCCAAAAGGTGCTAACAAAGTATGCAAGCTCTAGCGATCCATCTATGGACTGGTGCAAGCATCTCAGAGTTGGAATATACGCTTTGATGAGGTGATCAAAGCATATGGTTTTATACAGACTTTTGGAGAAGCCTGTATTTACAAGAAAGTGAGTGGGAGCTCTGTAGCATTTCTAATATTATATGTGGATGACATATTGTTGATTGGAAATGATATAGAATTTCTGGACAGCATAAAAGGATACTTGAATAAAGAGTTTTTTCAATGAAAGACCTCGGTGAAGCTGCTTATATATTAGGCATCAAGATCTATAGAGATAGATCAAGACGCTTAATTGGACTTTCACAAAGCACATACCTTGATAAGATTTTGAAGAAGTTCAAAATGGATCAGTCAAAGAAAGGGTTCTTGCCTGTATTACAAGGTATGAAGTTGAGTAAGACTCAATGCCCGACCACTGCAGAAGATAGAGAGAAAATGAAAGTCATTCCCTATGCCTCAGCCATAGGATCTATCATGTATGCGATGCTGTGTACCAGACCTGATGTGTGCCTTGCTATAAGTTTAGCAGGGAGGTACCAAAGTAATCCAGGAGTGGATCACTGTACAGCGGTCAAAATTATCCTTAGTAACTGGATGACTAAGGAAATGTTTCTCGATTATGGAGGTGATAAAGAGTTCGTCGTAAAGGGTTACGCCGATGCAAGCTTTGACACTAAATCCAGATGACTCTAAGTATCAATCTGGATGCGTATTGAAAGTGGGAGCAATTAGCTAGAGTAGCTACATGCAGAGCATTGTAGACATAGAAATTTGCGAAATACATACGGATCTGGATGTGACAGACCCGTTAACTAAACTTCTCTCACGAGCAAAACATGATCACACCTTATTACTCTTGGGTATTAATCACATAGCGATGTGAACTAGATTATTGACTCTAGTAAACCCTTTGGGTGTTGGTCACATGGTGATGTGAACTATGGGTGTTATTCACATAACGATGTGAACTATCGGTATTAAATCACATGGCGATGTGAGCTAGATTATTGACTCTAGTGCAAGTGGGAGACTGAAGGAAATATGCCCTAGAGGCAATAATAAAGTTATTATTTATATTTCCTTATATCATGATAAATGTCTTTTATTCATGCTAGAATTGTATTAACCGGAAACTTAGTACATGTGTGAATACATAGACAAAACAGAGTGTCCCTAGTATGCCTCTACTAGACTAGCTCATTGATCAAAGATGGTTATGTTTCCTAACCATAGAGATGAGTTGTCATTTGATCAACGGGATCACATCATTAGGAGAATGATGTGATGGACAAGACCCATCCGTTAGCATAGCACTATGATCGTTTAGTTTTACTGCTATTGCTTTCTTCATGACTTATACATGTTCCTATGACTATGAGATTATGCAACTCCCGAATACCGTAGGAACACCTTGTGTGCTATCAAACGTCACAACGTAACTGGGTGATCATAAAGATGCTCTACAGGTGTCTCCGAAAGTATTCGTGGTGTTGGCATAGATCAAGATTAGGATTTGTCACTCCGAGTGTCGGAGAGGTATCTCTGGGCCCTCTCGGTAACACACATCATAATAAGCCTTGCAAGCAAAAGACTAATGAGTTAGTCACGAGATGATGTGTTACGGAACGAGTAAAGAGACTTGCCGATAACGAGATTGAACTAGGTATAGGGATACCGACGATCGAATCTCGGGCAAGTAACATACCGATGACAAAAGGAACAACGTATGTTGTTATGCGGTTTTGACCGATAAAAGATCTTCGTAGAATATGTAGGAGCCAATATGAACATCCAGGTTCCGCTATTGGTTATTGACCGGAGATGAGTCTCGGTCATGTCTACATAGTTCTCGAACCCGTAGGGTCCGCACGCTTAACGTTTGATGACGATCGGTATTATGAGTTTATGAGTTTTGATGTACCGAAGGTAGTTCGGAGTCCCGGATGAGATCACGGACATGATGAGGAGTCTCAGAATGTCCGAGACATAAAGATTGATATATTGGACGACTATATTCGGACACCGGAAGTGTTCCGGAAAAGTTTCGGAATTAACGGGATTGCCGGAGGGGGTTACCGGAACCCCCTACGAGGGGGGATGGTCCATAGTGGGCCTTAAGGAAAAGAGAGAGGCAGCCCATAGAGGCTGGCCGGCGCCCCACCAGGAGATCCTAGTTGGAATAGGATTGGGGGGCGCCACCTCTCCCTCCTTTTTCCTTTCCCTCTCTTCCTTCTTGGTGGACTCCTACTAGGAATAGGATTGCAATCCTATTCCTAGTAGGATTGCCCTAGCCCACCATAGGAGGCCGGCCGACCCTCTTCCCTTGCTCCTTTATATACGGGGGCAGGGGGGCACCCAAAGACACACAAGTTGAATTGTTCCAGCCGTGTGCGGTGCCCCCCTCCACAGAAACACACCTCGGTCATACCGTTGCAGTGCTTAGGCGAAGCCCTGCGCCGGTGAATACATCATATCCGTCACCACGCCGTCGTGCTGACGAAACTCTCCCGTGAAGCTCAACTGGATCAAGAGCTCGTGGGACGTCATCAAGCTAAACGTGTGCTGAACGCATAGGTGCCGTACGTTCGGTGCTTGATCGGTTGAATCGCGAAGAAGTTCGACTACACCAACCGCGTCACTTGACGCTTCCGCTTCCGGTCTACAAGGGTACGTAGACACACTCTTCCCTCTCGTTGCTATGCATCTGGTAGATAGATCTTGCGTGATCGTAGGAAAATTATAAAATACTACGTTCCCCAACATCAGGTTCATTCCGGAGTTGTGAGGATCCGTTCGACTACTTCATGGACTTGTTCTTCTTCCCTGCGGAATCCCAGGCAAGATGACCATACCCTTGGATACCCTTACTATCATTGACATGCTTAGTTGTCTCGATGCTATCGTTACATGTCGTGCTACCCATCATTATTGTCAGCCTCTCCTTGTTGCCATGAAACCTCTAAGCATTGAAACCTTCCTAGCAAAACCATTGTTTGGCTATGTTACCTGCTTGCTCAGCCCCTCTTATAGCGTTGTTAGTTGCAGGTGAAGATGAAGATTGTTCCTTGTTGGAACTTGATGCTTTGGGAATATCACAATATCTATTATTATTATTATTAACACACCTATACACTGGGCATGGGTGGAAGTCTTGGCCTTTTGCTCGGTGTTTTGTTCCACTCATGCCGCCTTAGGAGCCGATAAACCGGCATTATGTTCCTTGATTTTGCGTTCCTTACACGGTTGGGTATATGGGGACCCCTTGACAGTTCGACTTTGAATAAAACTCCTCCAGCAAGGCCCAACATTGGTTTTAATTTGCCTCATAATAACAAACTTAATTAATTAATTAATTTGCATAGGGGGTCATGTCCCCGAGGATTCTTCTACATAACAGGGGGGCCAGTGCTGATGGTGTTGGTCCCAAACTAGAGCCACTTGCGGTGCCACCCAGTTATCTGGGGTCTTCGGTTGCTGTACGTATTGCTCATCCGGACGTGGCCTGAGACGAGATACGCGCGGCTACTATCAGGGTGTCGGCACGCCGGGAGGTCTTGCTGGACTTGTTTTACCTTTGTCGAAATGTCTTATGCACCGGGATACCGAGCCTAATCGGATTGTCCCTAAGATAAGGGCTAATAATTATTATTACTTCAGCTGATCGTGAGAGCTTGTGATGGGCTAAGTTGGGACACCCCTGCAGGGTTATGATCTTTCGAAAGCTGTGCCCGCGGTTATGTGGCAGATTGGAATTTGTTAATGTCCGGTTGTAGAAAACTTGTCAGAGGATCCGAAGTAAAACACACAACTGTGTGAGTAACCGTGACTGTCTCTTTTCACTTTGAGAAGAGAACACGGTGGGGTTATGTTTGACTCGTAGGTAGTTCAGGATCTTTAGCGATCACTACTAGTTTGCGACCGTTTGCGTAGATGCTCATCTTATTCTTGTACTCGTAAGCTAGCCACCACATTATGCTTAGCCGCTGCTACAACCTCACGACTTTACCTCTTCCTACCCATAAAGCTTTGCTAGTCTTGATACCCATGGTTATGGGATTGCTGAGTCCTTGTGGCTGACAGTTACTACAACACCAGATGCAGGTTCAGCCGAGAATGATGCAGGAGTTGGTTCAAGTACTTCACTGGGACCTCGATGAAGAGCGTGGTCGTATGTGTGTGACATTTTCGACGATCAGTAGTGGTTCCTACTAGGGGCGATCGGACCTTGTGGCTTTATTTATTGGTATCTTTCATTTGGATCTTCGTCCGTAGTCGGACTGTGATGTTATTTGGATGATGATTGATTTTGTAATGTATTGTGTGACGTGGCGAGTGTAAGCCAACTATCCTTTTGCAATTTCATCCCTATTTTTACATGAGTAGCGCAAAGATACCAAACTTGAGATCATTCTAGAATGGGCTTATACCTTTAAGTCGTGCCTCGACACGTAGGAGGTATAACCCATCCTGGGCATTACAAGTTGGTATTCAGAGCCTTCTCCGACCTAGAAGCCCCCACTGATTGATCGAATCACTGACGGTTGAGTCTAGGCACACACTTAAAATGTTTTGAGTCCTATATATATATCGGAGAGTAGGATTTCTTTTGCTCCTCATCCCTTTATCACTCTGGTGAGGACTCCTGACGATTACTTATCTCTTCTACTCTCAAAAATTCACCAATTTTGTTTAGGATCACGCGAGTATTGTTTGGATTGTTCCGATGTCTTTGTGACGAGAACATTGTTCTCGATGCCTCCTGTCATTTAGGGGTTGTGGCAGTGTCTCGGGGAGTTGAGCTCCGAGGTTTTGTCGTCACAAATATATCGCAGCAGTTCTGGAATACTTAAGACGGCCGACATCGAAAACTCTCCTATGCGGTTAGTGGCAAGATAACCCCGACATCACCCAGTACTGGGGAGGTAGTTCGGGAGTATTGCCATAGCTTGTATAGCAGATGCGTTTCGAAGGTCCGAGGTAGACGGTTTCCGGAAATAACTGGTTATGTGTTGAAGGATGGTTACAGCTGGATGTAGGATTAGAGTTGAGTGCGCGATGCTTCCCCTATATCCCCAACACCTTATTGCATAACTGGAAACTTTTGGAAATTAATAGGTGGGTTCATCTAGTAGTTCGTAGGCATTCTTCCAACGAATGCATGATATGGAGTTCGGGGTTCTACATTGAGTGAAGTGGTTTTATGGGCGTTGTTCTGATCGGGAGTTGCATCTTAAAGGGTCCTTGGCTATGCTGATCCGGGGATTGCAAAACCCTTTTGTAACACGTTCCATGAGCTTTCAGCACGAATATGTGGAACGAAACTTCTATCTTGTATTTGTTCTATCTGATCCTTCTTGTTTTTATTTACCTTTTGTTCTCCCAAGTGGCTTCTCGACAAGTGTTGTACCATTAAGCTATGGAATTCATTCGTTCAATTCTCCGTTCAGATGATATTGTGAAGATTATGTTGCAACATAGCTATCCGTTGTTTTGATTTGATTCTGGTATTCGAGTTGCTTCGATGTCAAATGTTGATTCCATACCTTCCTAATCGGTGTTCTCATATTCCTATGGGAGTGCCAATTCTTCTTGACCATCGAGATTTTCATGTTAATCATTTTCAACCGGTGTGCCTTCTCTTCAAGTTATTCCATACGGACGCCGTTGAGAAATCTGACGATTTGTCTGTTTCATTCATCCCAACTTGTCTTTGTTTTTCCCACCCTCCCACCCTTCTTCTTCTCGGAGCTAGAATTCTTAATCAAGTGTCATTTTTATTCACGTGATGTTCTTCATTCTTTTCGTTCAATTTCATTATCCGGTGTTTTCTCGTGAAGATGCTCAGGAGCTTCAAGTTTATCATTCTTCGTTCTCATTTTCTTCTCCGGTGGACTTAAGTTCAAGCTTTGATCATGATCATATCTCTTCCTTTTTGTTTAACATGTTTTCACATGTTGAAATTTTTTATCCGAAGTCTCTCTTGCTTATTTAACTTTCTAATTATTCTCCGGAGTGTTCAAGATATCTCGGAAGATTCGTGTTTCAATTCTTAATCCATTCAAGCTATTTCGATGTTGTCATCTTATTCAAGCCATGTAATTCAACCGGTGCAATATCTCTTAAGCAATCTTTTTCAACGGTGATTTCATTTGAGTGGGCCCTAACCCACGGGTCTTTTTCCAGGATCTTACCTGACTCTTCTAATTTCATTTTTTCGGAGTTATTCTAAAAAAAAATTCAAGTTTGACGTAAGAATGGATCTCTCATCGGTCAAATGTATCCTCCAAGATCGCTTTCAATTTATTTTCAATTTTGGTTCAACCTTCTCTCTTCTCATTCGTCCGGAGTATCTAGAATCTTCATGGTATTCTCGTCGTTCTTCTCAACATGTGAAGACCGAAGAAGAGTTCCTCTTAAATCTTGGCCGTTCTCTTGAAGATTCGTGGTTCTAGCTTCTTGCCATCCTCATTATTGTTCCGATTGTGAGGAATTCGTTTTATACCCATCCGAAGCATTTCATGAATTCTTTCCATTGTGATCCTCCGAAGGCCATCATTTCAAAAGATTCCTTGTTCTCAGTTTTCAACTTCGTCCTCCAAATATTCTTCATCGATGCCTCTCCGTTCGTCTCCATATTCTTCCGGTGCATCATTCAAGTATTCTTTATTCTGCTTGTGATCCATTCGTTCTTTTGTATCTAAGATTGCCTCATGTATCTTCGTTCATTTTTTAATTCTTCATGGTGGTTTGTTCTCTATCATCACTCGGTTTCGATTTTTTACGGTGGTTCATTCAACATTCATTTCCCTTTGTCGTCATATCAATTAATTCGTTCTTTCTGAAATCCTACCGGTGATTCGTTGAATACTTTCTCAAGTTTGTGCGAGATCTCTCTTTAATTCTTTCCAACGAGAATAAGTAGTATGCCAAATCCTTTGGTTGTCATCAATTTAAATTGGTGAAGGATAAGCATGACATAATTCTTATTCTTGTTTTCCTCAAGGTTATTAATTCCTTCTTCTGAAGTTTGTTCATGAGGAATAAACTCTTGGTTCGAAATGATCCATCCTTCTTTTCCGAAGGTCCAAGCTATATTAATTATTTCGTCGCGAAGCTCCATCTAATCATTGCGAGGCTTAAATCTTAATCTTTTCATCCTGCACTTCTCATCCTTTTGTTACCGGAGTTCTCTTGGTGGTTCTTCATGATTTAATTCATCCTCGAGGTCTTCGTCAAGATTATTGTTGGAGCTAAAGTATTCTTCATCATGCATTCCGAAGTGCAATTCTTTCTACCTTTTTCTTTTGAGGTGGTTTTATGTCATTCTTGACAATTTTCCTTCGTGCTTCATGATTCACAAGTTATCAAGAATGAAATATTTAAACCCATCATCCTTATTTTCTCAGGAGATCCTTTCAACCTCCCATTTTGTTTGTTGGAGTTATTTGGGTTATATTTCACCTAAAGCTTTCCCCTAAGGATTGTTGCTATTGTGGTGCTTATCAATGATCCAAGTTATCTCTTTATCATCTGGGTGGAAGAAGGTTTTCATCTCTTCGCTCATCTAAAATCAATCATTTTGTAGTGGCAGAATTTCACCTTCATTTTGAGATGTTTTCCATAAGCCCACAACAAGCTTTCTTTTGTTGTTGATTTTTCCAACTACTCTGTTCAACCCTTCTTCGTAAGGATGATTTTCAAAATTCATTCGTGGGAGAAGTTGTCATTTTCTTCTCCGTTCTGTTCTTTCCAACGACCTAGCATATATTATTTCATTCCGGAGGCATTGTGATGTTGATCTCTCCAAACCATCATCACGTTTATCGAGATCATGTTCTTTCCTGGTTTATCTATTTATCCAAAGTGTTGTATTCTCCATTCAAGATCCCTCATCTTATGAAGTTTTGCCTCTCTTTTCAACCGGAGTGCTGTCTAAAATCCTTCTTAACCTTGTGTCATTCTTTTAATTGTTTCGGAGGCAGTGTGTTGTTGATTTCATCAAGTATCTTCCCATCTTCTCAAGTTCATGTTCAATTCCTTCCATTTTCAGTCGGAGTGCTGTCCAAATTCTGTCATTCTTATTCCTTGGCTATACCGTTGCGGTTTCATATTCTTTTGGTTCGTAAGCTCTTGTTTCATGTCTTTCAACCTACAAGGTTCTCGTAATGTTCCTTGTTCATCTTGTCTAACGGAGAGATTCAATTTCTTTCATCTCCGTCGTGTCATTTCTTCAAGTTTTCAACCTCTCAAGGTTCGTGGTTTCACTCATTTGTCGAAGAAGCAACTTTGTTTTACCTCTTCCTTTTCCGTTTTATCCGGTGCCATCTCCAGGATCTCGGGTCGAGATCCTCTGTTAGTGTGGGAGAGTTGTGACGCCCCGAGACCGATGCGCCAGGTGTCAACCAGTTATTCGTCATCGTTGCCATGTCATTTGCTTGCGTGTTGCACTTTGTCATGTCATCATGTGCATTTCATTAGCATGTTTTCAAAACTTGCATTCGTTCGGGCTCCCCAGTTCTCTCCGTTGTCAGTTCTGAGCCCAGACACACTCGCACGCGCCCGCGGCACCTCCGAATATTTATTTAATAAGTGGCCGGAAAATGTTCTCGGAATGGGTTGAAACTTGTCATGCGGTCTTATTATAGCGTAGGTAGACCGCCTGTCAAATTTCGTCGCATTCGGAGTTCGTTTGATAGCCCAACCGTTAAACTTATAGCGGCACTATAGCCGGATAAACGTCGGACGTTTCGGTGTTCCGAAACAGTCGCCAAGCCTCCTCTCTCTCTTCTCTCGTCTCAGCCCGATGCCTTCTACACAGCCCGCTAACCAGCCCACTTTTACCCCCTCGACTGCACGCCCGAAACTGCCCCGAACCCGATCCGGTCTGTCAGTACCGATGGGTCCGGATCATCCCCAAACATCCCTAAAATATCATCGGTTCTTTGTTTGGACTCCCTAGCTATTTATTCTCGACCGTTCAATTCTGATCGGAGGGTCCGTTTTGCCCCTAAGCTAGTCCACCTAACTATTTAATCAAATCTAACCCTAGAATATAGGACACTTGTCCCATCCTTCCCATTCCTCCGCCGCCGCCACATTGTCTTCTCCCACCTCGGGATCCTCCCGTTCCAGATCCACCCAACCAGCCGCTCGATCCCCCTCCTGCTCTGCCTAGCTCACATGACACGTAGGAGAGGAATTCCTCCTCGCGCTCCTGGAGCCCGAGTAGCAGCCGCCAGGCCGTGCGCCCCGTCCCCGCCTCCACGCTCGGTCGGGAGAGGAGCTCCCGACCCATGAGCTTCGCCACGTCAAGACCCCAAGCTTCTGCAGCCACGAGCGCCCGACGCCCCAACCGCCCGAGCACCGGCCGGCCACCGGAGCACCACCATCGGCGACCAAAACTAGGCCAGCTGCCTCTCGCGCCTTCTCCTCCTCCCTACCTTCCTTTTCTCCCCTGCTCTAACTCCTCTCTCTCCCTTGTTTTCCGTGGACAGAAGCCACTCGCCGACCATCTTCTGCATCGCCACCGCAGCTCGTCGTTGACCCGTCCCACATCGCAGCACCGGGATTCGGTGGCCTCGTCGCCGCGCGAACCATCCCACCAACGATCCGACCACCTGGCCACCAGCGTCGCCGCGCCCATGCTCACCTCTGGCCATGCGGCCTGCATCGCATGAAGACGGCGCGCCAAGTCCCCTGCCTCGCCTCTGCTTCGTTCGAGGGAGGGGGACGACGTGCCCGGTCGCCGCGCTGACCCGCCTGGGCCACCCCTCACCTCCGTGCCCTGCCGTTGCCGGCGACCCGCAGTGCCAAGTCCTGCCGCGCCGTCGCGGTTCTCTGACGAGCAGCAGCAGTTCGGGCAGAGGACGCGCCTCTGCCTTGATCGCTCGATCCGGTCGGGTCATCGACCGCGCCCGTTAGCATCGCCCGAACCACATCGCCAGCCCAGCGCCTCTCCTGTTGCCGCGGCTGCAAGACCCAGACAGCCTCAGCCTCCCTCCTCGCCATTTTGGGCCTGGCCCAGCTGGGTGAGATGCCCCAGCGCGCCCTCCTTTTTATATTTTTTTCTTTCCTCGTGTTGGGCCAGCCTGTAGATTCGGCCCTTGTTGTTTTTTTAAGGCCAGCGAATTTATCTATTTTCCAGAGAATAACATGTTTTACAGTTTAGCCCTCAAACTTCATGCATATAATAACTTCACAACGGTGCATCATATGTAAAAACTTTATATAAGTAAAATGCTCAGAATTTTGTCTAGTTTCATAATATGCCACTTTCACCCCTGTTAAAAATGTTTAACTTGTTGTTTGCATTAATTTGTGTAAATAACATGCTAAAATGATTTAATTCATAACTAAATAACCGTAGCTCCAAATTTAATAAACCTTATATGTAAATGGGGTGTAAAAATGTGTAGAATAACATGATGCACTTGGTTTTGCTGTTTAACAACTTTAAAATATGGTAATAGGCAGAACAGTACCAAGTTCATAATATGCGCATGGGGTTTTTCCGGAATTGTTGTTGTTATTTCCGGCCTCATTTAAAATGACTAAATAGGTAGTTTGTTTTTTGCTTCACCTCTTGCCATGTTAACAAACATTTAATCTTGTCTTGTAAATAAACGAGAGTCAACTAAATATATATATGTGGTGTTTCGTCAATATGCAACTCGTTGCATATTGAGCTCCACTTAACTTGTAGTTTTGTTTGTGCACCTTGCCATGCCATGCATGTTTAAACCGGACATGCATCATACTTGGATGTGCATCGTATGCCATGTTAATGCTTGTGTGTTTACCGTGTTGTTTGCTTCTTTCCGATATGCTTCTCTTGTTAGCTTCAGGTTCATTCCGGAGTTGTGAGGATCCGTTCGACTACTTCATGGACTTGTTCTTCTTCCCTGCGGAATCCCAGGCAAGATGACCATACCCTTGGATACCTTTATTATTATTGCCATGCTTAGTTGTCTCGATGCTATTGTTACATGTCGCGCTATCCATCATTATTGTCAGCCTCTCCTTGTTGCCATGAAACCTCTAAGCTTTGAAACCTTCCTAGCAAAACCATTGTTTGGCTATGTTACCCGCTTGCTCAGCCCCTCTTATAGCGTTGTTAGTTACAGGTGAAGATGAAGATTGTTCCTTGTTGGAACTTGATGCTTTGGGAATATCACAATATCTATTATTATTATTATTATTAACACACCTATACATTTGGCATGGGTGGAAGGCTTGGCCTTTTGCTCGATGTTTTGTTCCACTCATGCCGCCTTAGGAGCCGATAAACCGGCATTATGTTCCTTGATTTTGCGTTCCTTACACGGTTGGGTATATGGGGACCCCTTGACAGTTCGACTTTGAATAAAACTCCTCCAGCAAGGCCCAACATTGGTTTTAATTTGCCTCATAATAACAAACTTAATTAATTAATTAATTTGCATAGGGGGTCATGTCCCCGAGGATTCTTCTACATAACAGGGGGGCCAGTGCTGATGGTGTTGGTCCCAAACCAGAGCCACTTGCGGTGCCACCCAGTTATATGGGATCTTCGGTTGTTGTACGTATTGCTCATCCGGACGTGGCCTGAGACGAGATACGCGCGGCTACTATCAGGGTGTCGGCACACCGGGAGGTCTTGCTGGACTTGTTTTACCTTTGTCGAAATGTCTTGTGCACCGGGATACCGAGCCTAATCGGATTGTCCCTAAGATAAGGGCTAATAATTATTATTACTTCAGCTGATCGTGAGAGCTTGTGATGGGCTAAGTTGGGACACCCCTGCAGGGTTATGATCTTTCGAAAGTCGTGCCCGCGGTTATGTGGCAGATTGGAATTTGTTAATGTCCGGTTGTAGAAAACTTGTCAGAGGATCTGAAGTAAAACACACAACTGTGTGAGTAACCGTGACTGTCTCTTTTCATTTTGAGAAGAGAACACGGTGGGGTTATGTTTGACTCGTAGGTAGTTCAGGATCTTTAGCGATCACTACTAGTTTGCGATCGTTTGCATAGATGCTCATCTTATTCTTGTACTCGTAAGCTAGCCACCACATTATGCTTAGCCGCTGCTGCAACCTCACGACTTTACCTCTTCCTACCCATAAAGCTTTGCTAGTCTTGATACCCATGGTTATGGGATTGCTGAGTCCTCGTGGCTCACAGTTACTACAACACCAGATGCAGGTTCAGCCGAGAATGATGCAGGAGCTGGTTCAAGTACTTCACTGGGAGCTCGATGAAGAGCGTGGTCGTATGTGTGTGACGTTTTCGACGATCAGTAGTGGTTCCTACTAGGGGCGATCGGACCTTGTGGCTTTATTTATTGGTATCTTTCATTTGGATCTTCGTCCGTAGTCGGACTGTGATGTTATTTGGATGATGATTGCTTTTGTAATGTATTGTGTGACATGGCGAGTGTAAGCCAACTATCCTTTTGCAATTTCATCCCAATTTTTACATGAGTCGCGCAAAGATACCAAACTTGAGATCATTCTAGAATGGGCTTATACCTTTAAGTCGTGCCTCGACACGTAGGAGGTATAATCCCATCCTGGGCATTACACGCGTCCCTCTCCCTTGCCCGCTGTCTCTCGCAGCGGGCGGAGCACGCCTCTGACTCCGGCGTGCGTGTCTGGGCTGGTGGGGCGAGCACAAGAACCAACAGTAGGCGCAAGGGCTAGGCGATGGCATGGGGGAGGCACGGACTGCGCAGCCCGCGCGACGTCGAGTGCGGGCCGGGAGGAGCCAGCCCCGGCTTCTTCGCTGCGGTGGCGAGGGATAGTGGACGCGGATCCAGAACTTCCACCCGTGTCCACCTTGGACCTCTCGAGGGCAATTCGGAGGGCTAGGTCCTTGTCGGAGTCGGAGGAGGAGCGGTTGCCGGCGCTCGACATGGTCGCAGTAGTCACCGGAGTGGTCGGACTGGATCGAATCAAAAAAATCGAAGGTAGGAAGAAGAGACGGATCAAGAGTGGCGTGAGTTAGGATTTCCAGATTGGGAATATTTCTGGGGACGGAGTGTGGTAACGGTGGACCGGGTCGACGTGACAGGCGTACCCGGGTGCCCTATGTCCGCCCCATATTTGGGTTGGATATGAGGGATGCCGAACAACCCAGACGTTTGTGGCGCCCGACTGGGTCTCAAAAATATGACTGATCAGCGATTGGATGGGCCGTCTAGACGTTTGAAACCGGTTTGAGACGTCCGGGCTGTGCTCTAAGGAGCTGATGGTGACACTATCATCTTTAGTGCATGCCTTATCCGTGTCCCATGAGCCATCTCAATGTTATTAAAAATAAGAGCAGCAATCTGAAAACGAGGATATACCCGTCATTGTACGGATCATACATCAGTATCTCTTCCTGGTTCTCGGCCGAAATCTCAAACTAAATAAATAATAAAAAAAGATCATAAAAGAAAACGAGTCGTCGAACTGCTGCTTTCGTCGGGCGCAACCGCGGCGCGTATGCACAGTTACGGCGCCGTGCCCGGCCATTGTCACAAGTGGAGGCCGCCTGCGAGGCTGCGACGGCGACCCATCGGACCTGAAGTCTCACGCTTCAATTCTCGTCAGAAAAACCCGTCCCCGGTTGCGAACGCACCAATGCATCGACGCGACGCTGATAATAACCTGTGCCGGCCCCACCCCATGCATTAAACTTGCATAGTACTCCCTTCGTCCGAAAATACTTGTCATCAAAATGGACAAAAGGATATGTATCTAAAACTAAAATACATCTAAATACATCCTCTTTTCTTCATTTTGATGACAAGTATTTCCGGACGGAGGGAGTAGCATTGTGATGTCACGTGTCTCTATTATTGTCGCCGTACCGTACTATTCTAGTTTTCCACGTGACGTAGCGCAGAGGGGCAGAGGGCGGGAGGACGAATCAATCAACAACTGAAAGATGGCACTGTAGCGTGTAACCCATGTTGTCTTTACCGACCATTTTGGTGAGTCTAAACAAGAACAACAAGAAAAAACAATCTCCTTGCTTGGCATGAAAGAAACAAAGTTACCACAGTAAAAACAAAGGAGGTCACTGGAAAAAATATGTGGGAGGGGACACGTAATCACGTACCGCTGAAAATTACTCACTGTAGTAAGTACAAAAAGGGCTCAGTTACAGTACACGGTGCAGGCTGGACGTGTAGAGACAAACTGCATGCAGTTTCACCAACAGACAGCTCAACTTGCCGCCAAAAGCCAAACGTGATCGTCTCACCGGATCACATAAACAAATCGCAATAATTCCAGATGAAATCCTAGCCGTACGCTGCCCCCCGCATCATTGATACGGTCCCGAATCCCGATTAAGAAACCCGAGAACCCGGAGAAAGCCCCAACACGAAGCGCCACGCCACACCACACCTCGCCTCGTCCAGGACCGGCCCGCGCTCTCCGTCGGATCCGAGCCGCCGCGCCGGGTGAGGGGAAATGGACGACGGCGGGATCCAGGAGGAGGAGCGGCCGCCGGCCGGGGGGCTGCGGCCGCTCCGGCCGAGGCGGTCCGGGGGCAGCTCGCGGTGGGTGGACGCCAGCGAGGTCGACTCGTCCGAGTCCGCGCACTGGTCGCTCGAGGACGAGCGGGAGCCCTGGGCCCTCTCGGCCGCCGACGAGGCCGAGGTCCTGTCCGCCACAGGCGGGGCCGTGCTCTCGCGGAGGAGCTCCTCCGCCGGGTTCCGCCGCAGGCTGGGGAAGCGGCCCAAGAGGGTGGACTCCCTCGACGTCGAGGCCATGAACGTTCACGGCGCGCATGGCTACAGTGCTCAGGTTCGTTACCGGTTACCCTGATGATCCGCTGATTTGGGGCCGTTTTCATTGGCGCTGGCGACTTGGCGTGGCGAGCTGGAATTGTTTTTAGTATAAAACGACGCGACCTTTGACCATTTCTCAATAGGCGAAAGCATCATACTAGGATCAATACACGGATCGATCGCTCGAGGTTTACCGAGGTTCCTGATGAACTTGTGCTTTTGCTGCCATTTTGGTTGGGCATTTCATATATCAACTACTCTATCCGCGTGCCTGACTCCGAAAACATGTGCTTGTCAGTTTTTATTTTTTATATTTAGATGAGACAGATATTTTTCTACCACATGTTGCAGTGGAAGCGATGCTTGACCCCTCTTAGCTGCACCTTGCACCAGGATATATCGTTGATGGGCACCGTCGCGATGGCTTTTCAAACCCTCGGAGTTGTTTATGGTGACATGGGTACGAGCCCTCTCTATGTCTTCAGCGATGTGTTCAGCAAGGTCCCCATCAAGTCAGAGGTGGAGATCCTTGGAGCGCTTTCGCTGGTCATGTACACGATAGCGTTGATCCCTTTCGCGAAATACGTATTTATAGTCCTGAAAGCTAATGACAATGGCGAAGGTAAGATGCAAAACTGGTTGGGTAAATAAATAATGCTTGTAGACCGTCAGTTGTGTATGCTCCTGTCCAGATTGGTTTGGCTTACTGACTGTATCATGTCATGGCTTGCAGGGGGCACGTTTGCATTATATTCGTTGATTTGCAGGTATGCAAAAGTTAGCCTGTTACCGAATCAGCAGCGTGTCGATGAAGATATTTCTAGTTTTAGGCTTAAGTTACCTACTCCTGAGCTTGAACGTGCTCTGTTTGTCAAAGACTGCCTAGAAAAAAATCCACTCTTCAAAAACATTCTCCTCTTCTTGGTTCTGATGGGGACTTCCATGGTGATTGGAGATGGCATCCTCACTCCATCAATGTCAGGTGCTTCATATCCACAATCTTTTGTCCTTATTTCTTCTACCAACAGAGATTCTGTAATGGCTATTCACCTCTAGAATCCATTATGCTGACCCTCCTCCCTTGTTTTGTTGTGTTCAGTTATGTCTGCTGTCAGTGGTCTCCAGGGTCAAGTTGCTGGATTTGATACAGGTTTGGTATTTTTTGTGCCCTTCATGAATATTGCAACATTTTTCTTATATCCTTTCATTAGATCACTGCCGATATATTAAACCATCTTTTCATATAATCCTACTTTCCAAAGTCACAGCAACATAAGTATGTTATTCCATTATCTTTTTTTGCAGATGCTGTTGTAATTGTTTCAATCCTAGTTCTTCTGCTATTGTTCAGTGTCCAGAGGTTTGGAACTGGCAAAGTTGGAATCATGTTCGCTCCTGTTTTGGCTTTGTGGTTTCTTAATTTGGGCTCCATTGGAATATACAACATATTTAAATATGACACGTCAGTTGTGAGAGCACTCAACCCAATGTACATCTATTATTTTTTCAAGATGAACGGCATAAAGGCATGGTCAGCTCTCGGTGGTTGTGTCTTGTGCATCACAGGTACCTCTTACTCCAGCATTGTCTGGTTTCTTAATTTAGTTTTTTTTCTTCCATGCCCTTTAAAATAGCCAGCGCCAATATTACAGAATTTACAGTCACACTGTGTCTTGCGATGTTTTTGGCATTATTATATTTAGCAGTACCAAGACTGTTACATAGAAACTATAAGAGTATTACAAGGGATGAAAATTATCCTCTTCTGCATGTCCCCGTACTGTAGTATTCTGAATGTCATGATATTATCTGACATAATTTGGATGGCAGTGCTTCACTTGTTTCACTACTAACAAATGTAACCCGAAATTTATGCTGAGTGAATCATAAGGGTTGATTGGTCATTGATTTTACCAGTCATAAATCCTACAACTGAAAGTTATTCTGCTGCATACGGCCAAGAGCCCAAGACTAATTTCTTGTTGCAAATGTAGGAGCTGAAGCAATGTTTGCTGATCTGGGCCATTTCACTGTCAAATCAATACAGGTTAAGACATTGACTAGTCAACTGAGATACACCATTTCCTGATCTTACTGTGTGATTGATTTGAAATTTGTGAATCACTTTTATCAGAGCTAAATTGACATTTCCTTTGTTTGTTCCAGCTAGCATTTACTGCTGTGGTATTCCCTTGCCTGCTTATTGCGTACATGGGCCAAGCTGCATATTTGATGAAGCATCCACTTGACGTAGAAAGGATATTTTATGATTCTGTACCAGGTAAGCTGCTCGGATTCAGATGGCATAGATATATTAGACCGTCTAGGACTCTAGGTTATTATCACTGTAAACAATTATCCATTTGATGTTTCCTCATTTAAGTATTTTTGTTTTATTTGCAAAGCAGAAGTTCTGTTCTGGCCAGTATTTGTGATTGCCACACTTGCTGCTATGATTGCCAGCCAAGCTATGATATCTGCAACCTTCTCTTGCATAAAGCAGGCTATGGCTCTTGGTTGCTTTCCTAGGATCAAAATAATCCATACCTCCAAGAAAGTCATGGGTCAGATTTACATACCTGTGATGAATTGGTTTCTCATGGTTATGTGCATCATCATCGTGGCCACTTTCAGGAGTACGAACGATATTGCCAATGCATATGGTCAGTGTTTTTCTTTTTTAAGGAATTTACAACAATATCTTTCTTGTTTTAGCATGTAGAATACGTAACTTTGATAAACTATTGTAGCAATAATGTTCAGCTTTTTGGCATGGCTATAACATATTATGTTGCATAACAATCAGCTGATGGCCAGCTACTGCTCCATTTCACGATGGACACTGCATATGATATTATTTATCTTCAGCAAAGCAACTATCTGATTTGTTTCTCACACGATTCTCTAAAAAAAATCCAGGCATTGCTGAAGTTGGAGTCATGATGGTCAGCACTGCACTGGTAACCTTGGTGATGCTTCTTATATGGCAAACCAATCTGTTCCTTGTTCTGTGCTTCCCTGTTTTCTTTGGTGCAATAGAGTTCATCTACTTAACTGCCGTCATGTCAAAGCTGCTAGAAGGAGGATGGCTACCACTTGCTTTCTCATCATTGTTTCTTTGCATAATGTATACATGGAACTATGGAAGCGTGTTGAAATACCAGAGTGAGATGCGTGGGAAGATATCCCTGGACTTTATTCTCGACCTGGGATCAACACTTGGCACAGTAAGAGTTCCAGGCATTGGACTCGTGTACAATGAGCTGGTCCAGGGAGTCCCATCGATCTTTGGTCATCTGTTGGTCACACTGCCAGCAATGCACTCCACGATCGTTTTTGTTTGCATCAAATATGTTCCTGTCCCATATGTGCCGCTTGAAGAAAGGTTTTTGTTCAGAAGGGTTGGCCAGAAGGACTACCACATGTTCCGTTGTGTTGCACGGTATGGTTACAAGGATGTCAGGAAAGAGGACCATGGCTCATTTGAGCATCTCTTGGTTGAAAGTCTAGAGAAGTTTCTGAGGAGGGAGGCCCAGGAACTCGCGCTCGAGGTGAGCACAATGGAGGCGGAGCGTGATGATGTGTCTGACGTGTCTGAGATGGTTCCATCATCTCCTGCTACTGCTGCTGAGGATCTGCACACTCCACTGCTTTCTGATCAGAGACCGGGTGACGACGGTCGAATGTTGGGCATGGAAGGCAGCGTTCCTTTGCTCCCCTCTAGCTCCATGTCCGCAGAAGAAGACCCCAGCTTGGAGTACGAGCTCGCGGCACTGAGGGAAGCCATGGCATCTGGGTTCACATATCTCTTGGCACATGGTGATGTGAGGGCGAGGAAGCAATCGTTCTTCACAAAGAAGTTCATCATCAACTATTTCTACGCTTTCCTGAGGAGGAACTGCAGGGGTGGCACCGCAACCTTGAAGATGCCTCACTCGAACATCATGCGTGTGGGGATGACGTACATGGTCTGATCGGTGCTCTGCTGCGCCTGTGCTGCGAACCTTGTTCTCGCGCCTCGTCTTTGGTGGAATGCTACACCAGCAGGTAGTTTAGGGATTGGTACCGCCGCAGTGAACGAAGTCACTGCAGCTTCCGGCCAACTGCCCAAAATTTTAGTTGCAGAATCGGCCTTGTGTGTACCCTGTTGTATTCTTGCCAACCTTTTCGGTTAACTTTATGCTAAGTTATCTGTGTGCGATTTGCATCGGTAAGAATAAAGCGGTTTAATCTTCTGCAGCCAACCTTGTTTCTGGCCACCCGCCAGAAATGCAATGGCTTCTTCTGCATGAAACCTTCAAAGCTCACCAGAGCTGCAACTTTGTTGAAGAACTGCATGCTAACCATAAAACATCTTTTTTTTTCGCAACATCTTCCTCTATTGCTCTAGTATCTGACTTCTGCACTTTATAACAAAAGGAGTTCCATAGGAACACTACGAAGCCAACTCTGTTTTAGACTTGGCCACACTAGTTCCATTCTGTGCCATGTGCTCCTGCATTATCATAATGTCCATGGAATGATAATAGATAAAGAAGCAGCCCGAGAGCAGTAAACATATGATATACTATTATATTTATACTTGATCCACGAAATAATTGTGAAGGTGCAGCTCTTTTATCTAGCCAGCCTATGTAGGTGCTTCATCAGAACAGCAAGTTGCCAAGTAAAAAACACTAATATAAGACACACCGGAGCGGCGCCGCCATGAATGCGGGTTGGCGGGAGGCTGGTCTGCCTGAGTGAATGTGGTCTTTTTTTTTAAATACGCAAATTGCATACCTTAGCTTTATAGAAGAGAGAAAACAATGTACAAGAGTGTTACATGCCCAGCCAACAGTCACATACCGAGCGAGGCCACGCCAAACTCCAACTCCACGCATTACGTTAACTCCTCACAAAATAGTTTCAACTCTACGCCCTCCCGCTAACGCCCATATCCACAGCTCATCAAGAATCTTATTTACAAGATCGGTAATCAACGTTGGTGGGGCCATCGAGGGGAATACACGGCCATTCCTTTGCTTCCATAAGTGCCAACACACTAAAATCACCGAGCTATCGAAAGCTTTACGGTTCTCCTTGCCAAGTTGTTTTCGGGTACTGCCCCACCAAGATTCCAAATTGTCGTTCACCACCGGCGCTAGGGCCGGCGCAGCCCTCACGCTGGATAAGATCTTGTGCCACACTTGACGCGAGTAGACGCACTGGACAAGTAAATGGTCCACGTTGTCTTCCTCCTGGTCACACAGGTAACATGGCGAGGGGCTGTCCTGTAACCCATGCTGAAGCCTCCGATCAGATGTCCATATCCTATGTTGAATAGTGAGCAACATGAAGATCTTGCAAATGAGAGGTGCCCAGCACTTCCATATCCACCGCGCATAAGTCACACGGATCGCACCGGAGTGAATGTGGTCAAGCCGGAGCAGATGTAGAGAAAGAGGGGTTTTGAATAGGCATGAGGCGTGGCAGTCTGACCTGACGAGCATCTGGACTCCCCAAACCTTTCCCTAGTTTGATGCCGGTTTGTGAGATTCCGGCTTACGAACAGTCCAGACAATTTTGATGATCCTCGTTGAACGGCCAAAAGTATCCGGTTGATGACCTGTCCGGTCCAAACACTTGTTGGTGGTTTACTGACTAATGTTGGAGAGTAACTTTACACTCTATTGTGGCTTGTTTTATTGTTGATGCTGAATTTATGGCGATTTCTTAGGCCAACTCCAGTGTGCAACCCCATCCCGTCCGTCGTAGTCCGTTTGGAGTCGAACGAACGAATAGCGAGGCCGAACGCGCGGCCCCAAACGGACAAATGTCCGGTTTTCGACCCATTCCCGGCACAAACTTGCGCCGTGTTTGGAGTGAAACGGACATCGCGCAGACGGGCTGGACGCACGCCCTTGTCCTCACCGTGGCCCGCCTGTCGGGGACACTAGCACTCCATTCGCCTCCAACCCCTCCACCTGCTCTTGTAAGGGCATATTTCTCCCTAAGTAGTTTTGGTGATTGATGACAATGCATTTGCGGACTAATCGTGTGCACTGAGCTTTTCAGATATATCGCACCTAGGCACAAAACGATTAAGTGCCCCTCGAAACCTATGGAAGATGGTGTTTCCTTTTGTTTCTTTTCGGTGGAATTGAGCCATAGGAAAGCCGTACGATTAAGAGGGGGTCCGCTTCGGAAAGGTTTGGGTGGAATCAACACGTACACGTCTACTCATTCACACCACCTTTCCTTTGCTTCTCTGGAGCTTTGACTGTTTTTCTTGTCGGTACAAAAACAGTGGCATCCTACTACTACCACTGCTTGGCATGCGGTAGTACCGCCCAGAGTATGCGGTAGTACCGCACGGTCACACGATAGTACCGCTTCAGGGCTGCGGTAGTACCGCACTACACGGTAGTACCGTACCATGAACACGGTAGTACCGTGTGACCGGCCCAGCGTCGTAACTAGTACGGTAGTAGGTGCGAAAGTAATTTTTTACTTTTGCGTCCTACGCGGTAGTACCGCTTCGAGCAAGCGGTAGTACCGTGTCGGGTTTTTGCTACGACCGTAAATCTGCGGATATAGCTGTAGGAGATATGCCCTAGAGGCAATAATAAATGTTATCATGCTATAACTGCTATGGTTCTCAAGTCTGCAAATAAAACGAGGCTCGGAGGAAGACTCATATGCACGTGTGGAATAATAAACGACAAAATGTATTCCTAGTCTGGCCTCTAAGAGACTAGCTCAAGTGTTGCATGATGGTTCTGTTTTCCTGATAATGGGCATGTCTATGCCAGCAATTTTGAGATCACAATGTTAGAGGAACATTTGTGTTGAATCGACCCGAATTGATGTTATGCTATGAGATACACTCGTCACAAGTTAATGCTTAATAACACAGGATGTTTATGTTTGCATAATTCCTTAGACCATGAGAGTGTCGAGTTTCTTCATGCTTGCTTCATGAACTTTGGTGTTTGTTAAACGTCATCCGTAAATGGGTGGCTATTACGACAACTTATGGGTTCATGGAAAGCTATGTTAAGTAACTTGATAGCTCAAGATTGGGATTTGCTCTTCCGTCGATGGAGAGATATATCTGGGCCCTCTCGGTGTTACGGTATCCATCATCGTCTGGCCAGACAAAGGGTGATTTGATCACGAGGATGCCAGAACACGGAACGAGAAAAGAGAACAATACCGGTAACGAGGTAAATGGCATAGTGGACAAGGAGTTGATCCACAGGGATGCCAACATGTTTCACCTCGGGTATTCGTAACATATCGCGAAGCAACAGGAATAACACACGTCAACTGGAGGTTCACTCGAATATTCATTTGTGTGGGTATAGGGGTCAATATGGGTGTCCACGGCTCCGATGTTGATCATTGATCGGAAGGGGTTCCGGGTCATGTCTATACTTCACCGAACCTATAGGGTCACACGCTTAAGGGTCATCTATCTGCTGAATACTAGACAGGGAGTCTGAGAGAAAATCGTCGAAAAAGTTTTGGACGAAATGGAAAAGTTCCGACGAGAGAGGTCACCGGATGAGTTCCGGTGATACTGAAAAGTTGTTTCAGAGGATACCATAAAGTCAAGTTGGTCTCGGCACATGTCTGATAATTCTTGGAGGGTGCCAGAATCATTCTGGAAACTTCTGGGAATTTTCCGGGATGAAAACCGGAAATGTTCCAGAGCTGCCGAAACCGCTTCAGATACTTTTCGCAGATGAAATCACTAAACTGGAATTGTTCCAGAACGCGTTGGAAATTATTTTAGTGGGTACTAGAAATGTTCTAAGCCCACATAAATATTTTCAGCTCGAACGGACGCTGAAAAATGTCGTCGTGAATAGTGAAACTGTTTTTTGGGATATTTTATGGAAAGCCACCTTTTGGGGCTTTGCCCAAAAGATCTAGGGATGACATGGATGGATTGGGAGGCCCTCATGGGGGCCCCCCAAGGGGTGTGGCCGGCCACACTTGGGGCTCCACCTTGGAGCCCCTCTTGTTCCTTGGTTTCACTCTTATGCCCTTGAGGAAGGACTTCATTCATGTGCATTTTGGGTTTTTGTGTTAAACTACCCTACCCCTTGGGATTTCCTATAAATAGTGGTGGAGGGGCAGCCCTCCACACTCACTCTTTCTCACATACATGCCATTGCAATGATCTGGCATCTCTCTCCCTCCCCGCGAAATAGTTTCGTAGAGCCGAAAGGCTGTCTGGGTTCCGGCGGGAACTAGTTCTGGACGGCGAAGCCCTGCCGGATAGATGACACCTTATGTGTGCAACCTCGTAGAGAGGTCGTAGTTTCGATCCTTTTGCCTGAGGGGCTGTTTTGAGAGTGCCTCCCGAAGGGCTGTCCAAGTGACGGTCTGAGTTGTGTGAATCCTCCCGAAGGGCTGTCCGAGTGACCGTCCGAGTTTTGAGGGTCCTCCCGAAGGGCTGTCCGCGACACCGTCCGAGGGACTGTCCGACCGCCTCCCGAAGGGCTGTCCGTGGGGCGGATGAGGGTATACATCCTCGCGGTTGGGAGGTTGTAAATCCTAGCTGCGGGGATCTGCACTGCCATTCGTCATCGACTCTACTTCCGCTGCGCTACGAGTCCGTAACGAAAAAGATCAAACCATGTATGCAGTCTCCTTAGTGGTCCTGGGCTGGTGCGTAGGTCGGAATTTTTGTTTTATGCCACGCTACCTTGTAGTAGCTGCGGATGTATTTTATTTAGTACGCGCGTCTCCTCAGCCTGTCTAGCCCTGCCTTGCGATAGTACCGCAAGGACGTGCGGTAGTACCGCTCCGGCAGTACTACCGCCCGGTGCTTCAACGCAACAGGGCTAGTACTGGCCTGTATTGCACCAGCGGTAGTACCGCTGGGCCGAGCGGTAGTACTGCAACTTATGTGCGGTAGTACCGCGCTCTGTGGGCAGATTTGTGGGATAACGGTTGGATTTGTTCTCCCACTATATATAGGGAGTCTTCTTCTCCAAGAAGACTCACCTCTTCCTCCCCAAAGCTCCATTGTTGCTCAAAGCTCCATTTCCGCCCTATCTCTCTCCCTAGCCAATCAAATTTGTTGATTTCCTCTGGATTGCTTGAGAAGGCATCGATCTACACTTCCACCAAGAGATATTTGATTCCCCCCACTAATCCCTTGCGGATCTTGTTACTCTTGGGTGTTTGAGCACCCTAGACGGTTGAGGTCACCTCGGAGCCATATTCCATTGTGGTGAAGCTTCGTGGTGTCGTTGGGAGCCTCCAATTCGGTTGTGGAGATAGCCCCAACCTTGTTTGTAAAGGTTCGGTTGCCGCCTTCAAGGGCACCACTAGTGGAATCACGACACCTTGCATTGTGTGAGGGCGTGAGGAGAATACGGTGGCCCTAGTGGCTTCTTGGGGAGCATTGTGCCTCCACACCGCTCCAACGGAGACGTACTTCCTCTCAAAAGGAAGGAACTTCGGTAACACATCCTCGTCTTCATCGGCTCCACTTGTGGTTATTTCTTTCCTTTACGTGTGCAAGCTTTCCTTGTTTACCTTAGCTAGCTTGCTTGTGAGGTTGTTATCTTTGCTTCCTATAAGTTGTCATCCTAGTTGCATATCTAGACAACTTACTTTGTTGCTTAATTTAAATTGGTGAAGAAAAAGCTAAAAATTGTTAGTTTCCTATTCACGCCCCCCTCTAGTCAACCATACCGATCCTTTCAATTGGTATCAGAGCCTCGTCTCTTTATAAGGACTTTATCGTCCAAAGAGTATGGGTGACAACGTAGTCGAGACGGAGGGACACTCCGGTGGAACTCCGTACTTGCCTACGACCGATGGGGGAGCCTCGGTCTCTCGTGAGGAGTTCAATGTGGCAATGGTCACATTGAAAGAATCACTAGCGACCGAGGTCAAAGGCATGTTTAAGGAATTGCTTGAGGGACTTAAATTATCCACCACACCGTTGGAAGTGGTTCGTCCCGCTACCAACGTGTCGGAGGCTACTCCCGACAAGGGAGAAGCTAGTAGTGAGCAAGCCCCAGTTACTAAGAATGGGAGTGGGATCTTTGCCCACTCTGCTCCTCCTACCCACTATGGAGGACCCATTCCTACTGCACATTTAAATTCCGTTAGCCCTCCTCCTAAGTTTGTAAAAAATTCTGATTTTGCTACTTGGATGTTTCACTTTAAACGTCATTTAAATCATTGCTCTACTAATCTTTGGAGAATCATTGAGCAAGGTTTCTACCCACATGATCCCGACAACTTAACTCCGAGAGAAGCTACGGATCATCAATTCAACGAGTCTGTTCTTTGCATACTTCAAGATGCTATCCCTCCCGAAGACATTGCACATCTTCGACCCTTCACCGTGGCCAAGGAAGCATGGGAGCATGTTGGCTCCATCTACAAGGGAAGCGCAAGCATTCGACGCTCTAACTATGAAGTTGTGCAAGATGAAGCCGATGAGTTTGCTATGATCGAAGATGAAGATCCCCGTGAACTTTATCGGAGATTAACCACTCTTGCGGTTTCACTTCGAGATCATGGGAGCAAGGACACGGATGACAATTGGATCAAGCGCAAGTTTCTCAAGGCCATGATGCCTTACCATAAGGCCATGTCTTTCGTCATTCGCTAAAGACCGGACTTCCACACTTTGTCATCAAGTGAAGTGTTGGATGAGTTCGTTGCCATGAGGATCTTGGACAAGACCACCGACAATGCGGTTTTAAGAGCTCAACGATCAAAGAAGCCTAACCTTGCCTTGAAGGCCAAGGTGTGTGTGGAAGAAGAGGAGGAGGAGGATGACGATGAGTGTTTCCCCGAGGACACCAAATATGCCTATCATGAGCACATGGCTCTTGCATCACGGCAATTTTGGGGCAACAAGAAGAACTCAAGGCCCAACTTCAACAAGAATAACTCAAGTGGAAACAAGGGCAAGCAACGAGTGAGGACGTGCTTCAACTGTGGGAATGTGAGCCACTTTGTTGTAGATTCACATATGAGAAAAGAGAAGACTTTGGAGGCAAGCTTATCCGGAAGGACAAGGCCAAGTCTTATCCCAACAAGAACAACCTCAACAAGAAGACCCCTCCTAAAGGGTTGGTGGCCCAAGAAGAATATGTTGAGGATGATGATAATGATGAAGATGATGAGATGTTCACCATGGCCACAATTGCTATTGCTACTACTCAACGCTCATCTCTCTTCGACTCACCAAATGAGAACATCACCGCCAAGGGTCTCATGGCTAAGGCCACCAACAAGGTAACTCCAAACATCAACACTACCATCATCTCTAATCCTTCATTGACGGATTGTATTGATGAGAGTGAGGGAGCAGAGGAGGAAGAGAATGAATTTGAGTTGTTTATGAGCAAACTCAAGGGCAAACCCAAGAAGCACTTTGTTGCTCTCTTGGAACAACTCGGTGAGGCCAATGACATGATCGAGGCTCACGAGGAGACCATTGCTAAAATGGAAGGACATAGTCGAGACTATGCCGATGAGATATCGGATCTCTCTAATGCTCTAGAGGAAGAGCGTGGTCTTCGTTTGGCTCTTGAGGAGTCACACAACGATGATCATGCTAAATTAAAGAAAGATCTCGATCATGCTTTAGTTGTCTCTCGTATGATTAATTCCGAGAAGGAAAAACTTGGGGTTGACCATGCTAGACTCAAGGAGGAGTTTGTTACACTTGACAAGGCTCACAAGGCCTTGAAAGGTGTACATGCTTCTCTCAAAGAGTCTCATGATCGACTCCAAGTTTCGCTAACCAAGGAGAAAGCTATCTTTCCTCGCATGGTGTTGATTGATAATGCAAATGCTACTAACCCATGCTGCGAGCATCCGCATCTTGTTGAAGAGAATGCCAAGTTGAAGAATCAGCTTGAGAAAGGCCTTGTGACATGTATACAAGGTGAGAAGAACCTCAACGATCTTTTGAGCAATCAAAAGGAGGTTGTGGCAAAGGAAGGAATTGGGTTTGCTCCCAAGCCCAAGAAGAAGAAGAATGACAAGACCAAGCAACCTCCTCCTCTCAAACAAACCTTTGTGAAAGAGGGAGAGGGTGCTTCTAAGAAGAAGAACAATGTGAAAAGTGGTGGAGTCAAGAAAACCCCCACCATACCATCAAACATAGCCGGCGACTTTAATCCTTCATATGTTTTATGTCGTGCTAGTGATGGTCATGTCTTTGCTAAATTTGTTGGTTCTTCTTATGAGTACATTGAATGGTCTATTTGGGTTCCTAAGACCCTTGTTACTAACCTCAAAGGACCCATTACCAAATGGGTACCTAAATCCAAGCATTGATCTCATGTAGGAGTTTGCTTCTGGTGGGTGATCATGGTTGCTCGACAGTGGAGCCACAAATTATATGACCGGAAGCAAAGACTTGGTGGTGGACGTGCATCAAGGTTCATCCATGGCAGCAACGTCGAATGGGGTGATGCTTCATCTTCTAAGGTATTGGGGCTTGGCAAGGTTGTTGTTTCTCATGATCTCATGATCGAGAAAGTCATGCTTGTTGAGTCCCTTGCATACAACTTACTTCCTGTTCGTCAACTTGCACTCATGGGCTTCGCTAAATTCTTTAATATTGATACCATGGCCCTCTTGTGGAGCAAGACTCTTAAAGTAGCCTATGTTGGACATGTCGAGAACGGTCTCTATGTGGTTAACTTCTCGGAGCAACTCACTAAGACCACGACATGCCTAATGGCTAAAGTTGGTGTGGGATGGCTTTGGCATTGCCGGTTAGCCCATGTCAATATGGGATCTTTGCAAAGTCTTCTCAAGGGGGACCATGTCCGTGGACTAACAAATGTTAGCTTTGCCAAAGATTGTGCTTGCAGTGCTTGTATTGAAGGAAAGTTACATGAGACGGCTCACCCTCCCACGACTATCATCTACTCAAAAATACCATTAGAGCTCCTTCACATGGATATCTTTGGGCCTCCATCCTTTGATAGTCTTGGGGGCAGAAAGTATTGCTTGGTGATTGTGGATGATTATTCAAGATACACATGGGTATACTTCTTCAATAAGAAGAGTGAGACCCAACAAACCGTCATCAACTTTGCAAATGAAGCTCAACGACAACATGAAGCAAAGATTTTGATGATCCGAAGTGACAACGGACCCGAGTTCAAGAACTACACCTTGGATGAGTTTCTTAGTGATGAGGGGATCAAACATCAATATGCCGCACCTTATACCCCTCAACAAAATGGTGTAGCGGAGAGAAAGAGCCGGACATTGATGGACGCGGCAAGGACCATGATGGCGGAATTCAAGTCTCCATACAACTTTTGGGCCGAAGCCATCAACACCGCGTGTCATGCATCCAATCGGCTCTATCTCTACAAAGGTTTGAACAAGACTCCATATGAGATTGTTACCGGTAACAAGGCCAATCTCAAGTACTTCCGGGTGTTCGGGTGTAAGTGTTTCATCCTCAAGAAAGGTGCTCGTTTGTCTAAATTTGAGTCTAGAGCTCATGAGGGTATATTTGCTGGTTATGCTACAAACTCTCATGCTTACCGTGTCCTCAACAAGTCCAATGGACTCATTGAGAAGACGTGTAACATGGAGTTTGATGAGAATAACGGCTCCCAAGTGGAGCAAAGTGGTACTTGTGATGTAGGTGATGAAATTCCTCCTCAAGCCATAATAAGAATGGGTGTTGGATATATCCTACCCATTGAGGAACCCCTTGTGGCCGAAGGAGAAGGACAATGTTCCACACAAGTGGAACCATCATCAACCCAAGACCCACACGCTTCCGAAGAACAAAGTGAAGGCCCTCAACCGGACGAGCAAGGCCAAGTGCAAGATCAATCACAAGATGGTGGTGAGCCACCAAATGATGCACAAGGCCAAGTTCTCTCCTCCGAGCAAGATCAAGATCAAGAGGAAGCTCAAGATCAATATCAAGCTCTTGACGTCGCTCAAGATGATCAACTCAGTGCTCCTCAACTTTCACTTGAAGAGCAATTGGAGCGTTGTGCTACAAAAATTGCCTCCAGGCTTGCTTCTAGAGAACATCACATGGAGAATATTCTTGGAAGCATCACAAAGGGGGTAAGCACTCGTAGACAATTAGCAAACAATTGTGCTCATCAAGCTTTTGTCTCTTGTGTTGAACCTCAAAAGGTCTATGAGGCGCTCGAAGACCCTGGTTGGCTTAATGCCATGCATGAAGAACTCCACAACTTCGAGCGCAACCAAGTGTGGCGTCTGGTGCCGAGGCCAACGAAGAACCATAATGTCATTGGAACCAAGTGGATCTTTAAGAACAAGCAGGATGCTCATGGCATTGTCATTCGCAACAAGGCACGTTTGGTGGCTCAAGGCTACTCCCAAGTCGAGGGTATCGACTACGGTGAAACCTTTGCCCCCGTTGCTCGCCTTGAATCTATCCGTTTGTTGCTTGCCTATGCTTATCATCATAACTTTAAGTTGCAACAAATGGATGTGTTTGGTGCATTTCTTAATGGTCCTATTAATGAGTTGGTTTATGTCAAACAACCCCCCAGGGTTTGAGGATCCTAAGTTCCCCAATCACGTGTATCAACTCGATAAGGCACTCTATGGCCTTAAACAAGCCCCACGTGCGTGGTATGAGCATCTTACCGAGTTGTTACACGATCGTGGGTTTGAAATGGGAAAATCGACCCCACTCTTTTTACTAAGAAGGTCAAAGGGGAGTTGTTTGTCTGCCAACTTTATGTTGATGATATTAACTTTGGTTCACCTAACAAAGCTTTCAATGATGAGTTTGTCGCACTCATGACCACACATTTTGAGATGTCCTTGATGGGAGAGTTGAAGTACTTCCTTGGGTTTGAGATTAAGCAAAGAAGAGAAGGAATCTTCATCAAACAAGCCAAGTACACTCAAGACATGCTCAAGAGGTTTAATTTAAGTGATGTCAAGCCGGCTACTGCTCCAATGCCAACCAAGTGCCAACTTGACATTGATCCCAATGGTAAAGCGGTGGATCAAAAGGTATATCATTTTATGATTGGTTCTTTTCTTTACCTTTGTGCATCTAGACCGGATATTATGTTGAGTGTGGGAATCTGTGCACGGTTTCAAGCTTCTCCTAAGGAAAGTCACTTTGTGGCAGCCAAGTGAATCTTTTGATATTTGGCTCATACCCCAAACTTTGGCTTATGGTACCCAAGAGGAGCAAACTTCAACCTTGTAGGTTTCTCTTATTCGGATTGGGCGGGAGACAAAGTGGATAGGAAGTCCACTTCCGGAGGGTGCCAATTCCTTGTTTGCTCTCTGGTAAGTTGGTCTTCCAAAAAGCAAAGTTGTGTGTCTCTCTCGTCCACCGAAGCAGAGTATGTGGCAGCTGGCAGTTGTTGTGCTCAACTTCTATGGATGAGGCAAACTTTAAAGGATTACGGTGTCACTTGTGACAAAGTGCCTCTTTGGTGTGACAATGAAAGTGCCATCAAGATTTCTCTCAACCCGGTGCAACATTTCAAGACGAAGCATATTGAGATTTGGTATCACTTCATCCGGGATCATATTCGGCGAGGAGAAATCGAGCTTCACTATGTCAACACTCATGATAACTTTGCAGATATCTTCACGAAGCCATTGGATGAAGCAAGATTTCGCGAGTTAAGGCATGAGCAAAATATCATAGATTTGAGCAATATTGCTTGAAACCTTGCACACACTCCTCCCACTCAACATATTTATCTTACCTAGATGTAGGCATGGACATAGGGGGAGTATTATTCTCTCAATGAACTCTTCCTCCCCCCATTATGCATAAATCGATCAAGTCTTTGTCATTTGCCATGTTAAATGGTATGAGTGCTTCAAGCCGAGTGTTGGTCATGGGCCCAAGGATAGTTCTTTGCGGTGCCATACCAAATAACTCAAACATAGGTGGCTTCGGCCACCGACCTCCTTCAAGGAGGAGTGTCTCGTGTGTTGTTTCAGTTGTTTGTTGTCTCTCTTTCCTTTTGTTGTGCGTGTGCGCTTTTTGCTTTGCTTAAGCCTTCTTGTCGGAACTTGCATTTTCTTGGGGGAGCGGTACTACCGTGAATAGTCACGGTACTACCGCAAAGGAGAATACGGTACTATCGCAACCAGCACGGCAGTAATTTTTTACTGCCGCTGGTAGAGCGGTACTACCGCTCTGCGTGTGTTACTTCCGCCCGGGCGGTACTACCGCGATGACCGCGGTACTACCGCATTTGTTCGAACGGCTGGGGGTTATAAGCGGGCAGGGGGGTTCTAACTCCCCCATACCCATTCATCTCGTCTCCCCCACGTCGTATCTCTCTCTCTCTCTCTCTCTCTCTCTCTCTCTCTCTCTCTCTCTCTCTCTCTCTCTCTCTCTCTCTCAAGAACGCCGCCGGAGGACCTCACCGGATCTCCTTCTCCGGTCACTCTCCTCGCATTCCGACCGGTGGGATCGTTCCCCACCTCGACCTCTTGCCATGGATGAAGGTTTCTCCCCAAATCCCCTCTTCTTTTTGCCCGTTTGTTGTTTCTAGGTTTTGGGGAGATGCATGTTGTTCTTGTGTTCTTCTTGACCTTATCCATGGAAGATTAGGGTGTAGGAGAGTTGTACTGCAGTAGAAATGCTAGTAAGTATGTTGCTACTAAGTTGTTATGATCAGCCGTAGTACCGTTCGCCCATTCTACGCGTTCTTGTTTAGATCCGCTTTCGGATCTGACCCCGAGCGGTACTACCGCTCGCTGACCGTGGTACTACCGCTCTGCCGCGTAACGGTACTACCGCCCTAAGGAGCGGTACTACCGCGATGAACGCGGAAGTAATTTTTTTTAGTACCGCGTCCTGTGCGGTACTACCGCAACACTTCGGTGCGGTACTACCGCCGCCTAAGCGGCACTAAAAATTTACTTCCGCCTTCTTCGACCACTACTACTGCTTGGTTCATACCTACTTCGTAGCACATACATATTATCCCTTCTACATGTTTCGTGTGCTTTTTGTGGCTTTTGCATTGATTCTCTCTGCTTTCCTTCGTGTTCTTGTGTTTGTGTCTTAGGTGGTGGCTCCGGTTCCAATGTCCGTCGCTCGAATCCCAGCCGTGACACCGGGTCTAAGCGTCTGCGCACGCAAAGTGATGTTCCTGAGGGCTCCAATGCCCCCCAACGCAGAACCAAGACCACCGCCACCAAGAACAAGGAACCAACTATTACCATGGAGGAGATTCCAACTCATGAGTTCATCACAAGGAGGAAGATCAACCCTTATGCAGATCCCCAGGCTCAGTTCCATGGAGATGAACTATTCTGGACTAAGCAGCAGTATCGTATCTACATAGAGGTACTCAAGAGCAAGCACAACCTTTATGTGGATGCACATTGGATTGACATGACCCACACGAGGAAGGAGGAGCACCAGGCCTACTTTGCTAAGGCTCTAGATCTTGTGGAGCAATTTGGATCATGACATTTCAGATGGACTTTGACCCAGAGATTGTGGCACAGTTCTATGCTTCAGTTCACTTCCATCCCAAAGAGGAACGAAACTTGACTTGGATGACA
This sequence comes from Secale cereale, assembly GCA_902687465.1. Lineage (NCBI taxonomy): Eukaryota > Viridiplantae > Streptophyta > Magnoliopsida > Poales > Poaceae > Secale > Secale cereale. The sequence continues at coordinate 467,922,490 of LR738713.1, read as the reverse complement.
AATGGACATAGATGACTGCTACATGGAACGACTTTATGGATATGCTTCAGGTTGCTGATGAGGGGCTCCACACGCCTGTTGGAGCTCGCCCTCATGCCAACGAAGAATCTGCCAACAAGGACCGGCTGCTGCCTTTCTATGAGGAGAAGACACTTGCTAGTGGCAAGAAGACTTGGGTGATGAACCCCTTTCTGGATATCATGCATAGGATCTTCCGCGACACCTTGTTTCCTCGAGTTGGGGACAAGGACAAGGTACATGCATACCTCGTGGACATGTTGCTGATGTGTGAGGAGGCCCGCAGTGCTCAGACTCAACCACTTGATATCTCCCATATCATGTGGTGTGAGCTCCGCTTTGCGATTTTCTCTCGCAAAGTGCCTATCTATGGTCCTTTTTTGTTTCTTCTTATCTCCAAGACTTGGGAGAAGCTTTACCCTGATGAGGAGTTTGAGGCCCCGCAATGGATTCGTCATGAGCCTATCAGACTTCGCATGAAGAGTCGTTGGGCTAACACCACTACCCGTGCAGAGGTTACTGCAGCTCAGATGGACGAAGATGAGGAGCCAGTGGAGGAGGAGGCAGCTGCTGAGGAGAGTTCTGGAGGGTATGCTCCTCCCTCGTCTGAGCCCTCGTGGGCTAAGAAGTTGAAGAGGAAGATGAAGGCTCTGTTTTGTATGCAGGCAAAGGGGCAGTACAAGGCTCATGTGACTCACAAGCAATCTCGCCAGCGTGACAAGAAGATAATGAAGATCTTTGGTGAGGAACCGTCTGATGGGTCAGAGGAGATCATCACTCCAGAGGCTGAGTGGATTGCCAAACAGGGCTACACGTGGTCTGATTCTGAGGAGGAGCAGCAGGAGTCAGACGGAGCACGTGACGACTAAGTTCTTCCGCCTGAGCTACCAACTGTCTTAGGTGTCCTCTTTCCCTTTGTGGTGTCTCGATGCCAAAGGGGGAGAGAGTGTTAGGATTTGCGTCTTGTGCCGTGTCTATTTGATTTTCGTTAGTCGAACTTTGTCTGCTTGCTTGTGTTTGTGTCGTGTGTGTGAGACCTTCATATGGTGTGAGACATATGCTCCCTTCTCATTAACTCGTTATTATGTCTATGCTATCTGTTAGGTTGTGAGCAGTTGCTTCACTTGCCCTTTATATGTGCTCACCTTATCCTCCTTACATCTGTGTGGAGAATCTTATTCTTTGTTGCAAGGAGTATATTGTTTGTAGAATATAGGGGGATCATTGATCCTAGTATGTGTGCTGTGCAGTCCAAAGCACCGTCTCTTGTATGCACACATCTAGGGGGAGCTTACCTATATTCTATAACTTTGCTAGGTTTGCTTACTATTCTTATATATCCTTGTGCAAATCTCGTATTGTCATCAATCCACCAAAAAGGGGGAGATTGTAAGGGCTTATTTCTCCCTAAGTAGTTTTGGTGATTGATGACAATGCATTTGCGGACTAATCGTGTGCACTGAGCTTTTCAGATATATCGCACCTAGGCACAAGACGATTAAGTGCCCCTCGGAACCTATGGAAGATGGTGTTTCCTTTTGTTTCTTTTCGGTGGAATTGAGTCATAGGAAAGCCGTACTATTAAGAGGGGGTCCACTTCGGAAAGGTTTGGGTGGAATCAACACGTACACGTCTACTCATTTGCACCACCTTTCTTTGCTTCTCTGCAGCTCCGGCTATTTTCCTTGTCGGTACAAAAACAGTGGCATCCTACTACTACCACTGCTTGGCATGCGGTGGTACCGCTCAGAGTATGCGGTAGTATCGCACGGTCACACGGTAGTACCGCTTCAGGGCTGCGGTAGTACCGCACTACGCGGTAGTACTGTACCATGAACACGGTAGTACCGTGTGACCGGCCCAACGTCGTAACTAGTACGGTAGTAGGCGCGGAAGTAATTTTTTACTTTCGTGTCCTACGCGGTAGTACCGGTTCGAGCAAGCGGTAGTATCGTGTCGGGTTTTTGCTACGACCGTAAATCTGCGGATGTAGCTGCGGATATATTTTATTTAGTCCGCGCTTCTCCTCAGCCTGTCTAGCCCTGCCTTGCGGTAGTACCGCAAGGACGTGCGGTAGTACCACTCCGGCAGTACTACCGCCCGGTGCTTCAACGCAACAGGGCTAGTACTGGCCTGTACTGCACCAACGGTAGTACCGCAACCAGAGCGGTAGTACCGCTGGGCCGAGCGGTAGTACCGCAACTTATGTGCGGTAGTACCGTGCTCTGCTGGCAGATTTGTGGGATAACGGTTGGATTTGTTCTCCCACTGTATATAGGGAGTCTTCTTCTCCAAGAAGACTCACCTCTTCCTCCCCAAAGCTCCATTGTTGCTCAAAGCTCCATTTCCGCCTGATCTCTCTCCCTAGCTAATCAAACTTGTTGATTTCCTCGGGATTGCTTGAGAAGGCATCGATCTACACTTCCACCAAGAGATATTTGATTCCCCCCACCAATCCCTTGCGGATCTTGTTACTCTTGGGTGTTTGAGCATCCTAGACGGTTGAGGTCACCTCGGAGCCATATTCCAGTGTGGTGAAGCTTCGTGGTGTCGTTGGTGTTGGAGATATGCCCTAGAGGCAATAATAAAAGCATTATTATTATATCTCCTTGTTCATGATAATTGTCTGTTATTCATGCTTGAATTGTATTGTACGGAAACAGCGATACATGTGTGAATACACAGACCACAATGAGTCCCTGGTAGGCCTCTAGTTACCAGCTCGTTGATCAACAGATGGTCACGGTTTCCTGACCATGGACATGAGATGTCAGTGATAACGGGATCACATCATTAGGAGAATGATGTGATGGACAAGACCCAAACTTGAGCATAACACGAGATTGTATAGTTCGTAATGCATAAGCTTTTCGGTGTCAAGTATTTATTCCTTAGACCATGAGGTTGTACAACTCCCGGATGCCGTAGGAATACTTTGGTGTGCCAACCATCACAATGTAACTGGGTGACTATAAAGGTACGCATCGGGTATCTCCGAAAGTGTCTGTTGAGTTGGTACGAACCGAGACTGGGATGTTGTCACTCCATATGACAGAGAGGTACCTCTGGGCCCACTCGGTAAGACATCATCATAATGAGATCAATGTGACTAAGTAGTTAGTCACTGGATGATGGATTACGGATCGAGTAAAGAGACTTGCCATGACGAGATTGAACAAGGTATCGGGAATACCGACGATCGAATCTCGGGCAAGTACCGTACCGATGGACAAAGGGAATAACATACGGGATTGAGTGAATCCTTGACACGGTGGTTCATCCGATGAAGATCATCGAGGAACACATGGGAACCAACATGGGTATCCAAATCCCGCTGTTGGTTATTGACCGGAGAGTGGTCTCGGTCATGTCTACGTGTCTCCCGAACCCGTAGGGTCTACACACTTAAGGTTCGGTAACGCTAGGGTCGTAGAGATAAATGCATGTGGAAACACGAAAGTTGTTTGGAGTCCCGGATGAGATCCCGGACGTCACGAGGAGTTCCGGAATGGTCCGAAGGTAAAGATTGATATATAGGAAGTCCAGTTTCGGCCAACGGGTGATCTCCGGGTGTCACCGGGAGCGTCCCGGGACCACCGGAGGGGCCCCGGGGGTCCACCGGGTGGGGCCACCCATCCCGGTGGGGCCCCTAGGCCGCGAGGGGAAGTGTCCAGCCCTCTGGACTGGCGCACCACTAGGGGGCCCACCTCCCCATGCGCCTAGGGTTAAAACCCTAAGGGGAGGGGGGCCACCACTTGCCTTGGGGGGCAAGGACTCCCCCCTGGCCGCCGCCCCCCTTGCAGATTGGATCTGCAAGGGGCTGGCGCCCCCCTGGCCCCCTATATATATGTGGGGGGGGGGGAGGGCAGCCGCACCCAAGCCCTGGCGCCTCTTCCCCTCCCGTCACACCTCCATACTCCAACACAGGGCGCCCGGCGAAGCCCTACTGCGATCTCCACTGCATCCGTCATCACGCCGTCGTGTTGCCGGATCTCTGACGACTTCTCCTCCCCCCTTGCTGGATCAAGAAGGAGGTGACGTTGCTGCACCGTACGTGTGTTGAACGCGGAGGTGCCGTCCGTTCGGCGCTAGATCATCGGTGATGAAGAACGTGAAAAGTACGACTACTTCATCCACGCTTCGTTGAAAGCTTCCGCTCGCAATCTCCATAACGGTATGTAGATGCACTCTGACTTGCTCGTTGCTAGATGTCTCCATAGTTGGATCTTGGCGAAAGCGTAGAATTTTTTTGAATTATGCTACGTTCCCCAACAGTGGCATCAGAGCCTAGGTTTTATGCGTAGCATCTTGCACGAGTAGAACACAAAGCAGTTGTGGGCGTTTGGTTTTGTTCAACTTTCTTACCGTTACTAGTCAATCTTGATTCGACGGTATTGTGGGATGAAGCGGCCCGGACCGACTTTACACGTACGCTTACGTGAGACTGGTTCCACCGACAGACATGCACTAGATGCATAAGGTGGCTGGCAGGTGTCTGTCTCTCCTACTTTAGTCGGATCGGATTCGATGAAAAGGGTCCTTATGAAGGGTAAATAGAAGTTGACAAATCACGTTGTGGTTTTGGCGTAGGTAAGAAACGTTCTTGCTAGAAATCCTATAGAAGCCACGTAAAACTTGCAACAACAATTAGAGGACGTCTAACTTGTTTTTGCAGCATGTGCTATGTGACGTGGTATGGCCAAAACGAAGATGTGATGAATGATATATGTGATGTATGAGATTGATCATGTTCTTGTAATAGGAAATCACGACTTGCATGTCGATGAACTTGACAACCGGCAGGAGCCATAGGAGTTGTCTTAATTATTGTATGACCTGCGTGTCACTGAATAACGCCATGTAATTACTTTGCTTCATTGCTAAACGTTAGCTATAGTAGTAGAAGTAATAGTTGGCGTGACGACTTCTTCAAGACACGATGATGGAGATCATGATGATGAATATCATGGTGTCGAGCCGGTGACAAGATGATCATGGTGCCCCGAAGATGGAGATCCAAGGAGCAAGATGATATTGGCCATATCATGTCACTTTAAATTGATTGCATGTGATGTTTATCATGTTTATGCATCTTGTTTACTTAGAACGACGGTAGTAAATAAGATGATCTCTCACTAAAATTTCAAGTATTGTGTTTCCCCTAAGTGTGCACCGTTGCTAAAGTTCGTTGCTCCGAAGCACCACGTGATGATCGGGTGTGATAGGTTCTAACGTTCGCATACAACGGGTGTAAGACAGATTTACACACGCGATACGCTTAGGGTTCACTTGACGAGCCTAGCATGTACAGACATGGCCTCGGAACACGGAAGACCGAAAGGTCGAACACGAGTCGTATAGAAGATACGATCAACATGAAGATGTTCACCGTTGATGACTAGTCCGTCTCACGTGATGATCGGACGCGGGCTAGTCGATTCGGATCGTGTATCACTTAAGATGACTAGAGAGATGTCATTCTGAGTGGGAGTTCATTAAAATTTGATTAAGATGAACTTAATTATCATGAACTTAGTCTAAATTCTTTACAATATCTCTTGTAGATCAAATGGCCCACGCTCAGGTTTCCCTCAACTTCAACGCGTTCCTAGAGAAAACCAAGCTGAAAGACGATGGTAGCAACTATACGGATTGGGTCCGTAACCTGAGGATTATCCTCATAGCTGCCAAGAGATCATATGTCCTAGAAGCACCGCTAGGTGATGCACCTGCTCCCGATGCGGCTCAAGACGTTTTGAACATCTGGCAGTCGCGCAGTGATGATTACTCCCTGGTTCAGTGCGGCATGCTTTACAGTTTAGAATCGGGGCTCCAAAAACGTTTTGAGCACCACGGAGCATATGAGATGTTCGAAGAGCTGAAAATGGTTTTCCAAGCTCATGCCCGAGTCGAGAGATATGATGTCTCCGACGCATTCTATAGCTGTAAGATGGAGGAGAATAGTTCTGTCAGTGAGCACATCCTCGAGATTTCAGGATTGCACAACCGCTTGTCTCAGCTGGTAATGAATCTCCCAGATGAAGCGGTCGTTGACAGAATCCTCCAGTCGCTCCCACCAAGCTTCAAGAGCTTCGTGTTGAACTTCAATATGCAGGGGATGGAGAAGTCCATTCCCGAGGTGTATTCGATGCTGAAATCAGCGGAGGTGAACATCAAGAAAGAACATCAAGTGTTGATGGTCAATAAAACCACTAAGTTCAAGAAAGGCAAGGGTAAGAAGAACTTCAAGAAGGACGGCAAGGGAGTTGCCGCGCCTGGCAAGCCTGTTGCCGGGAAGAAGCCAAAGTATGGACCCAAGCCTGAGACAGAGTGCTTTTATTGCAAGGGAACGGGTCACTGGAAGCGGAACTGCCCCAAATATTTAGCAGACAAGAAGGCCGGCAACATCAAATGTATATATGATATACATGTTATTGATGTGTACCTTACCAGCACTCGTAGTAGCTCCTGGGTATTCGATACCGGTGCAGTTGCTCACATTTGTAACTCAAAATAGGAGCTGCGGAATAAACGGAGACTGGCGAAGGATGAGGTGACGATGCGCGTCGGGAATGGTTCCAAGGTCGATGTGATCGCCGTCGGCACGCTACCTCTACATCTACCCTCGGGATTAGTTTTAAACCTCAATAATTGTTATTTAGTACCAGCTTTGAGCATGAACATTGTTTCTGGATCTCGTCTTATGCGAGATGGCTACTCTTTCAAATCGGAGAATAATGGTTGTTCTATTTATTTGAGAGATATGTTTTATGGTCATGCCCCGCTGGTCAATGGTTTATTTTTGATGAATCTCGAACGTGGTGATACACATATTCATAGTGTAGATGCCAAAAGATGTAAAGTTGATAATGATAGTCCCACATACTTGTGGCATTGCCGCCTTGGTCATATTGGTGTCAAACGTATGAAGAAGCTCCATTCAGATGGACTTCTAGAGTCTCTTGATTATGAATCATTTGACACGTGTGAACCATGCCTCTTGGGCAAGATGACCAAGACTCCGTTCTCCGGAACAATGGAGCGAGCAACCAACTTGTTGGAAATCATACATACCGATGTGTGTGGTCCAATGAGTGTTGAGGCTCGCGGAGGCTACCGTTATGTTCTCACCCTCACGGATGACTTGAGTAGATACGGGTATATCTATTTGATGAAACACAAGTCTGAGACCTTTGAAAAGTTCAAGGAATTTCAGAATGAGGTTGAGAATCAACGTGACAGAAAAATAAAGTTCTTACGATCAGATCGTGGGGGTGAATATTTAAGTCATGAATTTGGCACACACCTTAGAAGCTGTGGAATTGTTTCACAATTGACACCGCCCGGAACACCTCAACGTAACGGTGTGTCCGAACGTCGAAATCGTACTCTGTTGGACATGGTGCGATCTATGATGTCCCTCACCGATTTACCGCTATCTTTTTGGGGTTATGCTTTAGAGACTGCCGCATTCATTTTAAATAGGGCTCCGTCGAAATCCGTTGAGACGACTCCGTATGAACTTTGGTTTGGCAAGAAACCGAAGCTGTCGTTTCTAAAAGTTTGGGGTTGCGATGCTTATGTCAAGAAACTTCAACCTAAAAAGCTCGAACCCAAATCGGAAAAATGCGTCTTCATAGGATACCCAAAGGAAACGATTGGGTACACCTTCTACCACAGATCCGAAGGCAAAGTCTTTGTTGCCAAGAATGGATGCTTTCTGGAGAAAGAGTTTCTCTCGAAAGAAGTGAGTGGGAGGAAAGTAGAACTTGATGAGGTGACAGTCACCCCTCCTGAACCGGAAAGTAGCGCAGCGCAGGAAACTGTTCCTGAGGTGCCTGCACCGACAAGGGAGGAAGTTAATGATAATGATCATGAAGAAACAGATCAAGTTACTACTGAACTTCGAAGGTCCACAAGGGCACGTTCCGCACCAGAGTGGTACGGCAACCCTGTCCTGGAAATCATGTTGTTAGACAACGGTGAACCTTCGAACTATGAAGAAGCGATGGCGGGCCCGGATTCCAATAAATGGCTTGGAGCCATGAAATCCGAGATAGAATCCATGTATGAAAACAAAGTATGGACTTTGGTGGACTTGCCTGATGATAGGCACGCCATAGAAAACAAATGGATATTTAAGAAGAAGACAGACGCGGATGGTAATGTGACCATCTATAAGGCTCGGCTTGTCGCTAAGGGTTATCGACAAGTTCAAGGGATTGACTACGACGAGACTTTCTCTCTCGTAGCGATGCTGAAGTCAGTCAGAATCATGTTAGCTATTGCCGCATTCTATGATTATGAGATATGGCAAATGGACGTCAAAACAGCATTCCTTAATGGCTTCCTCAAGGAAGAGTTGTATATGATGCAACCGGAAGGTTTTGTCGATCCAGAGAATGCTAACAAGGTATGCAAGCTCCAGCGCTCGATTTACGGGCTGGTGCAAGCATCTCGGAGTTGGAATATTCGCTTTGATGAAGTGATCAAAGCGTTTGGATTTATACAGACTTATGGAGAAGCCTGTATTTACAAAAAAGTGAGTGGGAGCTCTGTGGCATTTCTCATATTATATGTGGATGACATATTGCTGATGGGAAATGATATAGAATTCTTGGAAAATGTAAAGGCCTACTTGAATAAAAAAAATTCAATGAAGGACCTTGGAGAAGCTACTTACATATTAGGCATCAAAATCTATAGAGATAGATCGAGACGCCTCATTGGTCTTTCACAAAGTACATACCTTGACAAAATATTGAAGAAGTTCAATATGGATCAGTCAAAGAAAGGATTCTTGCCTGTTTTGCAAGGTATGAGATTGAGCAAAGCTCAGTCGCCGACCACGGCAGAAGATAGAGAAAAGATGAGTGTCATTCCCTATGCCTCGGCCATAGGTTCTATCATGTATGCCATGCTGTGTACCAGACCTGATGTGAACCTTGCCATAAGTTTGGTAGGGAGGTACCAAAGTGATCCCGGTACGGAACACTGGACAGCGGTCAAGAACATCCTGAAGTACCTGAAAAGGACTAAGGATATGTTTCTCGTTTATGGAGGTGACGAAGAGCTCGTCGTAAAGGGATACGTCGATGCTAGCTTCGACACAGATCTGGATGACTCTAAGTCACAAACCGGATACGTGTATATTTTGAATGGAGGGGCAGTCAGCTGGTGCAGTTGCAAGCAAAGCGTGGTGGCAGCATCTACATGTGAAGCGGAGTACATAGCTGCTTCTGAAGCAGCGCAGGAAGGAGTCTGGATGAAGGAGTTCATCACCGACCTAGGAGTCATTCCAAGCGCGTCAAGCCCGATGACTCTCTTCTGTGACAACACTGGTGCTATTGCTATTACCAAGGAGCCCAGGTTTCACAAGAAGACCAAGCACATCAAGCGCCGTTTCAACTCCATCCAGAATTATGTTCAGGATGGAGACACAGATATTTGTAAAGTGCATACGGATCTAAATGTCGCAGACCCGTTGACTAAACCTCTTTCACGAGCAAAACATGATCAACACCAGAACTCTATGGGTGTTCGATTCATCACAATGTAACTAGATTATTGACTCTAGTGCAAGTGGGAGACTGTTGGAGATATGCCCTAGAGGCAATAATAAAAGCATTATTATTATATCTCCTTGTTCATGATAATTGTCTGTTATTCATGCTTGAATTGTATTGTACGGAAACAACGATACATGTGTGAATACACAGACCACAATGAGTCCCTGTTAGGCCTCTAGTTACCAGCTCGTTGATCAACAGATGGTCACGGTTTCCTGACCATGGACATGAGATGTCAGTGATAACGGGATCACATCATTAGGAGAATGATGTGATGGACAAGACCCAAACTTGAGCATAACACGAGATCGTATAGTTCGTAATGCATAAGCTTTTCGGTGTCAAGTATTTATTCCTTAGACCATGAGGTTGTACAACTCCCGGATGCCGTAGGAATACTTTGGGTGTGCCAACCGTCACAACATAACTGGGTGACTATAAAGGTACGCGTCGGCTATCTCCGAAAGTGTCTGTTGAGTTGGTACGAACCGAGACTGGGATGTTGTCACTCCATATGATGGAGAGGTACCTCTGGGCCCACTCGGTAAGACATCATCATAATGAGCTCAATGTGACTAAGTAGTTAGTCACGGGATGATGGATTACGGATCGAGTAAAGAGACTTGCCATGACGAGATTGAACAAGGTATCGGGAATACCGACGATCGAATCTCGGGCAAGTACCGTACCGATGGACAAAGGGAATAACATACGGGATTGAGTGAATCCTTGACACGGTGGTTCATCCGATGAAGATCATCGAGGAACACATGGGAACCAACATGGGTATCCAGATCCCGCTGTTGGTTATTGACCGGAGAGTGGTCTCGGTCATGTCTACGTGTCTCCCGAACCCGTAGGGTCTACACACTTAAGGTTCGGTAACGCTAGGGTCGTAGAGATAAATGCACGTGGAAACCCGAAAGTTGTTCGGAGTCCCGGATGAGATCCCGGATGTCATGAGGAGTTCCGGAATGGTCCGGAGGTAAAGATTGATATATAGGAAGTCCAGTTTCGGCCAACGGGTGATCTCCGGGGGTCACCGGGAGCGTCCCGGGACCACCGGAGGGGCCCCGGGGGTCCACCGGGTGGGGCCACCCATCCCGGTGGGGCCCCTAGGCCGCGAGGGGAAGTGTCCAGCCCTCTGGGCTGGCGCACCACTAGGGGGCCCACCTCCCCATGCGCCTAGGGTTAAAACCCTAAGGGGAGGGGGCCACCACTTGCCTTGGGGGCAAGGACTCCCCCTGGCCGCCGCCCCCCTTGCAGATTGGATCCGCAAGGGGCTGGCGCCCCCCTGGCCCCCTATATATATGTGGGGAGGGGGAGAGGGCAGCCGCACCCAAGCCCTGGCGACTCTCCCCCTCCTGTCACACCTCCATACTCCAACGCAGGGCGCCCGGCGAAGCCCTGCTGCGATCTCCACTGCATCCGTCATCACACCGTCGTGCTGCCGGATCTCTGACGACTTCTCCTCCCCCCTTGCTGGATCAAGAAGGAGGTGACGTTGCTGCACCATACGTGTGTTGAACGCGGAGGTGCCGTCCATTCGGCGCTAGATCATCGGTGACGAAGAACGTGAAGAGTACGACTACTTCATCCATGCTTCGTTGAAAGCTTTCGCTCGCAATCTCCATAACGGTATGTGGATGCACTCTTACTTGCTCGTTGCTAGATGTCTCCATAGTTGGATCTTGGTGAAAGCGTAGAAATTTTTTGAATTATGCTACGTTCCCCAACAATTGGGAGCCTCCAATTCGGTTGTGGAGATAGCCCCAACCTTGTTTGTAAAGGTTCGGTTGCCGCCTTCAAGGGCACCGCTAGTGGAATCACGGCACCTTGCATTGTGTGAGGGCGTGAGGAGAATACGGTGGCCCTAGTGGCTTCTTGGGGAGCATTGTGCCTCCACACCGCTCCTACGGAGACGTACTTCCTCTCAAAGGGAAGGATCTTCGGTAACACATCCTCGTCTTCACCGGCTCCACTTGTGGTTATTTCTTTCCTTTACGTGTGCAAGCTTTCCTTGTTTACCTTAGCTAGCTTGCTTGTGAGGTTGTTATCTTTGCTTCCTATAAGTTGTCATCCTAGTTGCATATCTAGACAACTTACTTTGTTGCTTAATTTAAATTGGTGAAGAAAAGCTAAAAATTGTTAGTTGCCTATTCACCCCCCCTCTAGTCAACCATATCGATCCTTTCAGCTCTCCCACGCCACACCCCACCGCCGGCGCCGTCACTATTCTTCGGCCGCTCACCCGCCGGCCGTTCATACCAAACCACGGCTCGACATGGCCGCCACCACGCCCACGCGTTCGTAGGAGTTTGGACCGTTGGTTGGAGGAGTTTTGGCCGTCATATTCGTAGCAGGTGCGAGAGGGGATACAAACGCCGACGATGGCTATGGACCACGGTAACTTTCGTCGGTTGCTCGAGAGCGGCCTGTAGCCGGCCGCCAACCACCCCTGCTGCATCGAGGTGATCATCGCGGCCTCTAGTCACCACGACCGCAAGGTGTTTGACACTTTGCCCACAAAGGTATGGAGAGTGGAGATGATTTTTTTTCAACCACTTCATTTATTCATCGGACGATTTGTCCTTGGATGATGAAGATCTTGTGGTGGCTGCATTGGTCGTTCACGACCACATTCAACGGCAGCTTCCTCGGTACAAGGGGTTAGTCCCTGGCAGTGCTCCCAACCTGAACCGCAACACACAGAGAGGCCACACCTTGCTCCATGCCGATTACTTTGAGAATACCCCCTCTTCAAACCAGGTAAATTCGTCGCCGTTCTTGTATGGCAAGGCATGTGTTCAATCGTATCCGAGACGGAGTGGTTGCTCATGACCCATATATCGAGTGCAAAACCGATGCCATTGGCAAGTTTGAATTCTCCTCTTATCAGGAATTCACCGCGGCCATCCGCATGCTTGCATATGGAATTTCAGGCGATCTGGTGGATGAGTACGTGCGCATGAGTGAGTCCACATGTCTGCTGTCACTGTACAACTTCTGCAAGGCCATGGTGGCAGTGTTTGGCCCTGAGTACTTGAGGGAGCCAAATGCCGCTTATACAGAAAGGTTGTTGGCGATCAACGCCAATAGAGGCTTTCCAGGCATGCTTGGTAGCATAGATTGTATGCACTGGGGGTGGAAGAACTGTCCATTTGCTTGGCAGGGCCAGTACAAGGGGCATGTTAAAGCGTGCACTGTCATATTAGAAGCGGTGGCTTCGCAAGATATTTTGGATATGGCATTACTTCTTCGGCATGACGAGTTCTCACAATGATATCAACGTGCTGCAGTGTTTTCCAGTCTTCGCAAGGCTTGCAGAAGGCCACTCCCCACCAGTCAACTTTGAGATCAATGGCCACCACTACAACAAGGGATACTACCTAGCTGATGGTATATATCCTCAGTGGTCAACTTTTATGAAGACAATCTCGAAACCTCGAGGTGAGAAGAGACAAAAATTTGCCCAAACACAAGACAGTGCAAGAAAGGATGTGGAGCGTATTTTTGGAGTGCTTCAATCCCGATGGCATATTGTTCGACACCCTGCACTGACATGGGATGAAGAGAAGCTTTGCGAGGTGATGACTGCTTGTGTGATCATGCACAACATGATCGTCTAGGACGAGCGTGATAACAACATCTTCGACCAAGGATTTGATTTTCAAGGTGAAAATGTTGAGCCCCTGCACCAAGAATCAGCCACGTCTGAACAGTTTACCCAATTCCATCGTGAACTGTGTGATTGGCACACTCATTTGGATCTTCAAAATAACTTGGTTGAGCACATGTGGAATCACCTTGGTAACCAATAGATGCATTGGTTCATTATGTTTATTGAAGACAATTTTGATTTGGTTATAAGACTATTTTATTCGAGACAATTTCGATTTGGTTGTGAAACTATTTTTTATTTGACACAATAAATATTTGGACGTGCAAACTTGTTTTAAAAGTTGAAATATGAATATATGGTCGTGGCGGACAAGATGAGACCAAAGGATGCGTCCGCGCGTTGGGCGCACGACCATCGCATCTAAGGAAAGGCCCGGACACGACCCCATTGTCCTACCCAAACAGACAGAATCCGAGCAAAACGAACGTCCGTTTGGGGTCATGCGCTGAGTGCGTGCTGATGGCTTCTCGCCCCTCGTTGGTTACCCCAAGTGGAAGGTTTGAGATGGAGTGTAGCGGAAGTTTTCCCTTGGCAAAGATACCAAGGATCGATTTCCCTGAGACTCCCAGTTTCAACAAGAAGGTGTCAACTGCTAACGGCGCCAGATATTAGCAATCAATGTGGACCTGCACACAGATACAAATAACTTTGCTCCCAACGAGTACAGAGAGGTTGTCAATCCCTCCGGCCTTGTCGTTTACAAAGGATCAAACGCAAGTGATAATAGTGATAGGTATTGCTGCAAATAGTAAGTAAAAACAAAAAGTAAATAGCGGATGTGATCAGTGATGGTAATATGGACCGGGGTCCCATGATGTTCACTAGTGATGTCTCTCTCCCAAAAGACGATAAAACAGCTATGTGAGGTGAACGAATTACAGCTGGGCAATTGACAGAATTATGTGCGCAAACCAATGCTAACTATGTTGCAAGAAAGGTAGAGGTTCAAAGCATGGGCGGTACGCCAAGGCAAGTAGACCGAAATCCATCTGCATCTACTACTAATCATCCACCTTGAAATATCTATCCAGAGCATCTCGCTGGTATTAAGTTGCGAGTCCCACCCATAGTGTAAACTCAAAGCAACAGACAACTGCATTAAAAGAACTTTGGGTAAAGTAAACAATCCTTGCACCCGCGGGCACAAGCACCGTTGTTTTCCCCCTTGTGGCAACAGCACATCCCCTAGACTCATGTTTCTGTCACTCAAGCTAGTCATCGAGGGGCATGAACCCACAATCGAGCATAACGTTCCCTCTTGGAGTCACTACCTACTACTTGGCCAAAGCAATAAATAACAACGGAGAACATGCAAGAATTACTTATGAACATAAATATAAAAGAGGTAGATCAAATATATTACTCAATCACAATCTGAACATAATCTCATAATCCATCGGATCCCAGCAAACTCATCATAGCAACAGCATAAGGATTACATATGTGCCTCGATCATGTAGGGCAGCTCACGAGGACTAATTAGTGAAGCACAAGAACGGGAGGAGAACATCACATAGCTACTGGTCATGGACCCATGGTCCAAGGGAGACTACTTACAACTCATCCGGGAGGCGTCCATGGTGGTGGAGAAGCTCCCGGTGGTGATCCTCCCCTCCGGTAGGGTGCCGGGAAGAGTTCTCCTGGTGCTCCCGATCTTGGAAGCGCGGCGGCGGCGGAACAGAGATGAGATCGCAAAAAAGGGTTCCCGTCTCGAGGGTTTCGGGACACGATATAAATATATGCCAAAGGGGGGCATCAGCGGAGGCCTGAGGGGCCCAGGCGCCCCTCCGGCGCGGCCAGGAGGGGGGCCGCGCCACCAGGGCGCCTGGAGCCCTGGTGGCCCCCCTCCGGCTGTACTTCGGGTGCCGGGAAGCTTCTGGAATGCTGATTTTTTATATAATTTTTCCGGGATTTTTCTGACAGTTTTCGTAATGGGAAAACCTGAAATACAAAAACAGCCGAAAACAGAAACTGGCACTGGGGTGCACTGAGTTAATAGGTTAGTCCAAATATGATCAAAAGTGTATGGAAGTGTATAAATATCATAGCAATATCACCCAAAAGAGGCATGGAGCAAGCAGAAATTATAGATACGTTTTGGACGTATCAACATCCCCAAGCTTAATTCCTGCTCGTCCTCGAGTAGGTAAATGATAACAAGAATAATTTCTGTGGTGACATGCTATTAACCATATAGGAACTTTTTCATAGTCACATGACAAAAGCTTACTGAGACAATGAATCTGTAGTAATTAAGTTGCCTCATGAGAGAATCACAAAGAACTGAAAGTTTTACAACATGATACTGAAACATCAAATAGATTTGTAATGAGCATGGTGTGCAAATATGATAAAGTGATATCTCGCTTGCCCCCTTTAGTGAAGCAAAACATAAATGCAGGGGCACCTCCAAGGTTTAAGTGATGACTAGATACAATGATTTCAGAATAAACAATATCATAATCATGCAAAAGACAATGCTACTTTGGGACAATGCACATTACACTCAGAATGACAATCATGCTCTCAGTAGTTGGTGCTTTAAAAGAAGGTGGAGACTCTCGAACCGTGGCTTTTGTTGGCAAGGTTGAAAACCCGTAGTCGGAAACAAAGACAAAACATGTACCAGAGCTCTTGGTTTTAAAAACAGATGTAATAATTATTTTTTTAGATTATGCATGTTTCGTCAACGAATGCTAGCAGACAACTCAATCACTTCTTGAGATGGACAAGTTTCGAGGAACGGCTCTCGGATGAGGACGATCACATCCTCTTAATCTCCTTTGTTTATCACTGCCAAAGTTTTCTGATTTCTCATGAACAAAGCGTGAAGGAGGGTTTGTTTGTTATATTATTTTGAGCCGGGCGCACTCTTTGCCAGTTCCTTCTCGTATTATGGGTTTGCACATTATACATGCAATCCTGGGGTGAAGCTTGTCCAACTTAAAAAGATCATGAATTAACTACTACTTTCTCATGAACTTAAAACAGAGGCACAAAATAGGAATGCTTTTCTTTTTTGAATAATTTCGAGATGGTACATGCAAGTCTCCGTTAGGAATGGCAGGTAAATACCATGTAGGAAGGTATGGTGGACTCATATGGCATAACTGGTTTAAAAGAATTTGGATGCACAAGCAGTCGGTCCGCTTAGTACAGGCGAAGGTTAGCAAAAGACTGGGAGCGACCAACTAAGAGAGCAATGACGGTCATAATCATGCAGAGCGACAAAGCAACATTGAATCAGGCATGGAAGTTATATCGCTACTCAGAAACAAAAGATCATCAAGGCTTGACAGACTTTCTTTACAGTCTTTAATATGCGTGAGCATACGCCAAGTCAATCAAAATAAATTCTTTGAAGGAAGATATTACTAAACCATACCACATCATAGGCAAACAAATCATGTTGGTACTCCAATAACACATTGGGAACCCCCCAGCTATTTGAGACTAACCATAAGAAAACATGAACTACTAAGCGCCATTATGCACGTAGCATTTTTATCATAGACATATCAACCAATGCAACAGAAGCAAACTCTCTTAATAAGATAAGCATGATAACTAACGAGAGTTCAAGCAACCAACTAAACAAAAGCTCTTTAATAAGATAAGCATGAAAACTAAGAGCTGAACATGATAGTAGCTATTGAAAGACAAAGAACACACACAACAAAGATAGACATTAAAATTCTATGTTATGTTCTAGGTAGCAGTGGAGCGTGTTTCTCTCCCACATAAAGAAAGCTGAGTTCCGACTCATTATGAAAATCTAAAGAAAACTAAAAAGGAAAACTAAAAGCAAGACGCTCCAAGCATAGCACATAACACATGAAGTGATAAAAATATAGTGGAACGAAAGACGAACTGATAATGTTGATGGAGAAGGGGATGCACGGGGGCATCCCCAAGCTTAGACGCTTGAGTCTCCTTGAATATTTCTTGGGGGTGCATGGGGGCATCCCCAAGCTTGAGCGTTTGACACTCCTGAATCTTTTTATCATCTTCCCTCGCACACTTGAAAACTCCCTTCATACATAACTCATCATAATCTGATTAGCGAGGTTAGTACCCATAATAAAATAATTGTTCCTTGCTGTAAATAAGGATATTTTTGAAGGTCTACTGTTTCTCAAGATTGCCAAAAGGTTTTTGCAAAGAAAAGGCAAGCTCTAGGTTTGCAAAATGAAGGAAAGGCAAAACAGGACAGAATCTGTGAAAAACAGAACAACAGGTAGTAAATGATTTTTTCGGGGCACTTCTGCAACTCTAATAAAAAAACTCAGAACAGAAGCACGAAAGACAATTGTATAGAGCACGCTGTCGAAAAAATTCAGACCAAAAGGATGATCTGGTGATTTTATACGAATTTTTCTATCCAATGACAGAATCTGTTTCCTGGACAGCACGTCACAATTTTTGAACTTTCTTGCAATCAGAGGCTACACTTGGCACAAAGTTGAAAAATAAAGATACAATGATGTTGCTACAGTAGTAACAAACATCAAGACCACTAAAACTGAAAGAACAAACTGAAAGCAAAGATAACAAGGGTTGTCTCCCTAGAGCTCTTTATTTATAGCCATAAAGATAGGCTTAAGACTTTAATGATGCTCTCGTAGGAATAAGAGTTGAAGAACAAAAGAGAGCATCAAGAAGCAAATACCAAACACATTTAAGCCTAACATGCTTCCTATGCATAGGAATATTGCAATACAATAATTCATTGAAGCACAAAGCAATAAGCATAGGAAGACAAAACAAGTGCAGCTTCAAAACCTTCAACATAAAGAGAGGGAACTTGATATTATTGAAATATCTATAAGCATATGTTCCCTTCTCAGCATAATTTTCAGTGGGATCACGAATAAACTCAACAATATAAGCATCACATAAAGCATTGTTTCCATGATCCACATGCAAAAAGGTATCATTACTCTTCATATAAGCAAAATCTTTCTTATTAGGAATAGTGAGAGTAAAGCAATCATAACCATCATGGTAATCATTGTATTTAGGAGGCATATCATAATCATAATAAATTTTATCCTCAATAGTAGGTGGACTGAAAACATCATATTCATCATTGGAATCATATATAGGAAGCAAAGTATCATCAAAGTAAATTTTCTCTTCAAAAGTTGGGGGACTAAAAATATCATGTTCATCAAACGTGTCATCCCCAAGCTTAGAGCTTTCCATGTCATTAGCAATATTGATATTCAAAGAAAGCATACTAATAACATCACCACCATCATGATTGTTATGCAAATAATAAAGTTCCATAGGTTTTTTAATTTTCTCTTCAAACACATCATGTCCCAAAGCAAGGTAGAGCTTATAAAGCTCTCTCATATTTTTGTTGTTTTCCATTAAGCAAAACTAGTGAAAATACATAAAGAAAACGGAAAGGTAAACTAACAAGACTAAAAAGCAAAGATAAAAGATAGCGTGCAACTCCCCTATCTTGAAGAGTGGAGTCCCCGGCAACGGCGCCAGAAAACTTTGCTTGATGGCTTCTCGCCCCTCGTTGGTTACCCCAAGTGGAAGGTTTGAGATGCAGTGTGGCGGAAGTTTTCCCTTGGCAAAGATACCAAGGATCGATTTCCCTGAGACTCCCAGTTTCAACAAGAAGGTGTCAACTGCTAACGGCGCCAGATATTAGCAATCAACGTGGACCTGCACACAGATACAAATAACTTTGCTCCCAACGAGTACAGAGAGGTTGTCAATCCCTCCGGCCTTGTCGTTTACAAAGGATCAAACGCAAGTGATAATAGTGATAGGTATTGCTGCAAATAGTAAGTAAAAATAGAAAGTAAATAGCGGATGTGATCAGTGATGGTAATATGGACCGGGGTCCCATGATGTTCACTAGTGATGTCTCTCTCCCAAAAGACGATAAAACAGCTATGTGAGGTGAACGAATTACAGCTGGGCAATTGACAAAATTATGTCCGCAAACCAATGCTAACTATGTTGCAAGAAAGGTAGAGGTTCAAAGCATGGGCGGTACGCCAAGGCAAGTAGACCGAAATCCATCTGCATCTACTACTAATCATCCACCTTGAGATATCTATCCAGAACATCTCGCTGGTATTAAGTTGCGAGTCCCACCCATAGTGTAAACTCAAAGCAACAGACAACTGCATTAAAAGAACTTTGCGTAAAGTAAACAATCATTGCACCCACGGGCACAAGCACCGTTGTTTTCCCCCTTGTGGCAACAGCACATCCCCTAGACTCATGTTTCTGTCACTCAAGCTAGTCATTGAGGGGCATGAACCCACAATCGAGCATAACGTTCCCTCTTGGAGTCACTACCTACTACTTGGCCAAAGCAATAAATAACAACGGAGAACATGCAAGAATTACTTACGAACATAAATATAAAAGAGGTAAATCAAATATATTACTCAAACACAATCTGAACATAATCTCACAATCCATCGGATCCCAGCAAACTCATCATAGCAACAGCATAAGGATTACATATGTGCTTCGATCATGTAGGGCAGCTCACGAGGACTAATTAGTGAAGCACAAGAACGGGAGGAGAACATCACATAGCTACTGGTCATGGACCCATGGTCCAAGGGAGACTACTCACAACTCATCCGGGAGGCGTCCATGGTGGTGGAGAAGCTCCCGGTGGTGATCCTCCCCTCCGGTAGGGTGCCGGGAAGAGTTCTCCTGGTGCTCCTGATCTTGGAAGCGCGGCGGCGGCGGAACAGAGATGAGATCGCGAAAAAGGGTTCCCATCTCGAGGGTTTCGGGACACGATATAAATATATGCCAAAGGGGGGCATCAGCGGAGGCCTGGGGGCCCCAGGCGCCCCCCCGGCGCGGCCAGGAGGGGGGCTGCGCCACCAGGGCGCCTAGAGCCCTGGTGGCCCCCCTCCGACTGTACTTCGGGCGCCGGGAAGCTTCTGGAACGGTGATTTTTTATATAATTTTTCCGGGATTTTTCTGGCAGTTTTCGTAATGGGAAAACCTGAAATACAAAAACAGCCGAAAACAGAAACTGGCACTGGGGTGCACTGAGTTAATAGGTTAGTCCAAATATGATCAAAAGTGTATGGAAGTGTATAAATATCATAGCAATATCACCCAAAAGAGGCATGGAGCAAGCAGAAATTATATATACGTTTTGGACGTATCACGTGCAAAGAACCTATCTAGTTGAGAGCTTTGTATTTTGAGTTTTGTGGAGATTCATCTTGGATTACTGTATTTTGTGACAACCAAAGTGTTATATGTCTTACAAAAAATCCAATGCATAATGTATGAAAGAACAAAGGACATTGATGTCAAATTTTACTATATTTGGGATGTTATTGCTGAAGGTGATTTGAAGGTATGCAAAATAAATACACACCATACTCTTGCTAATATGATGGCGAAGTCAGTTCCTACCAAGACTTCGTTCGTATTTCTCACTAGTCATATGAATTTTGATGCACAAAAAGGTTTTTGCTGATTTGGATGAAGTTATTTACTTTCTTAGACTACTGAAGGGAATTTGTCTTAAGGTGAAGACTGTTAGGTTGTCATCTAAATTCTAGCACCGTGTTGGACTAAACGTAGTACAAGCGGTGTGGGGCTTCAAGATGATCCCATGCGTACATGTACAAATAGTTTACTTGTCGTCTCGTGCTTGTAAACACCTTCATCATTGTGAAGTTGTGTCTTCTTGCGCGCTTCTCGTTTTATCTAACATGCCGAGTGATTTTTCATTTACCCTTAGTGAAGGTCATGTTTATCTCGTTTTATCTAGTACCCAGGAAAAAGAACTTGTCAAACAGGTATACACTAGGCAAACGATCATTTTTTAGTATTGAGCACAATAAGAGTGCACTGTTTCATAGAATTTGTTTCTGCTTCATCGTTACTCTCTTTCTTTCTTCCTAAATTTGTGCATTGGGTAGACATCAGACCACCGAGTAGGGATGCAAGCAGGGTCCGCATATCCCGCAAAACCAGCAAATCAGTTCATTTCTGGCTGAAAGATTAACACTAAACTAAAGATAGATTTGCACTGGGCTTCTGCATCCTTACTTGGGGAGGCTACGTCGTGTGAACTTGGGTTAAAGGAAGACACACTTTTTCCTGGTGGGTTCTGTTAGAGTTGTGTCGAATATTGTGTACAAGGTAGGTTACAGTTGGACTCTGAGTAGTATTGTGTTTGGATAGGATATGGAGTCGTGTCCTAATAGGACACTTGTATCCTAGGCCTCTCTTATATGGCGAGGATAGACACACGATGTAACCTATGCCAACATAATAGCACAGGTGCGCAAGGGGGAGCCGGCGGCATGTGCCGGCGCCCGGGTGGCCGGTGTGTGGTATTGTGACGGTGTCACGGGGAGGAGCGCCCGTAGTCAAGCCCCGGGGATGTAGCCATATCGGTAAACCTCGTTAACAAATCTCGGTGTCGTGCTCGTGTGATTGCTTGGTCCTCGGATGATCGACGGTATGCCTCGGATTTATTCTAACAAGTGGTGTCATGAGCTAGGTTTGTCGGAGGAGCGTTGCGTTGATCTAGAGGACGAATCATCTGGTGCAAAGACGACATGCGGAAGAAGCTGATCGGAGAAGAGCCCTTTCATGAAAGTTGTCTGGCTGCGATCGGATAAATCTAGAAAGCAATCGAGATCAAGCGGCAGAAACATGCAACATCAGTTAAGTTCTCGGAGTCGGATCGAGCAGCTACCAGGAGCACCCACGCAGGCAGGCAAGCAGCAGGCGAGGCCACATACAGATGTCGGATAGCGGGCCGATCGAATCAGAAGCAGCGGTGGCACGTGCATGCAGCGCGTGTGGAGCAGCAGATCGATCGATCGGGCGAGCATCTGGCGTGACTGTGATTGCTGGCGCCTGACGACCCATGACAGGAAAGGCCCGTGCGCGTGGTAGGCTGTGGTACGTGGTGCTTGGAGCAAGCCGGAGGTTTGTTTGGAATAAAAAAATACGGCACAAGGGCTTAGTTGGATTGTGATGCTATCATGGAAAGGAAAGCCTAGCTACGGACGTGTGATGGTGTGATGAATCAGGTATGTTCACACGGGAAGGCTATGTGGACTTTGTCTTGTTTTTCTTTGTTGGTACACATTTGTGTATGATAGCGATGGTCACGGTGACGGCTTGAGGAGTCTGGAGCGTGTCGTTGCAGTCGGACAAGTTTGGCTGGGTCGGACTGGACAGTCTGACGGATTGACATGAGTCGGTTGGTACAGAAGATGGTGGTGGGATCGGCAACGACGACATAGGAGCGTGATGCTGATGGTGACCGACTTCTGGGGCGTGGAAACACGTGGCGCGGGTCCGAGGCTTGTGCGGCTTCGACAAAACTATGACGCAGGGTTGATTCAAGACGGTGCACATGAGAGCTTGAAGTCGACAGGGCACGATGGTGGACTGATCATCTACCATGGAGTCATGTTGAAGGTGGAGCTGGATTGAGGGGCTACGGCGTAAGTGCACAGAGTGTAATGCCCAGGATGGGACTATACCTCCTACGTGTCGAGGCACGACTTAAAGGTATAAGCCCATCCTAGAATGATCTCAAGTTTGGTATCTTTGCACGACTCATGTAAAAGAGGGATTAAAATGCAAAAGGAGATAGTTGGCTTACACTCGCCACTTCACACAATACATTACATAAGTCAAACATCATTCAGAACATCACAGCCCGACTACGGGTAAGAACCAAAAGAAAGATACCAAAACAACAAAAGCCACATGTCAGGATCGAATCCTAGTAGAATCCACTACTGAACATCGAAACGTCACAAGCAAACGGTCAAACTCTTCATCGAGCTCCTGGTGAAGCACTGAACCAGCTCCTGCATCGAGCTCGGCTGAACCTGCATCTGGTGGGGTGAAGTAACTGTGAGCCACAGAGGACTCAGCAATCCCGTTCCCGGGTAACAAGACTATTTAAGCCTTGGGTGAGGACAAGGCTGAAGAAAGAACGAGAGGTGAAGGAACAAACAAGAGTCTGCAGCAGCAACTAGCACTAACTTACGTAAAAGAGAGCGAGAAGAGAAGAGCAACGGTCGAAAGATGATCACGAAGTGATCCTAGCTAAAGCCGGTCAAACATAACCCCACCGTGTTCAACTCCCGAATCCCTATTCGAAAATTGACAGTCACGGTACACACGCTGGTAGTGTATTGAAACATTGTGTCAAGTTATCTACAACCGGAATTAACAAGCTCCCATCTGCCACATAACCGCGGGCACGGCTTTCGAAAGTTCAAACCCTGCAGGGGTGTTCCAACTTGACCCATTACAAGCCCACGATCCGCGGAGTCGCAACTCCATAGGTGGGAAGACCCGAGTATTCTCGGAATCCCGTGCTCAAGTTAAACCGAACTAAGGTAAGGCTAATCCAGCAAATCCTCCCGGCGTGTCGACACCCTGATAGTAGCCGCGCGTATCTAGGTCTCAGGACACGACCGGATGGGCGAAGCTACAGGACCCAAACCTCGAGTTTCCCCGTGGTGGTTCCCGCAGGCTCCCCGTTTGGGACCAACACCATCGGCACTGGCCCCCCCTGCTATGTAGAAATAAAGGATCCTCGAGGGAGCGACCCTCTATGCAAATTTAATTAATTAATTAAGTTGTTATTATGAGGCAAATAGTACCAAATGTTGGGACTTGCTGGAAAAGACTTAGCACTTAGCGGTTTATCAAGGGGGTCCCATACACCCCAACCGTGTTAGGAACGCATAATCAAGGAACATAATACCGGCTTATACGGATCCTAACGGCATGAGTGGAACAAAACACCAAGCAAAAAGCTTAGCCTTCCACCCTGCCAGTATATAGATGATTTCATTTTTAAGCATTTATATAGTGTGATATAACCCAACCAAACTTCAACATGAAGCAAGCATCTTCAATCTTCACCTGCAACTAACAATGCTATAAGAGGGGCTGAGCGAAGCGTACTTAGCCAGGCAACGGTTTGCATAGGTAGGGTGGTTAAACATGGCAATTGGTTACAAGTAGGAGGCTGACAGGAAAAACATGGGCATCGAGGCAAAACTAAAGAACGATACTCTAGCAATAGGCAAAGATAGTAATGGTATCCGGGTTCGGTCATCTTGCCTGGGATTCCACAAGGGAGAAGAACGGATCCACGAAGAAGACGGAGCAACAGTCGAGATAACCCTCACAACTCCGGAACAAAACCGAAGCTATCAAGAGAAGCAAACCGGAAAGAAAACAAACAACACGGTAAACACACAAGCAAAAACATGGCATACGATGCGCAAACAAGTATGATGCATGTCCGGTTTAAATATGCATGGCATGGCAAAGTGCACAAACAAATCTACAAGTTAAGTGGAGATCAATATGCAACGAGTTGCATATTGACGAAACACCACATTTAATTATTTAGTTGACTCTCGTTATTAACAAGACAAGATTAAATGTTTTTAACATGGCAAGAGGTGAAGCATAATAAAACTACACAACTAGACATTTTAAATGAGGCCGGAAATAACAACAACAAGTCCGGAAAATCCCCATAAGCATGTTTAATAATTATAAGCAAACAACACTTCACACATTTATAATGTTGTTAATATGATGCGGATGTCATGAACAAGTTTATGCAAGTTTTATTAAAAGGTTGACATTAAGAGATAAGAAGTATTTGTCACCGTGGTGGAATGGAAAGGTGCCACGGCAACGATCCGAAAATGATGCAACGCAACATATCGGTTCCGGTAACTCGTTGAGAGTCCGGTGCAAAAGGTGACGAAGCGAGTCAAACGAGAAGATGGGGTGTTCCCGTTGCCGGGTTCCCACGAGTCGGTGACGAGGCAACCGAGGGACATGACAAAAGGGACGAAACGGACACGGAGCTCACACGGGAAACATTACATACAACCACAACAAGCATGCACGGGGTCACGTCTCGGGGTTATACCTTTGAAGCGTGCGTTTCGGGGCGGTTCGAGCTCGTAGAGGAAGAAGGCGTTCACGCGATTCGTAGAGGAAGTAGTGGTAGTAGTTGTACACGGCCGAAGAGGGAAGTAGTGGTTCTCGTAGCGGTAGTTGTACTCGGGCGACGGTAGTGGTACACGTTCATCGGAGAGGTACTCGCCGGCGGGGTACTTGTTACATCGCGATCGTAGAGGTACTTGTCGAGCCGGTCGTCGTGGTACTTGGGGTTCTCGATCTCGCGACGGTAGTTGTTCGGGTGTCGATCTCGTACACGGTTCGTAGACGTTCGGCCGTAGATGTACTTGAGGGTCTTCGACGCCGTAGTCGTTCATGAATCGTAGACGTACTTGCAACGAAGGGATACTTGCTGCTCCAAGTTATTTACAGGATAAAACAAAACACAAAGCCCAACCAAAAGTAGCACAGCAGCAGCAACAAAACTCGGAGCTCGCTCCATGGCGACGGAGAACTGGAGGCAGCAGGGAGCGGTGCAGGGCGCCCTGGTGCTGGCGAAGGCGGGCGCTCGGGGAGGGCTCCAGCGCTGAGGAGGGAGCCGCGCCAGGAGGAGACGAGGCAGGGGCGCGCTCCAGCGCTGAAGAAGCGGCGGGCGCCGCGCTACTGGAAGAAGGCGTCGAGGCGAGCGCCTGGCCGCGCGCTGGACGACGGCGACGGAGGCCTCTGGTGCGGCCCCGGGTCGGCTTGGAGAAGCGGGGGCGACGATGCACTGGTCGAGGCCCTGGGTTCCTGGCCTTGGCGCGGAGGAGGCTCGCGGGAGATCGGGGGCTCGAGCCGCTGGAGGGGAAGGGCGCTCGGCCGACGGGAGGCCGCGCCGGTGCTGGAACGGAGGGAGGATGGCGCGCTCGCGGGGCAGGGAGGAGGGAGCCACGGGGCGGCGAGGCCCTGGCGTCGGAGGAGGGAGCGCGATGGAGGGCGCCGGCCTCCGGGAGGCGGCCTGGCCGCGGGCAGAACGAGGAGGAGGGGCCGCGGTGGTCTTGCTCGAAGCGGGTGCGAGCGAGGGAGAGTGGGAGGAGCGAGGGGGAACGAAGCGGGGTCGGGCAGAGCGAGGGGAAAACGGGCAGAGAGAGGCTGGCGGCGGCTGGGAGGACGAGCGAAGGGATCGAAGCTAGGGTTCGGCGCCTGATGCTGAGAGGGCCTGCGGGCTGCAAGGCCTGGGCCTTAGGGAGGCCTGGGCTGGCTGCTGGCTGCTGGCTGCTCCTCTTCCTTTAATTTATTTCTTCAGCAAAAATAAATAGAGAGGGATTCAGAATAAAAAGAAAAGAGGCCAAAACATGGGGGGGAAAATGATGGAACATTTTGAAAGGCTTTATGGAGTAAAAACCAACCTCACAAAATAGTTCCGGCAAAAGGGGAAGTGCAAACTAAAATAAATAGTTTGCCTCAAGGAGTTTAAAAGGAGTCTAGATAAAAGGAGGAGCCTCGAAACAACGGAAAGAATTATTTGCAAGATTTTAGAAGGAGAAGCTCGAAGTGAAAAAGACAATGGGGAAATATTGCAAGTGTGTTTGAGTAATTCCGAGGAATGGAATAATTATTAATATAGCTCCATAATTATTAGGAGGCTTTTATATGTTATAAAGAGAAGTCACCTTCCCTCGATTTAAATGGACCGAAGGTCCACACAATTTATTAGGTTGAGATGCAAAAAATTAATGAGATGAAGGCATGATGACATGATGCAATGCAAAAATAAATAAATAACACAAGCACAACTGAAACACACGGGCAACCCGGAACATCTGGAATCTTCGGGAATCTTCTGGGACGTCGGTCTCGGGCGTCACAACTCTCCCACACTAACAGAGGATCTCGACCCGAGATCCTAGAGATATCACCGGGTAAAAACGGAAGAGGAAGAGGTAAAACAAAGTTGCTTCTTTGACAGACGAGTGAAACCAAAGAACCTTGAGAGGTTGAACAAATTGAAAGAAAGAAAGCAACGGAGATGAACGAAGTTAAGTGCACTCCGTTAGAAAAGAGGAACAAGGAGCATTATGAGAACCTTGAAGGTTGAAAGACATGAAACAAGAGCTTAGGAACCAAAAGAATATGAAACTGCGATGGTATAGCCAAGGAATAAGAATGACAGAATTTGGACAGCACTCCGTCTGAAAATGGAAGGAATTGAACAAGAACTAGCCAAGTTGAGATGATACTTGATGAAAACAACAACACACAGCCTCCGGAACAAATAAAAGAATGGCACAAGGGTAAGAAAGATTCAGACAGCACTCCGGTTAAAAAGAGAGGCAAAACTAGATAAGATGAGGGAACTAGAATGAAGAATACCACACTCCGGTTAAATGATAAGCAAGGGAGAATATGATCTTGATAAAACGAGCTGATGGTTAAAGAGAGCAACATCACAATGCCTCCGGAATGAAAGAATAGAATATAAATGAATGAAAGAAATGAATGGAGAAGGAAAGACAACTTCTCTCAAAATTGAATTTGAAAGAGCATCCTTAGGAAGAAGGGTTGAACAGAATTGTTGAAAATTCAACAACGAAAGAATAAGCTTGATGTGGGCTTATGGAGAACATCTCAAGATTATGAGGTGACAACCAGCCACTTATGGAAAACAATTGATTGGATTGAGATCAACAAGGAGATGAAAAACTTATTCACCGGAATGAAAAATGAAGAACTTGGGCCATTTATCAGCACCATAATTGCAACAATCCTTAGGGAAAGCTTTTAGGTGAAATACAACCCAAGATAACTCCAAGAGATAAAAAATGAGGGGTTGAAAGAATCTCCTGAACAAAGAAAATGATGGGTTTAAATATCCCATTCTTGATAACTCGTGAATCATGAAACATGAAGGAATTGCCAAAAATGACATAACACCATCAGAAAAGATAAGGTAGAAAGAATTGCAAATAGAAAACATGATGAAGAATGTTTGAGCTCCAACAAGAATCTTGATGAAGACTTCGAGGATGAATTAAAACATGATGAAACATGAAGAACCCCGGTAATGAAAAACATGAGAAGTGAAAGATGAAAAGAATAAGATTCAAAGCCTCTGATGAATTAGATGGAGCTTTGAAACGATATAATTAAATAACTTGGAACTCCGGAAAAAACAGGATGAAGAATTTAGAACTGAGAATATGATAAACAAGCTCCAGACAAAAGAATTAAATCACCTTGAAGGAATAAGAATAAGAATTATGTCATGCATCTCCTTCACCAATTTAAATTGATGACAACCAAGGATTTGGCATACTACTTATTCTCGTTGCAAGGAATTAAAGAGAGATCTAGCACAACCTTGAGAAAAGTCTTCAACGAACCACCGGTAGGATTATGAAAAGAACAAATGAATTAAAACGATAACAACGGAAGGGTAAACTAGAAAGAACCACCGTAAGAATATGGAGACGAACGAAGAGACATCAATGAAGAATATTTGAAGGACGAAGTTGAAAACTGAGAACGAAGAATCTTCTGAAATGATGGCCTTCGGAGGAACATAAAGAAAAGAATTCATGAAATGCTTCGGATGGGTATAAAAAGAATTCCTCACAATCGGAACAATAATGAGGATGGCAAGAAGGTAGAACCACAACTCTTGAGAGAAGAGACCAAGATTTAAGAGAAACACTTCTCCGGTCTCCAAATGTTGAGAATGAAGACGAGAAATGCCATGAAGAATTGTTGAGCACTCCGGAATGAAGAATTAAAAGGTTGAACCAACGATGGAAAGAATTTGAAAGCGATCTTGGAGAAGGCATGTGACTGATGGAAATCATTCTTACGTCACACTTGAAAAGAATTTGAGTATAACTCCAGAAAAATTACAAGAGTCAGGTAAGATCCTTGAAAAGACCTGTGGGTTAGGGCCCACTCAAAAGAAATCACCGTTGGAAAAGATTGCTTCAGAGATATTGCACCGGTTGGATTAAATGACTTGAGTAAGATAACAATCTCAAAATAGCTTGAACGGGTTAAGAATGGAATTATGAATCTTCAGCACTCCGGATATGAATAGCAAGAGGAGAATGATTAATTGGTGCACCGGAATAAGAAAGCATTGTGAAAAGAGGAAAAGAATAAGATCAACACCAAAATCTTGAATTACATCCACCGGAAGAATTAGAGAACAAAAGAATGATGAACTTGAAGCTGTTGAGCATCTTCACGATAAATCACCGGATAAGGACATTGAAGGAAAAGAAAGAAGAAATATCACAAGAATACAATGGATACTTCATTTGAGAATATCTTGCTCCGAGAGGAAGAAGGGTGGGAGGGCGGGGAAAAACAAGACAACTTAGGATGAACAAAATGGACATCGGTTGAAAAGAATTAACATGACCATCTCGATGATCAAGAAGGACTAGCACTCCCATAGAAATATGAGAACACCGATTAGGAAAGGTATGGAATCAACATTTGACATCGAAGCAACTCGAATACCAGAATCAAAACAAGAACAAAGGATAGATATGCAACATGATCTTCACAACATCATCCGAACAGAGGATTGAACGAATGAATTCCGCAGGAACATCAACTAGTCGAGAAGCCACTTGGAGAACAAAATGAAAATAAAAAGGAACAAGGATCAGATAGAACAAATACAAGATAGAAGCTTCGTTCGACATCTTTGTGCTGAAAGCTCATGGAACATGTTACAAAAGGGTTTTGCAATCCCCGGATCAGCATAGCCAAGGACCCTTTAAGATGCAACTCCCGATCAGAACAAGTCCATAAAACCACTTCACTCAATGTAGAACCCCAAACTTCATATCGAGCATCCGTTGGAAGAATGCCTAGAACTACTAGATGAACCCACCTATAGATTTCCGAAAGTTTCCAGTTATGCAATCAGGTGTTGGGGATACACGGGAAGCACCGCGCAATCAACTCTAAACCTACATCCAGGTGTATCCATCCTTCAACACATAACCAGTCTTTCTCGGAAACTGTTTACCTCGGACCTTCGAAAAGCATCCACTATAACAAGCTATGGCAATACTCTCGAACTACCTCCCCAGTACTGGGTGATGTCGGGGTTATCTTGCCACTGGCCGTATAGGAGAGATTTTCGATGTCGGCCGTCTTAAGTATTTAGTACTGCCGCGATATGCTTGTGTCAATGATACCCCGAAGCTCAACTCCTCGGTAACAGGAGGCATCGAGAACAATATCCTTGTCACAAGAACATCGAAACAATCCCAGAATACTCGCGGGATCCTAAAAAAAAAATTTTGGTGCAATTTTTGAAAGTAGAAGAGATAAGAGTAATCGTCAGGAGTCCTCACCAGAGAGAAAGGGGAAGAGAAGCAAAGAAATCCTACTCTCCGATATAATATAGGACTCAAAAAGTTTTCAGTGTGTGTCTAGACTCAACCGTCAACGATTCGATCAAACAGTGGGGGCTTCTAGGTCGGAGAAGGCTCTGAATACCAACTTGTAATGCCCAGGATGGGACTATACCTCCTACGTGTCGAGGCACGACTTAAAGGTATAAGCCCATCCTAGAATGATCTCAAGTTTGGTATCTTTGCACGACTCATGTAAAAGAGGGATTAAAATGCAAAAGGAGATAGTTGGCTTACACTCGCCACTTCACACAATACATTACATAAGTCAAACATCATTCAGAACATCACAGCCCGACTACGGGTAAGAACCAAAAGAAAGATACCAAAACAACAAAAGCCACAGGTCAAGATAGAATCCTAGTAGAATCCACTACTGAACATCGAAACGTCACAAGCAAACGGTCAAACTCTTCATCGAGCTCCTGGTGAAGCACTGAACCAGCTCCTGCATCGAGCTCGGCTGAACCTGCATCTGGTGGGGTGAAGTAACGGTGAGCCACAGAGGACTCAGCAATCCCGTTCCCGGGTAACAAGACTATTTAAGCCTTGGGTGAGGACAAGGCTGAAGAAAGAACGAGAGGTGAAGGAACAAACAAGAGTCTGCAGCAGCAACTAGCACTAACTTACGTAAAAGAGAGCGAGAAGAGAAGAGCAACGGTCGAAAGATGATCACGAAGTGATCCTAGCTAAAGCCGGTCAAACATAACCCCACCGTGTTCAACTCCCGAATCCCTATTCGAAAATTGACAGTCACGGTACACACGCTGGTAGTGTATTGAAACATTGTGTCAAGTTATCTACAACCGGAATTAACAAGCTCCCATCTGCCACATAACCGCGGGCACGGCTTTCGAAAGTTCAAACCCTGCAGGGGTGTTCCAACTTGACCCATTACAAGCCCACGATCCGCGGAGTCGCAACTCCATAGGTGGGAAGACCCGAGTATTCTCGGAATCCCGTGCTCAAGTTAAACCGAACTAAGGTAAGGCTAATCCAGCAAATCCTCCCGGCGTGTCGACACCCTGATAGTAGCCGCGCGTATCTAGGTCTCAGGACACGACCGGATGGGCGAAGCTACAGGACCCAAACCTCGAGTTTCCCCGTGGTGGTTCCCGCAGGCTCCCCGTTTGGGACCAACACCATCGGCACTGGCCCCCCCTGCTATGTAGAAATAAAGGATCCTCGAGGGAGCGACCCTCTATGCAAATTTAATTAATTAATTAAGTTGTTATTATGAGGCAAATAGTACCAAATGTTGGGACTTGCTGGAAAAGACTTAGCACTTAGCGGTTTATCAAGGGGGTCCCATACACCCCAACCGTGTTAGGAACGCATAATCAAGGAACATAATACCGGCTTATACGGATCCTAACGGCATGAGTGGAACAAAACACCAAGCAAAAAGCTTAGCCTTCCACCCTGCCAGTATATAGATGATTTCATTTTTAAGCATTTATATAGTGTGATATAACCCAACCAAACTTCAACATGAAGCAAGCATCTTCAATCTTCACCTGCAACTAACAATGCTATAAGAGGGGCTGAGCGAAGCGTACTTAGCCAGGCAACGGTTTGCATAGGTAGGGTGGTTAAACATGGCAATTGGTTACAAGTAGGAGGCTGACAGGAAAAACATGGGCATCGAGGCAAAACTAAAGAACGATACTCTAGCAATAGGCAAAGATAGTAATGGTATCCGGGTTCGGTCATCTTGCCTGGGATTCCACAAGGGAGAAGAACGGATCCACGAAGAAGACGGAGCAACAGTCGAGATAACCCTCACAACTCCGGAACAAAACCGAAGCTATCAAGAGAAGCAAACCGGAAAGAAAACAAACAACACGGTAAACACACAAGCAAAAACATGGCATACGATGCGCAAACAAGTATGATGCATGTCCGGTTTAAATATGCATGGCATGGCAAAGTGCACAAACAAATCTACAAGTTAAGTGGAGATCAATATGCAACGAGTTGCATATTGACGAAACACCACATTTAATTATTTAGTTGACTCTCGTTATTAACAAGACAAGATTAAATGTTTTTAACATGGCAAGAGGTGAAGCATAATAAAACTACACAACTAGACATTTTAAATGAGGCCGGAAATAACAACAACAAGTCCGGAAAATCCCCATAAGCATGTTTAATAATTATAAGCAAACAACACTTCACACATTTATAATGTTGTTAATATGATGCGGATGTCATGAACAAGTTTATGCAAGTTTTATTAAAAGGTTGACATTAAGAGATAAGAAGTATTTGTCACCGTGGTGGAATGGAAAGGTGCCACGGCAACGATCCGAAAATGATGCAACGCAACATATCGGTTCCGGTAACTCGTTGAGAGTCCGGTGCAAAAGGTGACGAAGCGAGTCAAACGAGAAGATGGGGTGTTCCCGTTGCCGGGTTCCCACGAGTCGGTGACGAGGCAACCGAGGGACATGACAAAAGGGACGAAACGGACACGGAGCTCACACGGGAAACATTACATACAACCACAACAAGCATGCACGGGGTCACGTCTCGGGGTTATACCTTTGAAGCGTGCGTTTCGGGGCGGTTCGAGCTCGTAGAGGAAGAAGGCGTTCACGCGATTCGTAGAGGAAGTAGTGGTAGTAGTTGTACACGGCCGAAGAGGGAAGTAGTGGTTCTCGTAGCGGTAGTTGTACTCGGGCGACGGTAGTGGTACACGTTCATCGGAGAGGTACTCGCCGGCGGGGTACTTGTTACATCGCGATCGTAGAGGTACTTGTCGAGCCGGTCGTCGTGGTACTTGGGGTTCTCGATCTCGCGACGGTAGTTGTTCGGGTGTCGATCTCGTACACGGTTCGTAGACGTTCGGCCGTAGATGTACTTGAGGGTCTTCGACGCCGTAGTCGTTCATGAATCGTAGACGTACTTGCAACGAAGGGATACTTGCTGCTCCAAGTTATTTACAGGATAAAACAAAACACAAAGCCCAACCAAAAGTAGCACAGCAGCAGCAACAAAACTCGGAGCTCGCTCCATGGCGACGGAGAACTGGAGGCAGCAGGGAGCGGTGCAGGGCGCCCTGGTGCTGGCGAAGGCGGGCGCTCGGGGAGGGCTCCAGCGCTGAGGAGGGAGCCGCGCCAGGAGGAGACGAGGCAGGGGCGCGCTCCAGCGCTGAAGAAGCGGCGGGCGCCGCGCTGCTGGAAGAAGGCGTCGAGGCGAGCGCCTGGCCGCGCGCTGGACGACGGCGACGGAGGCCTCTGGTGCGGCCCCGGGTCGGCTTGGAGAAGCGGGGGCGACGATGCACTGGTCGAGGCCCTGGGTTCCTGGCCTTGGCGCGGAGGAGGCTCGCGGGAGATCGGGGGCTCGAGCCGCTGGAGGGGAAGGGCGCTCGGCCGACGGGAGGCCGCGCCGGTGCTGGAACGGAGGGAGGATGGCGCGCTCGCGGGGCAGGGAGGAGGGAGCCACGGGGCGGCGAGGCCCTGGCGTCGGAGGAGGGAGCGCGATGGAGGGCGCCGGCCTCCGGGAGGCGGCCTGGCCGCGGGCAGAACGAGGAGGAGGGGCCGCGGTGGTCTTGCTCGAAGCGGGTGCGAGCGAGGGAGAGTGGGAGGAGCGAGGGGGAACGAAGCGGGGTCGGGCAGAGCGAGGGGAAAACGGGCAGAGAGAGGCTGGCGGCGGCTGGGAGGACGAGCGAAGGGATCGAAGCTAGGGTTCGGCGCCTGAGGCTGAGAGGGCCTGCGGGCTGCAAGGCCTGGGCCTTAGGGAGGCCTGGGCTGGCTGCTGGCTGCTGGCTGCTCCTCTTCCTTTAATTTATTTCTTCAGCAAAAATAAATAGAGAGGGATTCAGAATAAAAAGAAAAGAGGCCAAAACATGGGGGGGGAAATGATGGAACATTTTGAAAGGCTTTATGGAGTAAAAACCAACCTCACAAAATAGTTCCGGCAAAAGGGGAAGTGCAAACTAAAATAAACAGTTTGCCTCAAGGAGTTTAAAAGGAGTCTAGATAAAAGGAGGAGCCTCGAAACAACGGAAAGAATTATTTGCAAGATTTTAGAAGGAGAAGCTCGAAGTGAAAAAGACAATGGGGAAATATTGCAAGTGTGTTTGAGTAATTCCGAGGAATGGAATAATTATTAATATAGCTCCATAATTATTAGGAGGCTTTTATATGTTATAAAGAGAAGTCACCTTCCCTCGATTTAAATGGACCGAAGGTCCACACAATTTATTAGGTTGAGATGCAAAAAATTAATGAGATGAAGGCATGATGACATGATGCAATGCAAAAAAAAAATAAATAACACAAGCACAACTGAAACACACGGGCAACCCGGAACATCTGGAATCTTCGGGAATCTTCTGGGACG
Source organism: Secale cereale (assembly GCA_902687465.1). Classification (NCBI taxonomy): domain Eukaryota; kingdom Viridiplantae; phylum Streptophyta; class Magnoliopsida; order Poales; family Poaceae; genus Secale; species Secale cereale. The sequence continues at coordinate 467,887,556 of LR738713.1, read as the reverse complement.
TCGGTCTCGGGCGTCACACAGAGAGTCGAAGCTTATTCAGCGAGACGGAAAAAAGCGAGTGACACGTAGTTCGGACTGGAGCCCAGTGGTCTGATGGAAGCGTGAAACTCGTCATCGGTCGGTGATGATCGGTGGTACTCGCAGTGGGGGTTGAGTGATGCGGTCTCGCGACCCTTGAGACTCGACCGGGACAGCGGAGGCTCGACGCGGTAATAGCGGTGAGGCGTGCGGTAAGCACGGGGCATGGAGACGGGCCAGGGCTCTGGTGGTCATACATGTGGTGAGACAACTGCGAATTTGACTCGGGATGACTACAAGCAATGGAGAAATTCTTTCTAGTTTCAGACAGGCGGTCAAGAAAGGAGCGGTGATATTGAGTTCAGGTAACTCTTATGTGTGACACCCAATATGTGAGTTGTTCACTTTCACGCAGGTCAGTGATCAGTGTGTGATGACGTTGGACTGATACTCTGGAAGTTGGGAGCACGAGCTAGAGTAACAAGGAACTTATTTTGCTCGAGTGTTGACCGTAGTCAAGAAAAGAAGGGACTACAAGTTGCAGGTGGAGTCGCATGGAGTCTTTGGAGTAGCAGTTGTACTCATGGGATAAGCTCAAGTCCAATGTACATGAAAGTTTGACGCATTGACGAATTCAAGGTGGTGGAGAATATTCGTCAAGGTGGAGTTTGTTAGAGTTGTGTCGAATATTGTGTACAAGATAGGTTACAGTTAGACTCTGAGTAGTATTGTGTTTAGATAGGATATGGAGTCGTGTCCTAGTAGGACACTTGTATCCTACGCCTCTCTTATATAGCGAGGATAGACACACGATGTAACATATGCCAACATAACGCACAGGCGCGCAAGGGGGAGCCGGCGGTATGTGCCGGCGCCCGGGTGGCCTGTGTGCGGTATTGTGATTGTGTCACGGGGAGGAGCGCCCGTAGTCAAGCCCCGGGGATGTAGCCATATCGGTGAACCTCGTTAACAAATCTCGGTGTCGTGCTCGTGTGATTCCTTGGTCCTCGGATAATCGACGGTATGCCTCGACTTTATTCTAATGGTCTATCCTAGTCAAATAACAACAACCCCATACGATTCGTAGATTACCCTAAATAACTTATGATGCTCCATAATTGTTACAATAATACTCCTATTTACCAAGTACAAGTACTGCAGGGTCGTGGACCCAAAGTTCAGAGATCGTGATATCCTACAGTAAACACACTGAGTTCTTGTTTCCCCCCGAAAACAACGAGTTGTTGCTGCTTGTTGGTCTTGCGCCTCTAGGGCTTTTGCTGCGCGGGTGCTTAAAGCAAAGAATACAGTCGCATTATGCACTTTGTAGGTGCTTACATACGTTCATCATCCAATCTTACCTAGAGTAGGTTATATATTTATATAGGTGTAAAGCGTAGTAGTCATATCCCTTTTTCTGAACCAACTTCCAAATTTCTGAACGAGCATGTGTAATAAGCATATTTGTAACACAGCCGCCTACCCAGATCAGATCATCAACATTTGACCTTATCACATGTGCATGCATTGTATACTCCTTGCACGTACGGTCACATGTTGTTATCGTTGCTCTGCTTACCTCAAGGGTTAACCTAATACAGTTGACCTCGACATCATCATCAAAATCAGCTGCACAGTCATTGTCTCCTTGACCTAATCGATCAAAGATACAATACCACTGTGATTAGGATTGGAGTAGCACATACCTAACCTAGCAAGTCAAACAAGAAGGCCTCGTAATAACTGACAGTGAAGAGGAATCAGAATCAGGCCCTGTTTGGTTCATAAGTCGTAGGACTTATTTTAGTCCCAACTTATAAGTCATAAGTCCTTAAAAAGTCCCTACCTGTTTGGTTCCTGGGACTTAACATGTACTAGTACACCATATTACAACTATAAGTCCCTATAAGTCCCTCCTTGAGAGTCTTATTTGATAAGTCCCAAATGCCCACTTTAAGTCCTTATAAGTCCCTCCTGTTTGGTTTAGATGAGACTTATAGGGACTTATTTAAGTCCCTAGACCAATAAGTCCATGGAAACAAACACCCTCTCAGAATCACCGTGCCTATTATAGGGCCAATAAAGGAAGTAAAAAATGGTGTCCGCTAGCAGCCGCCCCCACTTGGATACCGGTCATCATGCCCAACAACGCTCCAAAGCCGCCGTGGCCCATGATCCGAGTGCCGATCGACCAGACTGTACTAGTACTGTGCAACTAATTCAGCAGCATAATTAAAGTCAGCTAACTCTCTAGTTGCTGCAGCTAGAAGAATGCCGGTAGATGGGTTAGCTAGGTGGGACACCTCTCACGCATCAGCCATTAAGCCCCCTAATCAATCCCGCCAAAAGCCAAGGACAATGCCACCCAAATCTGCCCATCAAGCGGCCCAGATCCTCAGTTTAATGGTGGCACTACAAGAGCACAGGTGAGTGAGGAGACGCCGGAAGAAGCAGACACCTGTACGTGGCAGCGCCATTATGCTGTGCATGGGACCTCAGACTGGGACACGGCCACAGTAATCGGACTCCATGGCCATGCTTGCTTGCCCCTGCTGTACGTGTCCGGGCAGATGATGATAAACACCAGAATATTCCAGTGGAGCAGTACAAAATGTAGCAATGTGCTAGCTATAGGAGTAGCCATATGCTGCGATTTCGAGCGTCAGTTTTTGATGATGATGATGATCATGTTGTACTTGTATACATGGCTCCGGAGCAGTGGGCAAAAAAGATTCACCAAAATGGCATCGAAACTCGATCTAACATGGAATGCTTATTGCTAGCTACTCGTGGCGCTAATGAACAAACGAACGGCACGGGAGGACACCATTCATACATGCGCGTGTGTTGTACGTATCTGTGTCTGGATTCTACCGTCGTTATCAGGTGTCGGTTTCTTGCCTCGTGCCGCGTGCGCTCGCCGGCGACGCCCACGGCAGGTCTCTCGTCGGGGACGACGAGCCGGCAGGGAGGACGGGGAGCCGCCTGCCGCTGCGGCCCCACTGCCAGATCTTGGACACCGAGAAGCTGTCGCCGCGGCTGGCGGCGCAGACCTTCTTGCCCTGCTGGTCGCTGCCCGCCGTGGTCACGCCGGGGCGCATGGCCGCGCTGCCGTCGCCGGGACGCCAGTGCACGGACACCACCAGGTTGTCTTCGGCGAGCACGTACTGGTAGGAGGCGCCCATGGAGAAGCACCTCCTCGCGTCGAGGCGGCTGCTGGTGCCCGCCTCGACGTCGTCGTTGTTGTTGTTGCCCTGGACGTTCTTGAACCGGCCGAGCCTGACCGGAAGGACGACGGTGCTTGCGACGACGACCTCCGTTGACGCTGACGCGTCCTCCTGCTCCTGCTTCTGCTCCTCGATGTCCGGCTCACCGGCGGCGTCCGCGGCCGCCACGACGGCGGGGACCGCGCGTATCGAGAGCGCGGTGCGGCAGAGCGGGCACGTGGAGCTGGAGCGGAGCCAGGTGTCGATGCAGGCGACGTGGAACGCGTGGCCGCAGAGCGGGAGCAGGCGGAGGCGGTCGTCGGCGCTGAACTCGTTGAGGCAGACGGCGCAGTCGAACTGGCGCTGCCCCTTGGCGCCGGAGCCGGAGCTGCCGGAGAGCTCGGCGTAGGCGAACGCCGGCAGCGCGTCGATGGCGGCCTGGTCGAGGCCGGGCCCGGCGCCGTCCTCGTGCAGGTGGAACAGCTGCTGCAGCTGCCGCTCCACGGCCTCCGCCCGGGCATTGGCGCGGTGGCTCTTGAGGAAGAGCCGGCGCAGGATGTGGAGCAGGCCGCAGACGAGCAGCACCACGGCCAGCACGACCGTGATGAACAGCACGGCCGGCGTGATCCTGGCCGCCGTGCCCGAAGGCCCCGGCTCCGGCGTCGTGACAGCTGCTGCGGGCGCGCCCACGAATCCATCATCGCCGGCCTTGATCTCCCGCCCGACGAGCGACCAGCCTGCCACCCTCCTCACCGCCGCCATGCTGCTCCTCCCTCCTCTGTCGCCGACGCAGCGCTCATCCACGACAAACCCCGAAAAGAAACGCCCAGCTATATATCCACTCCCGCCGAGCGTTCCCAGATAAGCTCTCTGGCTCGCTAGCTTTGGTGCGCGGATGGATCAGTTGGAGTGGAACGATCGGGCACCGAACGGAAAGAAACAAAAGAAGATCCCTCGGTGAAGTCAACCGGGAAGCTGCGCACCAAGCCTAAACCTTTTTCCGCGATGCAACAACGTACGTTGGGCAGGGCCAGGCAGAATATTGTATCCTCCTACTCACTTGACCATCTTCCTCCTCTGTCTTGTTGGGTCGTGTATTATTGGATTGGAGTACCAATCTATTCGGCGCTGGTGTGGTGTGGTGTATGGTATGGTTATGGATGGGTCGCCGTGCGGTTAGCGGGGCGTTGTCTATCAGTACGCCGCCCGCCCGGGTGGTTGGCGGGAGGAGAGGATACCTGGGCGGGGCGCGGGCACCACGTGAAGCTTCCTCCTCCAAATGTTGGGATGGATCAGCTCAGGCTCAGCTAGCTGGGTTCGGTCAGGTCGAGGCTCCTCCATCACTTGTGACATACGGAAAGTGCGGGGAATAAATAAGGAGAGGGAACAGCATGTCAGCGTTGGAGGTGGTTGAGAGAGCCGGGGTACTTCGACCCATGGACCCCTTCCTCGCTGAAATCCGGAGCCATGGAATAATTGCCACGACGGCGACGGCTGACACGGGCCCGGGGGCCGGTCCGGCCAAGGCGAGCGAGCGAGCCCGATCGTAGGAGCCACCACGGAGGCGCGGGCCGTTTGTTATCTTATATGTCGACCCATCGGCACGGCACGGGTGGACCATCATCTACTGCCTGTACACGGACGTGGACCGCGCAGTGTTTTCTGCAGGGTAACGCGGGTGCCAACCAACCAACTGCCAAGCAAGGATACTTGTCCCGTGGGAACTCCGGAGAGACTGTTCAAACCCAGCCTAACAGCGGCCGGGCATGGAGGTGGAGCCATGGACGATGGGCCACCCTCCACCCACACACGGGGCACGGCCACGGGCCAACCCTTTGGTGGTGCGGTGTCCCGTACGCCGGTTTGTGCAGTACCGGCCGGGTACATGGACGCATGGCGTGTCGCTTATGCTGACTGTCAGGACGGCCACGTCCACCTCCGTGTGCGGTTGTGAGTCCGCTTCATGGTTCGCTCGTCGGTTCCGGCCGTCCTGCGGTGCCCGGTCGGCGTGCCGGACATGACACGGACAGCAAGCGTTGGCGCTCGCTCTGGTGGCGCGGCGTGTGCTACCATGTGGCCTCGCCTCACGTCAACGCCCGGCGAATCATACGAGGGTAACCATCTCATGCCATGCTTGATTGCGTCGACGTGTGGGCAGAATGGAATGGATAGCTCGGGGTTTGCACAAGTCAACCCCCGATTCTCGGTCCGGCACGTTACTAGGTTCTCTCCGCCTCTTCTGTGTTTTTAAATAAGTCGTGAGATTATCCTGTTGGTCGACAGATTAAGTGGATCGCACAAGTGAAAAAACAACTGAAATTTGCAATTATTTTAAATGGGTTAAGTTTTAAACTCGAGCATGGACTTCTTTTTTTAACATAGTACAGACGCAAGCGCTCACATACATGCGCATACACTCACCCCTATGAACGCACACACGCACACCCTACCTCTGTGAGCACATCCGAAAGACTGGGCCGGCATATCATCTTGAAACTTACGAAGTCACCATAGTCACCTCATTATCGACGGAAACGTCTCCTCCCACTGAATGCGTATCGCCGAAAATCGTGAAATAAATACAGGAATAAATGCGAGCATCAGGACTTGAACCCTGGTGGGTTGGGGATACCACAGTCCTTCTAACCATCCAACCACGGATTAGTTCACGAGCATGGACTTTTAACAAGTTTCCGTCCGATGACCTTTTGAAACTCTGGATTAAGCTAGTCCACCGATAGGAATCACACCTTTACACCCCTCGAGAGAAAAGGAACACAATTTCTGGGTAGGTTTCATAGCTTTATACCTTTTGAAAGCCCCAATTACTACCAAGAACTGTAAAAACTAGATCGCCCTCTCATTCATCTCTTTGGTTGCGGATGCGGCTCATCAGTTCTTTATGGCCCACAAGCAGATACAACAAATGACAAATGGAAACATAAATGACATCTTCCATGTCTTTGTAGGCCAAACTCAGTGCAAGGAAATTGTGTTTTTAACAAAGTATATACGCAGACACTCATACATACACACATACGTTTACTTCCATGAACGTATGCACACAGGGCATATGTTTCTATAATGTTTTCTACATGTAAGGTCAGGTGTTGGCTGCCCTTCGGGAGGTAGAGGAATCCGAGGTGGTAGCCAATTGATGCTAGTTTGTTGGTCACACTTGATGGAACCCCCGGTTACCCTAGGAATAGACGGGTCGCAGATATCCATGTTTTTTCCCTACACATCCAATCAATGCTTAGACAAGGTTTTCCACACAGATGAGAACGACCTCTCCTCTGCCACTGAAACACACAACGATGTCATCCAAATGCACTGGCATCGACCGACATCAATAAGGAAAAGAAGAGTTAGGACATAAGACCTCCATCAAATTCACCGATCTTCTTTAGGTTGAGGAAACCATAAACACAATTGTTGTTGAGAATGAAATTGTGTCAGATGGTAATGGTTCGCCCTTCAAATTGGTAAGTGGTTTGTTGGGATGTCCTCCTTATGTGGGTTGTGAGGAGATGACCACTTGAAGCATTTAGGCAACCAAAAGTTGTGCAAGAGCTCACTTCCCATTAGGGTTGTGACCTAGGGTCACTTTGGATTTCACATATTAGAAGGGGGGGTCATTTTGGACTTTGCACATGCGGTTGTAGTAGCCACCAAGGAGACTGATGAATATGAGGTTAGCCTCTGTTGGACAAGAAAAGAGAACCAATAGAGAAAGGGAATGCGAGGAAGATTCAAGGAAGAAGCTTGCCATCAAATAAAGGGATCCCGGGCACAAGGTTATGAAGTTCAGATCCACCACCTTGTCTCCTTCAAGCCGCGGTTCCACCATCCTTTGGTGACATTATTACAATCGCTAACTCTTACAGTCTCAAATCTTGTTGTTCCTATCCAAGATGCATAAATCTTGATGTATGAGAGCCTCTAGTGTATGCAGAGAAAAATCTTTTGTATCTCACATTATAGTAGTGGAAGACGATTTGGGTGCCTTCAGTTGTGGTGTTTATCCCAACTTGAGGGTTTTCCATGTAAAAATCGGGTGTCAATGTGTTGATGTTTGATTTTCCAGTTCAAGTTGGTTTTACGATATTGCCCGAGGTGTAGTTGGGGTGTTTTGAGATCTATTTGCTGCATATGTTTTCTTCTGTCCGGAGCAACGATGTTTGCATTAGTGCAAGGAGTTGTGATAAAATTACTTTGTTTCTGCTCGAGTTGTACATCGTAAGTGTGTATTGATTCCCAACACGGTGGCATCAAAGCTTTGTTACTTGTATAATGACAAACAAAATAGGACATCCCTACACATTACATAATAAGGTCCGCAAAATACAAATAAACTTAGTTCTTACACACATAGTGCTAGAAATAGACCTGATTTATCGGTATATTCCTGATAAATTGCTTGTCAGAGTGATAAAATGTTCCAAACGATAAATGGTGATGATCTGGCATAACCTTATCGGTCACCTACTGATTAGTGATAAATCGGACGATAAATCGTTGACTCGGTTGATTTTTTTTTACAGTGGGTGCAGAATCAAGCTATAAATGGAAGATAATAAGCGTGATGATCAATCCCGACCAACATGAGACACGCGACAGAGTCCAGAGGAGACGGCGACATCTGTTACGACCGTGAGCGCTTGTACCAACGATCGTACTAGGTGCCACCACCTCTGTGACATCATCCCTTGCGACTTCCGTGCTGACACCTAGGGTCAATTTGCATAAGAGGCTCCCTGAAACCCCATTCTAGCCGCCTACAACATATAAAGAAGAGGAAAACCCTTTGGTGAGAGGAGTCGCTCACCCATCAACTCAAACCTTCAGAGCCGTCTCCGTCATTCCAATCTACAACAGCCATCACCATCTCCAATTTTCCATCTTCATAACCATTACACTTGTAATCGAGAGAACATCGTAATATGAAAATATTGTAAGACTATAATCATTTATCTTAAATTTTCAATCTCTACAATGTCTTCTATTTGTGATTCATTTGCGATGTGCGAGTATCCCCAGCGGGCAAAGGGCTGACACAGACCTAACCTCGCAGCCTCATTTATGGGCTCTAAGGGATTGTATGTTTACTTTAAAATTAGTGTTATTCGATATGTTACACAACAGCTATTGTCTCGATGCTGCTTGTTTTGGATATTGGTATATCGTAATGAACCTTTGTTTGTTGGATGCTTCGCCGTGCTAGGTTTATTTATAAAAACAGGCTCAAGCATTTTCTCTTTAAAAAAAGTCCAGGCGCACCATCTCTCGAACTAATAAGCATCCAACAAACAAAGGTTACATGCATATTGTGGTTGATGTATTGACGTTGTACATCAAACAAAGAATGGAGAGTGCTGCAAGTAGGTACTTCGGGCTCCACGAGTTGCTTGCGTACTAACACTGATTTCGTACATTACACAAGGACCTTTTCCTTTTTTGATTCATCAGTTGTCACATCGCCTTTTGGCTTTATGTGTACATGGGTTCATGATCATGACCATACAACACAAATCATACGCAAAAACGATGTTTCAGTTCTGGATCCAAACAATCCAGCTCATCGTCAACAGTATTCTGTTTGGTCACAAAGTTTGCGAGCCCATCTAATAATGCAACTAATTAGATATGCGTATACATATAGCACCCATCAGAGATCAGAGAACTCTCGTACTGCCGGCTGCTTGGGTGCTCATGTCATGCTTCCGATGAGAGAGACCTGCCGTGCTCACCGCGAATGGCATTGATCTCGCCGTGAGGGCTCAGGCCAACTTCACCGCACGATCTCAAACGGACGTCCGCATTGCTTGGATTCTGTCCGTTTGGGTAGAGCGATGGGGTCGTGTCCGGGTCTGTCCTGTGATGCGGTGACCTTGCGCCCAGCGCGCGGCCGCATCCGTTGGCTCCATCCTGTTCGCCTTCATTTTAAAAACAACAACGCCCTAATTTAGGCCAGCGGCCCTATATTCACGCCGGCAACAGAGCCAGCGGCCTACACGTCCTCGCCGGCAACACAGCCAGCGGCCGGCAACACAACCAGCCTCCAAAATGAACTGATTTCTCGCCGGGCACACATGCCATGGCCGATCGAACGACCTAGTTCAGGCCGTCGACGTCGAACATCTCCTTCTGCCTGGCCTCGAACCAGATCCTCGTCTTCTCGTTCATCTTCGTCAAGTCCGCGCTCATGATCGCTAGGGCCACCTCCCTGTCTTTGGTTTTGGCATTGGTGGCCTTGATGTCGAGCTGTCTCTGTCTGGCCTTGGCATTGGCGTCCTCGATGTCGAGTTGCCTTTGCCGGGACGCCTCCTCCATGCCAAGCTGCCTCTGTCGGGCCGCCTCCTCCATGTCGAACTTCCTCTTCTTGGCCATCTCCTCCATCACAAGCTTCATCCTTTGAAGCTCTAGGTATTGCTCCATTTGCTTGTCCTTACTTTGCCGCTTCTTCTCGTCCCTCAGATCCTTTTGGGACATCATGCCATGCAAAGTGTCATGCAAGGTCATGGATGAGACATCACGTATGTCGTCCACCTTGGAGTTGGTCTTGCCCCTCGGCCTCTTCAACGCCTCGCCATCTCCACCTCCGGCGAACTTAGTCGTCTTCTTGCCTCTCTTCCTTTGAAGTTCACGGTATTGATCCTTGAACTTAGGACAATTGTTGATGATTGTCCAACAATGTGTGAGAGTGAATGCCTTGTCGTTGTGCCGGGCCTTGAATGCCTCCAAAGATTGAAATGCCTACACCACATGATCAACAACAATTGGACATGCAAACATATACAAGGCCGTGGCCGTAGCAAGGAAAGGACTAGGATGAGAAGTGTTGGAAATATGCCCTAGAGGCAATAATAAAAGTATTATTATTATATTTCCTTGTTCATGATAATTGTCTGTTATTCATGCTTGAATTGTATTGTACGGAAACAGTGATACATGTGTGAATACATAGACCACAACGTGTCCCTGGTAAGCCTCTAGTTACTAGCTCGTTGATCAACAGATGGTCACGGTTTCCTGACCATGGACATTGGATGTCATTGATAACGGGATCACATCATTAGGAGAATGATGTGATGGACGAGACCCAATCATGAGCCTAGCACGAGATCGTATAGTTCGTAATGCTTAAGCTTTTTCCGGTGTCAAGTATTTATTCCTTAGACCATGAGGTTGTGCAACTCCCGGATACCGTAGGAATACTTTGGGTGTGCCAAACGTCACAACGTAACTGGGTGGCTATAAAGGTACGCAACGGGTATCTCCGAAAGTGTCTGTTGAGTTGGTACGAACCGAGACTGGGATATTGTCACTCCGTATGACAGAGAGGTACCTCTGGGCCCTCTTCGTAAGACATCATCATAATGAGCTCAAAGTGACTAAGGAGTTAGTCACGGGATGATGGATTACGGAACGAGTAAAGAGACTTGCCATGACGAGATTGAACAAGGTATCGGGCATACCGACGATCGAATCTCGGGCAAGTACTGTATCGATGGACAAAGGGAATAACATACGGGATTGAGTGAATCCTTGACACAGTGGTTCATCCGATGAGATCATCGAGGAACACGTGGGAACCAACATGGGTATCCAGATCCCGCTGTTGGTTATTGACCGGAGAGTCGTCTCGGTCATGTCTGCGTGTCTCCCGAACCCGTAGGGTCTACACACTTAAGGTTCGGTGACGCTAGGGTTGTAGAGATACATGCACATGGAAACCCGAATGTTGTTCGGAGTCCCGGATGAGATCCCGGACGTCACGAGGAGTTCCGGAATGGTCCGGAGGTAAAGAATGGTATATAGGAAGTCCAGTTTCGGCCATCGGGTGAACTCCGGGGGTCACCGGGAGTGTCCCGGGACCACCGGAGGGGTCCCGGAGGTCCACCGGGTGGGGCCACCCATCCCGGTGGGTCCCCTAGGCCGCAAGGGGGAAGGGGCCAGCCCCTGGTGGGCTGGCGCACCACATGGGCCCCCCTCCATGCGCCTAGGGGTTGAAACCCTAGGGGGAGGGGGCGCCCCCTATGCCTTGGGGGGCAAGTCTACCCCCCTGGCCGCCGCCCCCCCTGGAGATCTGATCTCCCAGGGCCGGCGCCCCCCTGGCCCCTATATATAGTGGGGGGGAGAGGGCAGCCGCACCCCAAGCCTCTGGCGCCTCTCCCCCCTCCCGTCACACTTCCTACTCCTTACGCAGGGCGGCGGCGAAGCCCTGCAGGATTTCCTGTTGCATCCACCACCACGCCGTCGTGCTGCTGGATCTCCGACAACCTCTCCTCCGCCCTTGCTGGATCAAGAAGGAGGAGACGTCGCTGTACCGTATGTGTGTTGAACGCGGAGGTGCCGTCCGTTCGGCGCTGGGATCATCGGTGACGAGGATCGTGAAGAGTACGACTACTTCATCCACGTTCCTTCGAACGCTTCCGCTCGCGATCTACAAAGGGTATGTAGATGCACTCCATTATGCTCGTTGCTAGATGACTCCTTAGATGGATATTGGTGAAGCGTAGGAATTTTTTTGAATTCTGCTACGTTCCCCAACAGTGGCATCTGAGCTAGGTCTTTGCATAGCATCTTGCACGAGTAGAACACAAACAAGTTGTGGGCGTTGAGTTTGCTCAATTTTCTTGCCGTTACTAGTCCAATCTTGATTCGGCGGCATCGTGGGATGAAGCGGCCCAGACCGACCTTACACGTACGCTTACGTGAGACTGGTTCCACCGACAGACATGCACTAGATGCATAAGGTGGCTGGCGGGTGTCTGTCTCTCACACTTTAGTCGGATCGGATTCGATGAACAGGGTCCTTATGAAGGGTAAATAGAAATTGACAAATCACGTTGTGGTTTTGGCGTAGGTAAGAAACGTTCTTGCTAGAAAACCTATAGAAGCCACGTAAAAACTTGCAACAACAATTGGAGGTCGTCTAACTTGTTCTTGCAGCATGTGCTATGTGATGTGGTATGGCCAAGAAGATGTGATGAATGATATATGTGATGTATGAGATTGATCATGTTCTTGTAATAGGGAATCACGACTTGCATGTCGATGATAATGACAACCGGCAGGAGCCATAGGAGTTGTCTTAATTGTTGTATGACCTGCGTGTCACTGAATAACGCCATGTAATTACTTTACTTTATTGCTAAACGTTAGCCATAGTAGTAGAAGTAATAGTTGGCGTGACGACTTCATGAAGACACGATGATGGAGATCATGATGATGGAGATCATGGTGTCGAGCCGGTGACAAAGATGATCATGGTGCCCCGAAGATGGAGATCAAAGGAGCAAGATGATATTGGCCATATCATGTCACTTTATTTGATTGCATGTGATGTTTATCATGTTTATGCATCTTGTTTACTTAGAACGACGGTAGTAAATAAGATGATCTCTCACTAAAAATTTCAAGAATTGTGTTCCCCCTAACTGTGCACCGTTGCTAAGGATCGTTGTTACGAAGCACCACGTGATGATCGGGTGTGATAGGCTCTAACATTCGCATACAACGGGTGTAAGCCAGATTTACACACGCAATACACTAGGGTTCACTTGACGAGCCTAGCATGTACAGACATGGCCTCGGAACACGGAAGACCGAAAGGTCGAACATGAGTCGTATAGAAGATATGATCAACATGAAGATGTTCACCGTTGATGACTAGTCCGTCTCACGTGATGATCGGACACGGGCTAGTCGATTCGGATCATGTATCACTTAGATGACTAGAGAGATGCCAATCTGAGTGGGAGTTCATTAAAATTTGATTAAGATGAACTTAATTATCATGAACTTAGTCTAAATTCTTTACAATATGTATTGTAGATCAAATGGCCCACGCTCATGTCACCCTCAACTTCAACGCGTTCCTAGAGAAATCCAAGCTGAAAGACGATGGTAGCAACTATACGGACTGGGTCCGTAACCTGAGGATCATCCTCATAGCTGCCAAGAAAACTTATGTCCTAGAAGCACCGCTAGGTGACGCTCCCGCCCCGACAAACCAAGATGTTATGAACGCTTGGCAGTCGCGTTGTGATGATTACTCCCTGGTTCAGTGCGGCATGCTCTATAGCTTAGAATCGGGGCTCCAAAATCGTTTTGAGCACCACGGGGCATATGAGATGTTCCAAGAGCTGAAAATGGTTTTCCAGGCTCATGCCTGAGTTGAGAGATATGATGTCTCCAACGCATTCTACAGCTGTAAGATGGAGGAAAACAGTTCAGTCAGTGAGCACATCCTCAAGATTTCTGGGTTGCACAACCGCTTGTCTCAGTTGGGAATGAGTCTCCCGGACGAAGCGGTCGTTGACAGAATCCTCCAGTCGCTCCCACCTAGCTACAAGAGCTTCGTGTTGAACTTCAATATGCAGGGGATGGAGAAGTCCATTCCCGAGGTGTATTCGATGCTGAAATCAGCGGAGGTGGAGATCATGAAAGAGCATCAAGTGTTGATGGTCAATAAAACCACTAAGTTCAAGAAGGGCAAGGGTAAGAAGAACTTCAAGAAGGACGGCAAGGGAGTTGCCGCGCCCGGTAAGCCAGTTGCCAGGAAGAAGCCAAAGTATGGACCCAAGCCTGAGACTGAGTGCTTTTATTGCAAGGGAACGGGTCATTGGAAGCGGAATTGCCCCAAGTACTTAGCGGACAAGAAGGCCGGCAACGTCAAAGGTATATGTGATATACATGTTATTGATGTGTACCTTACCAGCGCTCGTAGTAGAACCTGGGTATTTGATACCGGTGCAGTTGCTCATATTTGTAACTCTAAGCAGGAGTTGCGGAATAAGCGGAGACTGGCGAAGGACGAGGTGACGATGTGCGTCGGGAATGGTTCCAAGGTCGATGTGATCGCCGTCGGCACGCTGCCTCTACATCTACCCTCGGGATTAGTTTTAAACCTTAATAATTGTTATTTAGTACCAGCTTTGAGCATGAACATTGTATCTGGATCTCGTTTTATGCGAGATGGCTACTCATTTAAATCCGAGAATAATGGTTGTTCTATTTATTTGAGAGATATGTTTTATGGTCATGCCCCGCTGGTCAATGGTTTATTTTTGATGAATCTCGATCGTGATGATACACATATTCATAGTGTGAATGCCAAAAGATGTAAAGTTGACAATGATAGTCCCACATATTTGTGGCATTGCCGCCTTGGTCATATTGGTGTCAAACGTATGAAGAAGCTTCATGCTGATGGACTTCTGGAGTCTCTTGATTATGAATCATTTGACACGTGCGAACAATGCCCCTTGGACAAAATGACCAAGACTGCGTTCTCCGGAACAATGGAGCGAGCAACCAACTTATTGGAAATCATACATACCGATGTGTGCGGTCCAATGAGTGTTGAGGCTCGCGGAGGCTATCATTATGTTCTCACCCTCACAGATGAGTTGAGTAGATATGGGTATATCTACTTGATGAAGCACAAGTCTGAGACCTTTGAAAAGTTCAAGGGATTTCAGAATGAGGTTGAGAATCAACGTGACAGAAAAATAAAGTTCTTGCGATTGGATCGTGGGGGTGAATATTTAAGTCATGAATTTGGCACGCACCTTAGGAACTGTGGAATTGTTTCACAATTGACACCGCCCGGAACACCTTAGCGTAACGGTGTGTCCGAACGTCGAAATCGTACCCTGTTAGACATGGTGCAATCTATGATGTCTCTCACCGACTTACCGCTATCTTTTTGGGGTTATGCTTTAGAGACTGCCGCATTCACTTTAAATAGGGCTCCGTCGAAGTCCGTTGAGACGACGCCGTATGAACTTTGGTTTGGCAAGAAACATAAGTTGTCGTTTCTAAAAGTTTGGGGTTGCGATGCTTATGTTAAGAAACTTCAACCTGAAAAGCTCGAACCCAAATCGGAAAAATGCGTTTTCATAGGATACCCAAAGGAAACGATTGGGTACACCTTCTACCACAGATCCGAAGGCAAGGTCTTTGTTGCCAAGAATGGATCCTTTCTGGAGAAAGAGTTTCTCTCGAAGGAAGTGAGTGGGAGGAAAGTAGAACTTGATGAGGTGACAATCACCCCTCCCGAACCAGAAAGTAGCGCAGCGCAGGAAATTGTTCCTGAGGTGCCTGCACCGACAAGGGAGGAAGTTAATGATGATGATCATGAAGATACAGATCAAGTTACTACTGAACTTCGAAGGTCCATAAGGACACGTTCCGCACCAGAGTGGTACGGCAACCCTGTCATGGAAATCATGTTGTTAGACAACGGTGAACCTTCGAACTATGAAGAAGCGATGGCGGGCCTGGATTCCAATAAATGGCTTGGAGCCATGAAATCCGAGATAGAATCCATGTATGAAAACAAAGTATGGACTTTGGTGGACTTGCCTAATGATAGGCACGCCATAGAAAATAAATGGATATTTAAGAAGAAGACAGACGCGGATGGTAATGTGACCATCTATAAGGCTTGGCTTGTCGCTAAGGGTTATCGACAAGTTCAAGGGATTGACTACGACGAGACTTTCTCTCCCGTAGCGATGCTGAAGTCAGTCCGAATCATGTTAGCAATTGCCGCATTCTATGATTATGAGATATGGCAAATGGACGTCAAAACGGCATTCCTTAATGGTTTCCTCAAGGAAGAGATGTATATGATGCAGCCGGAAGGTTTTGTTGATCCAGAGAATGCTAACAAGGTATGCAAGCTCCAGCGCTCGATCTATGGGCTGGTGGAAGCATCTCGGAGTTGGAATATTCGCTTTAATGATGTGATCAAAGCGTTTGGCTTTATACAGACTTGGGGAGAAGCCTGTATTTACAAGAAAGTGAGTGGGAGCTCTGTAGCATTTCTCATAATATATGTGGATGACATATTGCTAATGGGAAATGATATAGAATTATTGGAAAGTATAAAGGCCTACTTGAATAAGAGTTTTTCAATATAGGACCTTGGAGAAGCTGCTTACATATTAGGCATTAAAATCTATAGAGATAGATCAAGACGCCTCATTGTTCTTTCACAAAGCACATACCTTGACAAGATATTGAAGAAGTTCAATATGGATCAGTCCAAGAAGGGGTTCTTGCCTGTTTTGCAAGGTATGAGATTGAGCAAGGCTCAGTCCCCGACCACGGCAGAAGATAGAGAAAAGATGAGTGTCATTCCCTATGCCTCGGCCATAGGTTCTATCATGTATGCCATGCTGTGTACCAGACCTGATGTGAACCTTGCCATAAGTTTGGTAGGGAGGTACCAAAGTGATCCCGGAATGGAACACTGGACAGCGGTCAAGAACATCCTAAAGTACCTGAAGAGGACTAAGGATATGTTTCTCGTTTATGGAGGTGACGAAGAGCTCGTTGTAAAGGGCTACGTCGATGCTAGCTTCGACACAGATCTGGATGACTCAAAGTCACAAACCGGATACATGTATATTTTGAATGGTGGAGCAGTCAGCTGGTGCAGCTGCAAGCAGAGCGTCGTGGCGCATTCTACATGTGAAGCGAAGTACATAGCTGCTTGCGAAGCAGCGCAAGAAGGAGTCTGGATGAAGGAGTTCATCACCGACCTAGGAGTCATTCCAAGCGCGTCAAGCCCATTGACTCTCTTCTATGACAACATTGGAGCTATTGCCATTACCAAGGAGCCCAGGTTTCACAAGAAGACCAAGCACATCAAGCGACGTTTCAACTCCATCCGGAATTATGTTCAAGATGGAGACATAGATATTTGTAAAGTGCATACGGATCTGAATGTTCGCAGACCCGTTGACTAAACCTCTTCCACGGGCTAAACATGATCAACACCAGAACTCTATGGGTGTTCGATTCATCACAATGTAACTAGATTATTGACTCTAGCGCAAGTGGGAGACTGTTGGAAATATGCCCTAGAGGCAATAATAAAAGTATTATTATTATATTTCCTTGTTCATGATAATTGTCTGTTATTCATGCTTGAATTGTATTGTACGGAAACAATGATACATGTGTGAATACATAGACCACAACGTGTCCCTGGTAAGCCTCTAGTTACTAGCTCGTTGATCAACAGACGGTCACGGTTTCCTGACAATGGACATTGGATGTCATTGATAACGGGATCACATCATTAGGAGAATGATGTGATGGACGAGACCCAATCTTGAGCCTAGCACGAGATCGTATAGTTCGTAATGCTTAAGCTTTTTCCGGTGTCAAGTATTTATTCCTTAGACCATGAGGTTGTGCAACTCCCGGATACCGTAGGAATACTTTGGGTGTGCCAAACATCACAACGTAACTGGGTGGCTATGAAGGTACGCAACGGGTATCTCCGAAAGTGTCTGTTGAGTTGGTACGAACCGATACTGGGATATTGTCACTCCGTATGACAGAGAGGTACCTCTGGGCCCTCTCGGTAAGACATCATCATAATGAGCTCAAAGTGACTAAGGAGTTAGTCACGGGATGATGGATTACGGAACGAGTAAAGAGACTTGCCATGACGAGATTGAACAAGGTATCGGGCATACCGACGATCGAATCTCGGGCAAGTATCGTACCGATGGACAAAGGGAATAACATATGGGATTGAGTGAATCCTTGACACAGTGGTTCATCCGATGAGATCATCGAGGAACACGTGGGAACCAACATGGGTATCCAGATCCCGCTGTTGGTTATTGACCGGAGGGTCGTCTCGGTCATGTCTGCGTGTCTCCCGAACCCGTAGGGTCTACACACTTAAGGTTCGGTGACGCTAGGGTTGTAGAGATACATGCACATGGAAACCCGAATGTTGTTCGGAGTCCCGGATGAGATCCCGGACGTCACGAGGAGTTCCGGAATGGTCCGGAGATAAAGAATGATATATAGGAAGTCCAGTTTCGGCCATCGGGTGAACTCCGGGGGTCACCGGGAGTGTCCCAGGACCACCGGAGGGGTCCCGGAGGTCCACCGGGTGGGGCCACCCACCCCGGTGGGTCCCCTAGGCCGCAAGGGGGAAGGGGCCAGCCCCTGGTGGGCTGGCGCACCACATGGGCCCCCCTCCATGCGCCTAGGGTTGAAACCCTAGGGGGAGGGGGCGCCCCCTATGCCTTGGGGGGCAAGTCTACCCCCTGGCCGCCGCCCCCCTGGAGATCTGATCTCCCAGGGCCGGCGCCCCCCTGGCCCCTATATATAGTGGGGGGGGGGGAGAGGGCAGCCGCACCCCAAGCCTCTGGCGCCTCCCCCCCCTCCCGTCACACTTCCTACTCCTTACGCAGGGCGCCGGCGAAGCCCTGCAGGATTTCCTGTTGCATCCACCACCACGCCGTTGTGCTGCTGGATCTCCGAAAACCTCTCCTCCGCCCTTGCTAGATCAAGAAGGAGGAGACGTCGCTGTACCGTACGTGTGTTGAAAGCGGAGGTGCCGTCCGTTCGGCGCTGGGATCATCGGTGACGAGGATCGTGAAGAGTACGACTACTTCATCCACGTTCCTTCGAACGCTTCCGCTCGCGATCTACAAAAGGTATGTAGATGCACTGCATTATGCTCGTTGCTAGATGACTCCTTAGATGGATCTTGGTGAAGCGTAGGAATTTTTTTGAATTCTGCTACGTTCCCCAACAAGAAGAGCATACCATGTCCCCAACGCCGAGACCACTCACGGGCCGTGCTTCAACGCTCTCTAATGTGGCGCAATACTTGCTGTACTCTTGTTGGATGAACAATCACCTCTTCCGATCGAGCTGATGCCACGGTTGCTTGTAATTTGGTAGGGCTCAAACATCTTCCTTTCATGGTATGTTTTGTGGACTCTCGTCCAAAAAACAAGGCCCTTTTGTTGTGCATCGGTCCTCGGATCTTGACTAATCTCCATCCAACATTGGCAAATCAACTTGTCCTCATCTTGGGTATATGAACCCGTGCGAATGCTCTTCCTCCTCTTTTGTGCTTCCGCTCTTTGGGTGAGCTCGTCGATGAACAATGGCTCGCCCGAAATATCAATATCAATGACTTCTTCTTCATCACCTTCACCTTTGACGTAGATGTTATCGTCTTCATGCCACAAATCACCATGGTCGTAGTCAGCAAGGTCGTTGGCCTCTTCATTGGGAACGAACTGGGCGCGGCCATCCTGACTTTGGGTCTCCTCAGGGTCGTAGGAACGGCCCTGCCCACCCTCGTAGATCACATCCTCCATGAACTGGTTGTAGAAGGGGTCGTCGACCGGTGGCGTTGGTGTTGCCATTCCGTCAAACAAGACGCGGGGGACGGCATGGTACCCGTAAATGCTGGCCGTGCTTGCTTTCTTTGCATCTCCACGGACGGCCGGCCGCCGCTGCTGGACCCAGGCGTGACGTTGAGGTCGATGACGGCCGAGGTGCGCGGGGTGGACGGCGGCATCACGCCAACGTCCGGCGAGAAACGGGTCTGCCCGTCGTGCCTTGGCGGGGGGAAGCCGGGCGACATAGGCGTCGTCCGCGACTGGCAGTGCGGAGGTCGGGCGACCGACGAGCTTGTGCTCGCCGGGCCGACGGCCGGTGCAGGAAAACCGGCCGGACGGTAAACGCCAAGCATAAGGAGGGCGTGTGCTTTGTTGACGATGTCCTCCTTCTCGTCGGCCTCGGCCTTGCGCAGCGCGGCCTCCCTCGCCTCGCGCTTGGCCGCGAACTTGGCCGCGGCGGCATTACCCTTGACGACCGCCCTCCAGTTCCTCCTCTTCGCCGATTCCGCGTCCAGCTTGGCGATCTCCTACGGCGTGCACTCCGACCGTAACTTTCATCGGATGATTCAACTGATACAAATCCGAGTGAACCATCAGTCCAGTATAAGACCTGTGTTAGGTAGGGGAGATGCTCAAAGACAGGGAAAAGGGCAGCCCTACGCATCGGCCCGCGGATCTTGTTAAAAGATCCGCCGGCTCGGCAACCGTCAGATGTACATTTATCTAGTATTGAACGTTATTCTCATCATCGCAACAACGGTAGTGTTGCAGAAATACTTTGCCACAAATACTATGTTGCGGAAATCATTTGAAACATAGATGATGTTGTAGGTTTTTTTTCACTATTTTTTGCAACATTGGTGTTGTTGGAGAAAAAATGCAACATAGACGATGTTGTAGAAAATATTTAAGTTTTTTATCTTTATTTTTTGCAACATGACTGTTATTGCGAAAGGTAATTTTGCAACACACATGATGTTGCAGAAGAGAGGCATAAAGGACAAGAATACAGGCGTCACACAGAGAAGGCGGTGTATCGCTAGTGTTCGATCCGCCGGCTGAAGGTAAGCATTTTCCTAGGGAAAAGCAGACACAAAGCATACAGAAGATACTTCATCCGTCTTACCATATAAGAGCGTTTTAACACTAGTGTGTATTGTCAAAACGCTCTTTACAAGTGTTTTCGAAACGATTTACAGGCGTAAAACATACCACCGTAGCAAAAAACGAGCGGCCTATTTGGAACGTCGTTTCTGCGCCGTAAATTTTACACCCGTGTTCACTTTACGCTTGTATTCTACTCGTAATCGACCGGTTTACAAATACACTGCTCGAGCCATCGTTTTCCCTCGTATTCCCAGTGTCTCGCTCGATCTTGATTGACTGGAGCACGACGCAAGCGCCGTAGCGGCTCGACCGGAGCACGCTGAGGACACCGCCGTTCGTCGGACTCACCATGGTCGACCGCCAACGCCGTCGCCTCCCCCGCGTCAGCTTCACCGCCGCGGACCGCCACCGACACCCAATATCCACCTCCTCCACCACAGCATCCACCTCCTCCACCATTGGTGCCCGCACGCCACCGCGCCCCGGGCCGACGGCGTCGTCTGCGCCGTCGTCGGAACGCCTCCACGCGCCGCCACCGAGGCGCCTTCGTGCGCCGCCGCTGAAGCGCCTCGGCGCGCCGCCGCTGCGTCCTGTTCCCCTCGAGACACTCCGAATCAGCTCACGAGAGAGAGGTTTTGCACAGCGAACTTGCATATCTGCTTTTCTGTTTCTACTTCCTTTTATTGCTCGCTTAAAACGATCATGCCGCGGCTCCGGCGCTCCTATTGAATCGTGCCATCCCACGACCGAGTACGCGGCCCGTGGCTCCCTACAGTCTCTCCACGGAGCGCACAACTCGCTTCTTGCGGGAGCTACTAACTAACCTGACAGAAAAAGCTAACTGAACTCTAACAGAAAGACTACTACGACGTAAAGACAAAAAAAAAAAACCAAACCTGAGACACTAGCTAAACTAGCTTATTGTGCAACAAACTCCCCCTAAGCTAGGTTAGTTGGCTGGCTTCTGATGATCCCCACTCGGCCACGCATTTCCTGGAACTGGATCCGTCCGAGCGCCTTCGTGAGGATGTCAGCAAGCTGGTCACTAGTCCGCACGTACTGAACGTCGATACTGCCGTCGTCGACGCACTGTCGAATGAAGTGGTAGGGTAACTCAATGTGCTTGCTCCTATCATGGAAGACAGGGTTTTTGCTCAGCGCTATCGCTGACTTGTTGTCGATGCAGAGCTTGGTGGCGCCGTCGACACGCCCGAGCAGTTCCCCGATCAGCCGCCTGAGCCAGATGCCATGGCACGCGGCTCCCGCTGCAGCAACGTACTCGGCCTCACATGAGGAGAGCGCGACGATCTTCTGCTTGGTAGGCTGCCACGACACCAGACTGCATTCGAGGAAGAAGATGGTGCCGCTGGTGCTCTTGCGATCATCCACGTCCCCGCCTAGGCCAGAGTCACTATATTCCATGAGCTCAGCGCCGTGCGCCTATCGAGGGTAACAGCACCCCAGTTGCTGCGTGCCGGCGACATACCTCAGCAACTGCTTCACGGCAGCCCAGTGCTCGCTTGTTGGTGCCTCCATGAACCGGCTGACGTACACCACGGCGTAGGTGATGTCAGGGCGCATGTGAGTGAGATAACGCAGGCTCCCCACCATGCTCCTGTAGTGCGTGGCGTCCACGGGTTCTCCGGTCTCCTTCTGCCCGAGCTTGAGGTGTGGTTGCATAGGCGTGGCCACGGGGTGGCAGTCACCCATGCCGGCTTTCTCCAGAAGCTTGCCGGCGTACGTGGCTTGCGTGATGACGATCTGGCCGGGCCTCTGATTCACCTTGATGCCGAGGTAGTAGCTTAGCAGACCCAGATCGCTCATCTTGAAGAGCGCCGTCATCTCCTTCTTGGACTCCGTGATCACCGCCATGGACACTTCAGTGATGATCAGGTCGTCCAAGTACACGCCCATGAGAAGCCGTCCACCGACGCCAGTGCGTATGTACACCACATGTTCGGACGGACACTTCTTGAAACCAAGTGCGTTGAGACCGCTGTCGAGCTTCGCGCACCACACCCTTGGTGCCTGGCGAAGCCCATAGAGTGCTTTGTGCAGCCGGAGCACCTTGCTCGTCACGCCGGCGAGCTCGAAACCGGGCGGCTGCACCAAGTATACCTCCTCCTCAAGTTCTCCGTTGAGGAAGGCGGACTTGACATCCAGATGGTGCACCTCCCAGCTTTCCTATGCGGCTACGGCGAGCAGCACACACACGGAGTCGAGGCGGGCCACCGGAGCAAACGCCTCCTCGAAGTCGATGCTGGCGCGCTGCACGAAGCCCTTTGCCACCAGGCGGGCCTTGTGCTTGATCACCTCACCGGCGGCGTTCCGCTTCTCCTTGAAGACCCATTTCAGTCTGATGGGCCGATGTCCTGCGGGCAGATCACAGAGAGACCAAGTCTCATTAGACTCGATGCACGCCATTTCTTCCATCATCGCCGCCCACCATGCCGCATGGGGCTTGGCTTCCGCAAACGTTGCCGACTCTCCTTCGGGCAGCAGGAGCAGCTGCTCCGTCCTGCCAGGTTTGGCCGCGCCGTGATCGAGCACATCGTCCAAGCGACGGAAGCGGTGGACGGCCTCAGGGTCGTCAGTGTCGTCGAACATGTCCGTGTCGTGAGGTGGTGGCATGGCGAACTGCACGTCCTGCTAGACCGGTGTGGTAGGGGACATGCCGCCCGCTGCCGATGAGTCCTCTGCCCCGGTGTTGAGGACGGGCTGTGGTGGTGTCGATGCACCCGGGCTGGCTACCACCGAAACGGGTTCGTGCGACGCTGGTGATGGAGTTCTTGCCGGCGCGGCCGCGTCCTCCATCGGGCCACCGTACGCCGTGAGGTCGACGACGAAGGTGCCTCCCACGCCTGCCGTCTCGTTGCTCCAATCCTAGCTCGCCCCTTCATCGAAGCGGGACACGTGAACCCGTCGGCTTGCTGGGCCGTACACCCTCTACGCCTTGGTGTCGGGCTCGTACCCGATGTGCACCATGGGCGTGCTCCAGTCGTCCAGCTTCTTGAGGCAGGGGCGCGCGGTCTTGACGTGTGCTACGCAACCAAATACACGCAGGTGACTCACCTCTGGCTTCCTCCCATGCCAAGCTTCATACGGGGTCACTCCGTCCACGCTGCGCATGAACGCCCTGTTTAGGAGGTAGACGGCCGTGGTCACCACCTCCCCCTTGGCCTTCATCATGCTCCTCGCTATGCCCACCACAGTCTGGTTGCGCCTCTCGACAACGTCGTTCTGCTGCGGCGAGTACGATACCGTCAGGTGCCGCTGCATGCCTGCGGTCATGAAGTGTTCGGCGAGCACCGTGGACGTGAACTCCCCGCCGTGGTCTGTGCGCAGTGTGCCCATCTTGCGTCGTGCCTCTGCTTCCACACGTGCCTGTAACTTCTTGATCGCCGCCGCGGCCTCATCCTTGCTCGACAGCAGAGTGAGCCACATGTAACGGATGTGGTCGTCCACGAGGAGCAGAGTGAGCCACATGTAGCGGATGTGGTCGTCCACGAGGAGCAGGAAGTAGCGTCATCCTCTAGGTGTCGCCGGCAGCAAGTAGCGTCATCCTCTAGGTGTCGCCGGCGTGATTTCCCCGCAGATATCTGCGTGGACGAGGTCGAGTGGTGTCTCCGCCCTGTACTTGGCCACCTGAGGGAACGGCGTCCGGCGTTTCTTGCGGCAAGGCAGCCCTGGCAGAGCTCTCCCGAGTGCTCGATGCCTGGCAGCCCTCACACCATCCTATCCCACGCCATCCTCTGTAGTGTGTTGACGTGCAGGTGGCCGAAACGGGCGTGCCGGCGCCATGACACGTTGTCCGTGCGCGCGCCAAGACAGATCAGACGAACGATGCGGATATGCAGCTTGTACAAATGATTTGTGGACCATTTTACCTTGAGGACGATGGCGCCGCGTCGGCCATGGACGGTGAGGACACCCTGGTGCACGTTGATGTCGCAGCCGTTCTCGTCGAGCTGTTCCAGGCTCACCACGCTGCTCTTGAGCCTCGGGATGTAGTACACATCCATGAGGGCACGCTGAGCTCCCCTGTTGATGTAGAAAGCAATGGTACCACGTCCCTCAATCCGAACCACTGACCCGTCGCCGAACCTCACGGATCCGGTGATCGTCGTGTCGAGCTCGACGAAGACTGTGCGGTCACCGGTCATGTGGTTGGACGCGCCGGTGTCCAAATACCACATCGGGTCCGTGACGGCGTCCTTTTCACGAGGGACAACGTTCTCCTGCTCTTCGTTGAGGAAGACAGTGGCCAATGTCGGGTCGGAGCGTTCCTCGGCCGGGCGCCTCCCCCTCTTCTTCTTCTTGCACTCACGGGCCCAGTGGCCCCTGATGCCGCAGTATCTGCATTTCTCCTTATCCCCTCCGCTATTGTCGGGGTAGTCACCACTGCGCCCGCCGCCACGTCTGCCTCCTTGGCCTCCTCTTTGGCCACGGCCACCGCCCTTGCGGCGGTTATTCCTACCATCCGAGGGAGTGCCTTGAGAGCCGGGTTGATGCAGGCGGGCCTGCCACTCCTCCTAGGTGAGGAGCAGACGGCCACCCTGGTTGTTGCTGCCGCCCTGCGCGTCGTCGAGGCGCTCTTGCACGACCCGCAGCCTGCCGGTGACCTCGAACAGGGAGAGCATGCTTATGTCCAACAGCGTCTCGATCGCGATCGCCACCTGCGCAAACTGTTGTAGCACAACACAGAGGAATTTGGCCACTACCTTTGATTCCACCAGGGTGTCGCCGAGGGCTCGCAGGCCAGAGAAGATGCTGGACAGTCGGAGGAAGAAGTCATCGATAATTTCCCCGTCGTGGAAAGCGATGCTCTCAAAGTCGCGCCAGAGCTTCTGCGCGTTGGCCTCGCGCACCCGTGTGGCACCAAAGCGCTGCGTGGTGATGGCGTCCCACGCCTCCTTGGCGTTCTCCTTCTCGCCCACGGCGAGCATCACATCCATAGGCAGGCCACGGAGGATGGTGATCATGGCGTTGCGCTCGTCGTGGTAGGGGGTGTCGTCGTGCGACGCTGCCCTCTCCACCAGCCATGCGCCTAAAGATAGACCTTCATCAATAGGGACCACTCGGGGTAATTCGTGCGTGTCAGCTTTGGGAGCGTGCCCCTCGAGGACGCCGGCTCCGCCGCCTGCTACACCACCAAATCCCCTTGCGATCGTTCTCCGACGCCCGCGGGTGACCTTGACAGGGCTCTGATGTCAGTTGCCCCCCCCCAAGACACTCTGAATCAGCTCACGAGAGAGAGGTTTTGCGCAACGAACTTGCATATCTGCTTTTCTGTTCCTGCTTCCTTTTATTGCTCGCTTAAAACGATCCTCCCGCGGCTCCGGCGCTCCTACTAAATCGTGCCATCCCACGATCGAGTACTCGTTCCACGGCTCCCTACAATCTCTCCACGGAGCGCACAAGCGTGTCTCGCAGGAGCTACTAACTAACTTGACAGAAAAATCTACCTGAACTCTAACAGAAAGTCTACTACGGCCTAAAGACTCTACTTCTTCTTTATTAATAAGATGAGGCAAAGCTTTTGCCTCCGTTTCAAAAAATAAAGACTGAAAAAACAAACCTGACACGCTAGCTAAACTAGCTTATTGTGCAACACGTCCCAACGGTGCCGCGGTCAGATCCCGCGTCCATCGTGGCCTCGCTCCGCCGGCCCGCGAGTTGTGGCGAGGACGACCATGGCTGATGGCGATGGTGGCCGTCGACGTCATCTCGCATCATCCTGATGGTGGCATCCGGGCTTGCCAATGACAACGGGTATTCCGTTTGGTCCAGTGTGTCACGGCCGTCCACTTACCATCGAATACTTGTGGTGGTCCTCGGCCGCCGGCCTTTCTTGGAGTTCATGGAGTCCGTCAATACCACGAGAAATACAACGAACAAAGCGCGCCCTAAACATATGGAACACCAGTAATATACATAGGTAATCATATACCAGTTGTAAAACTTTACATGGATTCCAAGCGAAGCCTTATATTATGAGACGGAGGGAGTATTCAACAACAAGGTCACCATGCCCCAATCGGTGAGAGCTGCACTTGAGAAACACCATGTCATAGTTGGCGGACTGCCAAATCCCAGTCGGTAGCCATCAGTCGGCACAATACTACTCCATATTGTTGAGTATATATGTTGTGCATATGTGTGTATTAGACCCATCTTCTAGTTCTTTGTATAGTTGAGATGATGGCCGACCTCTTGTACATCATATATACGTACCTTTTCACATGAGCAGCACATCGTGCAATTCCCACAACATACATGGTATCGGTTTTCGGGTTCTAACCGTAGCTTCCGCCCCCGCCGCGCAACTCCACGCGCCGGCACCGCCGCCACTCCTCCTCGGCCGCCGTAGAGCGACTCCCTCGCGCCGTTGCCGCCGCCGACGCCGCGTGACTCACACGCGCCGCTGCCGCCGTCACGCTCCCCCACGCGCCGCCGCCTCCGCGCGCTACCCCGCGCCGCCGCCGCCGCCACTCCGTCGCCGTCGCCGCACGCTCCCCCGCCGCCGCCGCCGCCCCACTCAGCCGCCGCCGCCGCGCCGCCGCCGCTGCCCCTCCGCCGCCGTCGCGGTCGCCACTCCTCCGCTCCGCCCGACTCCCCTGCCGCGCGCGCCACCCGCACACATCACCCGACCCGCTCCGCCCGGTCGCCCGACCCGCTAACCCCTACCCGCTTCGCCCGGTCGCCCAACCCGCTTTGCTCGGTCGCCCGACCCGCTTCGCTTGGTTACCCGAGCCGCAGCGCCTGTCTTCCTCGACCCGCAGCTCCACCTGCGGCTCGACCGGCCGCTTCGTTCGCCGTCTGCCTCGCCCGGTCGCTCGACCCTCCGCGTCGCCGCCCGACAGGCCGCACCAGTTCGCCGCCAGCCACCGCCTACCGAGCCGCCTGCTTCCGCATCCTACCCGGCCGCCTAGCATCTCCTCGCAGTCGCTGCTCACCTCTCGCCACCATGTCGTCCGCCGCCGCACCGGCCGCCCCGCCCCCATAGCGCCACCAGGTGCCGTACCCGACAACACAGTCACAGCTGGGGCTGCTATCCCTACCATACGGTCCTCCCGCCCCTCCCGCCGAAAGGCGCCGTGGGGGCCGGCGCGGTGGCAGGCACAGTGGCCAGCAGCAGCAGCCGCAGGACGTCGGTGCCCCTCGTCAACAGCAGCAACCCTAGCTTCAGGTGCCTCTCCTATGGGCCTTCGGCTACAACCCATGGACCAGTGTCGTTCCTACCTACACCATGGCGTCTTCGTCCCCCTCGCCGGCCCTGCCGCTAGCGCCCTGGGACCAGGTGCTCCTCGCTGCGTTGCATGCCGCTCCTCTGCCGAACAACTACACTGGAGGTGGTGATTGGTACATGGACATCGGTGCTACGGCTCACATGTTTGCTCATCCTGGTAACCTTGCCTCCTTCGCTCCTGTCTCCACCGACCGCTGCATCATTGTCGGTGACGGTTCCACTTTTCCTATAACACATGTTGGGCACAGTTCTTTTCCTTCTAATTCTACGTCTTTATCTTTGTCCAACATACTTGTGTCTCCTTATCTTATTAAGAACCTTATCTCCGTTCCTTGCTTCACTCGTGAAAATCCTGTCACTGTTGAATTTGACGAGTTTGGTTTTTCTGTCAAGGACGCCCGCATCGGGATGGTCTTCACCGATGTGACAGCCCCGACGAGCTCTATCTGGTGCTTTCGCCCTCATCCACCACCACCGCACCGGTCGCTCTCTCCGCTAGAGTTGATCTCTCGCACGCTCGCTTGGGTCACCCCAACCCCGTCACACTTCGTCATATTCTTAGGAGTTTCAGTTTCAGTTTTAGTTATCATAAGATTGAGGATCACACTTGTCATGCATGTCGAGTCAGCAAACACGTTCGCCTGCCGTTTAATAATTCCATCACCATTGCTTCTTTTACTTTTCAGTTGATTCATAGCGATGTGTGGACCTCTTCGGTTCCTAGTAATTCAGGCTATTTATATTATCTGGTCATTCTTGATGATTACTCTCATTATGTGTAGGCTTTTCCTTTGCGCAATAAGTTGGATGCACTCTCCGCCTTCACGGCTTTTTACTCCTATCTTAGCACGCAGTTTGGGCGTCCCATCCTTGCGCTTCAGACTGACAATGGGAAAGAGTTCTTCAACCTTGCTTTCCGCACCTTTCTATCACACCACGACACCGTTTTTCGTCTCACATGCCCGCACATTTCACAGCAGAACGGTCGAGCCGAACGCGTCCTTCGCACTCTGAATGACTGCGTTCGTACGCTCTTGTTTCATGCTAACGTGTCGACTCGCTTCTGGCCGGACGCACTCACTACTGCATTACTCCTCCTTAACCTTCGATCCAGCCGCCCACGGTGGAATTATGCACCTCACCATCTTCTCTTTGTTACGCCCCCGTCCTATGATGGTTGCGTATCTTTGGGTGCCTTTGCTACCCTAGCACTACCGACACCGCTCCTCATAAACTTGCACCTCGTTCTGTCGCTTGCATCTTCATCGGCTACCCTTCCAACTCCAAGGGATATCGGTGCTACGATCCCGTCTCCCATTGTGTGTTCACTTTCCGACACGTTTACTTTGATGAGCATGTGTTTCCGTTTCACTAGGTACCCCCGGCTGTTCCTCCCGCCACCGGTGACGCGGGCTCCTCGACGCCTCTGCCCAAGGGCACTCGTGCGCCTCTCTTGGCCCGCCCTGGCTTTGAGGCGCGCCCCCGCATGCGTCGCCTCCTACCGCCGCGGCGCTGGCACTCCCGGCGCCCCCGACGTTGGCGCCCGCGGTCCCCTTGGCCCCCTCGGCGCTCGCTGCCCCCGCGCCCCCCGACGCCCCCGGTGCCTGCGCCCTCCTCGGCGCCCCCGGCTCCCTCGGCCCCCTCGGCGCCCCCGGCATCCACGGCCCCCCGGCGCCTGTGGCCGGTCCGGTCACCCGCGCCCGTACGTGCGTTTTTCGCCCGAGCTCGCGCTACGCCTCGGATGACTACGTCCATGCGGCGTCCACCTCTGAGTCGTCCACCTCCGAGCCGTCGCCATTGCCATCCTCCGTTCGAGCCGCTCTTCGTGACCCGCTCTGGATGGCTGCGATGCAAGAGGAGTTTGACGCCCTGTTGCGCAACCGGACGTGGCAGCTTGTTCCCCGTCCCCGGCATGCCAACGTGATTACTGGGAAGTGGGTCTTTAAACACAAGCTCCGTCCTGATGGTACCCTTGATCACTACAAAGCGCGCTGGGTCGTTCGTGGCTTCAGACAGCGTGCTGGCATCGACTTCACCGACACCTTCGCTCCGGTAGTCAAACCCGGCATGATACGCACGGTTCTCCACCTTGCGGTCTCCCTTGCTTGGCCGATGCACCAGATGGACGTCTCCAACGCCTTCCTCCATGGTCACCTCCAGGAGCAGGTCTTCTGCCAGCAACCCACCGGGTTTGTTGACCCGGTGCTTCCCGACCACGTGTGCCTACTTTCGCGGTCCTTGTACGGACTCAAGCCGGCTCCGCGCGCTTGGTACCAGCGCATCGCGGCGTTTCTCCACCAGCTTGGGTTCCGCTCTACCCGCTCGGACGCCTCGCTCTTCGTCTATCATCAGGGATCTGTCACGGCCTACTTGCTATTCTATGCCAACGACATCATCCTGACAGCATGTACAGCTGGCCTTCTAAGTCAGCTCACGGCTCGTCTTCGCACTGAGTTCGCCATCAAGGACTTGGGTCCTTTGCCCTAGTTCCTCGGTGTTGAGGTGGCGCGCCGTCCGGATGGCTTCTTTCTTCATCAGCGGAAGTACGCTCATGAGCTCCTGGATCGTGCTGGCATGCGTAACTACAAGCCCGCCGCCGCACCTGTTGATATGAAGGCCAAGATCTTTGCCACGGAAGGTTCTCCCGCTTCGGATGATGCATTCTACTGGTCCAGCATAGGTGCTCTCCAGTACCTCACTCTGACTCGACCAGAGATCCAGTACGCCGTGCGGCAGGTGTGTCTTCATTTGCACGCTCTCGGGATGTTCACTGGGCCACTGTCAAGCGGATTCTCCGCTATGTCTGCGGCACTATGGAGCTCGGCATCACGCTCTACGCCTCCACCGACACCGCTCTCACCATCTATATCGATGCAGACTGGGCGGGCTGCCCTGACACTCGTCGCTCCACCTCGGGCTATTGTGTCTTCCTTGGACCATCACTCGTATCATGGTCGTCCAAGCGGCAGCCTATGGTCTCTCACTCCAGCGCTGAGCCCGAGTATCGTGCGGTGGCCAATGTCGTCGCCGAGTGTTCGTGGCTTTGCCAATTGCTCCAGGAGCTCTCTTGTCCTGTGGATCGTGCTACGGTTGTCTACTGCGACAACGTCTCGGCTGTCTACCTCTCCTCCAACCCAATACATCATCGCCGGACCAAGCATATTGAGTTGGATATCCATATTCGTGTCTTACACGTCCCTACTTCCCAACAATTTGCCGATATCATGACCAAGGGCTTGCCTACGACGTCATTTGAGGAGTTCCGGTCCTGTCTTTGCGTTAGCAGTGGTGCCGCTTCGACTGCGGGGGGGGGGGGGGGGGGTG
>LR738713.1:467823354-467854646 GCA_902687465.1 Secale cereale | reverse complement strand
AGAGGGGAAGAGTGGCTTCTGTGGTGAGACGAGGCGAGAGAGGAGGCAAGGCGAGAGTGACTTCTGTGGCGTTCACCGGCGTGGAGGTCGAATTTTATAGCCGAAGTGGGGGCGGTGAGAACGAGCTCGCCGGGCGCCGCGTGGCGGGAGCGAGCAGGACACGGGTCGAGGCGCCTTCACTGCACCACCCGTGAGGCATCAATGGAAGGCTGACCGGCGAGGCAGCACGACAGCCTTGCCATAGATTCCCGTGGGAACCGAGGTGATGAGGACGACAAAGCGGCGAGTCGCTGACTCGGCATGCCCATTCTCGTTTCCAGCCAAATCAGTTTCCCCAGGGCCCCCAGGCACCCCCAACGCGCCGGGTTCGACTTGGGTCCGCCGGCGCCTGTTTCGGCCCAAACCGGCGAAAAATGGGCTCTTGGGGGGCGCAGCTAGGTCAATTTTTTGGTGTCGGCGCTAAAAAATCGCCCTGGGGGTCTCTTGGGGGTGCGGCTGGAAATGCTCTCAGTCGGCAAATTACTATGTCCCAATCAAGCTGTTACTTCACCTGACATACCGCCATGCCTTCACTCGGCAAGACTCTATGCCCATTCAGAATCATAAAGCAATCGGGTTACCAGCCGATTGGTCGATGACTCAAACATGACTCGGATGACATCATATGCAACATGCACCAAAACGCCCTAAAGGTAACCTCAAATGAAGAAGTGCCCAACATGGAAGTTGTTCGTATAGTTGAGATGTACAACTTTGTTTTTGGAGTCATCCCAATCCAAAATAATGTGCGAACCCTAGCGCCATAGGACCTCGACCCTTCCTCACCTCCCCTCCTCCTAGCCGCCTCCGAAGGGCGATGCTGGACAAAGGCTAGGCAGAGATGGCAGTTGGGGCCCTTTTCCCCTCCTTGACGGGCGGCGTGAAGGGCGAGATGCGGCAACACGACGGGGACGCAACACTTGCGTGGTGCGGGTCATCCTGGCTTTGTGGCATGGGTTTGGCCAGTGCTGCCCTGTGTGATATTATTGCATGGAGTCACGCGGATGTGCTACAGTCGGGTGGTAAGTGTAGACACCGATGGAATCACATCCCCACGCGCTACCGTCATGGCCGCTGACCTCTATCGTGGTGACAAGGGTCCTCCGTCTGTCTCCTCCGCGGGCGACGGAGTCTTGGAACCTGGGCAACGGTCCATGGGCTTCTAGGCGGCGATTAGTGTCTATAGCCATGCAGATGGCATGATTATCGGATTTGATGTCGGGCGTGCCATGGGAACAAGTCTGGCAGTAGAGGTAGGGGGTACATAAGAGAGGGCAGAGTTCGGCTACGGCGAGATTGTATGCTAGGATTTAGGAGTTCAGGCCCCTCTCGAAGGAGGTAACGACCCTACGTCTCGGTGCTGTGGTAGCTTTTTTGTATGGAGTGTTGTGTTACGGAGGATGCGAACCCTTGTGCAGGAGCAGATGGGCGGCTTATGGGGAAAGACTTCCTGTCATACGTCCTATACAAAGGAATCATCAAACCGATCTTTAGTCGTCCATTCATGTACCATCCCACGGTCCAAAGCTCGCAGAAAAACCTGATTCCAAGCTCCCGGTTACCACGCAGCACCTCCCCATAATCTCGTCTCGTACCTTCCATCCGCAGCTAATCGCCATCTCGTTCCTCTCTTCTTCTTCCACCTCATTGCTGACGAGCTCACCATCCACCATGTCTCCCCTTATCTCTCCGCCAGCACCATCTAGGTTGCAACCCCTTCCCAATCCTGCTTTTGATCCACCTCACCGACGATCTCACAATCCATCAGTTTGCCACTATTCACTCCGCCAGCGCCGCCAGATTGGATCCCTGCAGCGTACTACTCCTTCATGCAACCTGACTTCCACCTTGCCAATTGCCATTGCATAGTCATGGGATTATGTACCTCCCTTGCTATCCCTAGTGTGTGTCTTGCCTCACAGAGCTGCCCGGAGAATTACCTAGCTGCGGCCGAAGTACCACCCCCTCTGCTGGTTCTTTTAGGAAATTGCAAATGATATTCTTTTTCACCATTTTGTTTAGCTTCTCGGAATCCAAAGCAGAAGAATCATGAATCACCCCCAGTACCATCTTCATCTGCCCTGGGTTTCGTCCACTCCCATCTTGATAATTTTTAGTAGTGCTTCCATACGTGCTCATATATTTTGCTTCAAAAGTAATACTTGTGTGCTTCAACCATTACATGTGTTGATTCTTTTAGTAGATTTTATTTAATCTATTTTTTTGCAAGTGGATTTTAATCTAATGTGGTTCTCCACGAAACCATGGCTCACATCATAAACTGGCCTACTTCATTCTCAACTGGAGCTCAGCGGCTGAGGGAGTCCTGGATTAAGGGGTCCTCAGGTGGCCAAATCGCTCTTATGGGCTGGACTGGTGGGTCGTGAAGATTATTAATGAAGATTATCTCACGTATGCGGATAGGACTCCCATATGTGTAAAATAGAAAGTTTAGAGTCTGGGTGTAATACTTTCCTTCCTCTGCAAGGTGATCATGTACAAACCATAGGTCCCTCCGGTGCATATATAAACCGGAGGGTTTAGTCCGTAGAGACACAAGAATCATAGCAATCACATAGGCTAGACTTTTAGGGTTTAGCCATTACGATCTCGAGGTAGATCAACTCTTGTAACCCATATTCATAGAGATCAATCAAGCAGGAAGTAGGGTATTACCTCGATCGAGAGGGCCCAAACTTGGGTAAACATCGTGTCCCCAATCTCCTGTTACCATCGATCCTCAGACTCATAGTTCGGGACCCCCTACCCGAGATCTGCCGGGTTTGACACTAACATTGGTGCTTTCATTGAGAGTTCCACTGTGTCGTCAATTGAAGGATTAATGGCTCGCTTCGTCATCAACGACAGCGCCACCGCCGAGGGAATTTTTCTCCCCGACCAGCTCTTTGTGTTTGGCGGCTTCGTGCTTCGTGCCAACACTGAAGGCCACCTCGAGCATGTTGACAGCTACGCTCCTGGTCATCAGATCAGATTTGGAAGCCTAAACTACGTTGCCGATGTGCGTGGAGATTTGATCTTCGACGGATTCGCACCCATGGAAGCTGCTCCCTACCGCCACGATGAACACGATCTAGATCTGTCATCAGACCCCGTCTAGGGGACAACACTTGCAGCAGCTTTGGTCTTAGATCCCGAGCAGGTCGCTTCATCCGAGGACTGGAAGATCAACCCCGCCACGGAGGCCGCACACTTAGCGATGCTTGAGCCGCACACACACCCGACCTTGAACGGGATTCCCTCCGCCGGAGCTCCGGACTTGTCTCCGACTACGAGTTTCGAACCTTCAGGATCTGCGTCCTTCAGTCTCGATTGAGCGGTTGTTACCGAACTCAGGCCTGCAGATATCCGAACACATGTCCGGCACTCGCCCTTAGACGAAGCGCTGGACTTACTAAAATCTCTCTCCCTAGCAGAGAATTCTCAGCCAAATTATGTCCAGTTCGAACTTGAGGCCGAGGACAGGGAATTTTGCTTCCCACCCACCACCCACTTGGTAGCCACGGTCGAGGATTTAACCGACCTATTAGATTACGCTTCCGAAGACATCGATGGGATGGATCACGATGCCGAAGCCGATCTAAGTGCAAACCCGCCCACAATCGAGCGATGGACGGCTACTTCTACATACGACGTATACATGGTGGACACACCCAACGAGGAGGAAGGCGACGGCGATAACAATCCAGAACAGGATAAGCCTACCGATGAACCTCCCAAACGCCGGCGTCAGAAGCGTCGATCTCGATCCCGTAAAGGGAAAGAGAGTAACACTGTCACTGAATACGATGATGATCCGAAACAAGCCGATGACCCCATGGAGCCAGCGGTACAGCAGGACGAACGTGAGGATGGCGAACACAGTCCAGAATTGTTGGCCGATCACAGCGACATGGATGACAACAATTATCAACCTGTCTCCAAAGAGGACATCAGCCTGGGAGACGAAGAATTCATCGTCCCAGAAGAACTGCTCGAACAGAAACGTTTTCAACAATAGCTCATTGCCACCGCAAGAAGCCTAAAGAAGCAGCAGGAGTGGCTTAGAGCCGAACATGATACGCTCAATGAAAGATGGAATGAAGTGCTAGATGCTGAAGAACGATACGACTATAAGGGCCAAACAAAGAGCTATCCTAAACGCAAGATGCTGCCCCAATTCGACCATGAGGCCCCAGCGCCAATTCCGCCGAAGTATGATTAGTCCAACCAACCGGACCGACCACCCCGTGGATGGGACAAAGCTGCCAGCAACGCCGTACACAAACCGGCACCTCCTCAGTCCTCACTGTAAAGGAAAGGATACATCGGCTCAGGGCCATAAGTATGACCTACATCAGGACCTGAATAAAAAGGCTGTCCAGACCAGATCAATCTACGGACCAAGAGAACGTACCCACACACGGAACGGCGGCTATCAAGCCCAACAGACCGGTCACATTCCAGTTCGGAGCTAACACCGAACACCAATACCGCTCGAACTACGCCATGATATCGCAAAATACAGGGGTGCTTCACACCCTCTGTGCTTCACCGATGAGGTGATGGATCACGAATTTCCAGAAGGGTTTAAACCCGTAAACATCGAGGCATAGGATGGAACAATGGACCCTGCTGTATGGATAGAAGAGTTTATTCTTCACATCCACATGGCTCGTGGAGCTGAATTCCACGCTATCAAATAATTACCTCTCAAGCTGAAAGGACCAGCTCGGCACTAGTTAAACAACCTCCGAGAGAATTCTATTGGAAGCTGGGAAGAACTCGAGGATGCTTTTCGGGCCAACTTTCAGGGGACTTATGTCCGGCCCCCCGATGCTGATTATCTAAGTCATATAATCCAGCAACCTGGGGAGTCAGCCCGTAAGCTTTGGAATCGGTTCTTAACTAAAAAGAACCAAATTGTCTACTGTCCGGATGCCGAGGCCTTAACGGCATTCAAACACAGTGTCTAGGACGAATGGATGGCTAGACACCTCGGCCAAGAGATGCCGAGAAAAATGGCAGCCCTAACTACACTCATGACCCGCTTTTGCGCGGGCGAGGACAGATGGCTGGCTCGTAGCAGCAATAGCACCAGCGACCCTGTCACATCTAAAGTCAGGGATGGCAATGGCAAGTGATGGTGCAATAAAAACAAGAGTCGAAACAATAATGGAAGCACAGAGGACACGCCGGTAAACTTCGGATTCAGTAGCTCCAGGCCCGGTCAACGGAAGAAGCCATTCAAAGGCAACAGAGATAGTCCATCTAGCCTAGACAAAATACTAGACATGCCCTGCCAGATCCATGGCACCCGTGATAAACCTGCAAATCATACCAACCGTAACTGTTGGGTCTTTAAGCAGGCCGGCAAGCTAAACATCGAACACAAGGGGAAAGGACCTCAAAACAAAGACGAGGATGAACCTCGCGAGCCGAACACGGGGGGACAGAAGAAATTTCCATGGGAGGTGAAAACCATGAACATGATCTACGTCACCCATATCCCCAAGAGGAGCACAAGCGTGCACTCCGGGACGTTTATGCTGTCGATCCTGTCGCCCCCAAGTTCAACCCATGGTCGGCTTGTCCGATCATCTTTGATCGTAGGGATCATCCAACCAGTATTCGTCACGGAGGATCGGTGGCCTTAGTGCTCGACTCCATAATTGACGGATATCATCTTACTCGAGTCCTTATGGGCGGAGGCTGTAGTCTCAATCTGATGTACCAAGACAATGTCCGCAAGATGGGGATAGACCCATCAAGAATTAAGCCAAGCAACACTATCTCTAAAGGAGTGATACCAGGCGTAGAGGCCCGCTGCACGGGCTCATTAACATTGGAAGTCGTATTCGGCTCCCCTGATAACTTTCGAAACGAAGAGTTAATCTTCGACATTGCTCCGTTCTGAAGTGGCTATCATGCACTTCTCGGAAGAACGACCTTTGCCCAATTTAATGTAATCCCACATTATGCTTACTTAAAGCTCAAAATTCCTGAACCACGCAACGTCATTACGGTCAATGAAAACATGGAGCGCTCCCTCCGTACGGAGGAAGACACTGCGGCCTAGCGGCCAAGGTCCAAAGGGGCTTATTTAGGCCGAATAGTTCATCGGTCGTCAAGACCACAAACACGGCTAAATGTGCCCGGTCTGCACTACAATGCGGCAGCTCAAAAGAACTTGAGCTCGGTTAACAGTTGCACCCCTGTCGACTGCCCCATAAGGTGGTAGCATACGTACCTCGCGTACACAATTATGCCCTTAAAATACCTTGGGCGGCGCTGGGGCACACACCATACAAATAGTCCATAGTTCGGCTTGACCCAATTCAGACTCTAAAATACATCTTCTTTTTCAGATTTGTTTAAAAGAACCCACATTGTTTACGCATGTACATGATTCTCTTTTCTAGAATCATGTTTTTTCCTTTTTATTTTTTAGAGGCGGCCATCATAATTCTCCTTCTCAAGGACATATTACCAAAGAGAAAAAGGCGGAGACGTGCAGCAGGGCCACGTGTTGAAATTTCTTTTTTAGATCCAGGCTCTGTGTAAAGCTTTTTCTTCTCTTTTATTTTCTTTTACTTTTTGGCATGTCAAATGCCCGAGGCTGTTATCGGCATTATCTGTAACCTCACGGCTTGCCGTATTAAACGGGATATAAAAGAAGCAGTTGTGTTCCAATTCTCTTGGAGTTTATTCTATTTACCACATGTATTCTTCACCCCATGTCAGATCGTCGCAAGTGCCTTAATACCTGGACTTAATACCAGGGGCTGTATTCAGCCTGGCACACCTCCAAAAAAGTCCGAACACCTATAGGGAACTGTTGGCGTCCCTGATATTACAGTATATGCATCGGCTCTGAATCATGTTTTTGGTCTATAGTTGGGTTGCGCGGCTCCTGTGCTTGCCACCTTACGTTCCGCATTGTTCGGCTAAGGTAGTAAAGGGAGAACTACTGTGATTGTACTTCTGGTTCGTCCGATCAAGTACCTTAGTAGAGAAAGCCGAAAATTGACTGTCATGATGAAGCGAGAGCCGGTCAAGCGATTCGGTGACCTAGTGTTATACTATCATCGATAGAGATCCACTTCGTGTTATACGAGGGGTTGGTCTTCGCCTAGCCACGTAAAATTGGCACCATAGTACGGAAGCCCTACACGCACCATGGGCTAGTACTTAGCCCCCCTAGTCAAGCTCCTATGGCTAAGTGAAAGCAATAAATCCGCATAGTCTGATTGCCTGGTTCGCTCCGCAGACACCTCATATATGGACCAAGACGTTGGATAAAGAGTGTTCATGCGCGTTACCGAACACCCCGGTAATATTTACATGGGGGCTGAAGTCGATGACTGGAAACTTTCAAATTTAAATAAACAGCTGCACAGGAGGAAAAAGTCACTTATAATACAAAAACGCACAATTTATAAATATCGGCACATAGGCTTAGTCCTTACAATCCGAATACAATTATTCAAAGATTATATCCTTTGAGCCTGGCCCTCTACAAGGCGGGCTCCTTCTAGGACATCACCAAAGTACCTTTCGGGCTTGCGGTGATCCTTGCCCTCTAGGGGGCCAGCAGTGGCTATCTCCGTGGCCTTCATCTTTGCCCAATGCACCTTCATGCGGGCAAAGGCCATCCAAGCACCCCCTATGCAGGCCGAACGCTTAATAGTGTCGACCCGCGGACTCGCTTCGACGAGCTTCTTCACCAATCTGAAGTAACTACTTGGGATTGGATCAACGGGCCATAGCTGGACTATCAAGTCCCTCATGGCTGTACCCGCCATGTTGTGCAGCTCGACCAGCTGCTTCATTTGGTCATTGAGGGGCACCGGATGGTTTGACGCAAGAAACTACGACCAGACCAACTTCTCCGTGCTGTTCCCCTCCTGGGCTCGGAAGTATTGGGCAGGGTCGGTGATACGTCTCCGT
Source organism: Secale cereale (assembly GCA_902687465.1). Lineage (NCBI taxonomy): Eukaryota > Viridiplantae > Streptophyta > Magnoliopsida > Poales > Poaceae > Secale > Secale cereale. Next base: position 467,846,660 of record LR738713.1, on the reverse strand, counting down.
CGTATCTATAATTTTTGATTGTTCCATGCCAATATTCTACAACTTTCATATACTTTTGGCAACTTTTTATACTATTTTTTGGGACTAACATATTGATCCAGTGCCCAGTGCCAGTTCCTGTTTGTTGCATGTTTTTTGTTTCGCAGAATATCCATATCAAACGGAGTCCAAACGGAATAAAAACGGACGGAGATTTTTTTTGGAATATATGTGAATTTTGGGAAGCGGAACAAACATGAGATGATGCCCGAGTGGGCCACGAGGCAGGGGGCGCGCCCACCAGGGGCAGGCGCGCCCTGGGCCCTTGTGGCCACACCATAAGGCGGTTGATGCCCTTCTTTCGCCGCAAGAAAGCTAGTATCCAGATAAAATTCGTGTCAAAAAATTAGCCCAATCGGAGTTACGGATCTCCGGGAATATAAGAAACGGTGAAGGGACATAATCTGAGAACGTAGAAATAGAGAGAGACAGAGAGACAGATCCAATCCCGGAGGAGCTCTTGCCCCTCCGCCTCCATGGAGGCCATGGACCACAAGGGAAACCCTTCTCCCACCTAGGGAGAAGGTCAAGGAAGAAGAAGAAGGAGGGGGGCTCTCTCCCCCTCGCTTCCGGTGGCACCGGAGTGCCATCGGGGCCATCATCGTGTGACGACGATCTACACCAACACCTCCGTCATCTTCACGAACATCTCCATCACCTTCCCCCATCTATCTACATCGGTCCACTCTCCCGCAACCCGCTGTACCCTCTACTTGAACATCGTGCTTTATGCTTCATATTATTATCCAATGATGTGTTGCCATCCTATGATGTCTGAGTAGATTATCGTTGTCCTATCGGTGATTGGTGAATTGCTATGATTGATTTAATTTGCTTGTGGTTATGTTGCCGTCCTTTGGTGCCCATCATATGAGCGCGCGCGTGGATCACACCATAGGGTTAGTTGTATGTTGATAGGACTACGTATTGGAGGGCAAGAGTGATAGAAGCTTCAACCTAGCGTAGAAATTGATGCATACGGGATTGAAGGGGGACCAATATATCTTAATGCTATGGTTGGGTTTTACCTTAATGAACGTTAGTAGTTGCGGAAGCTTGCTAATAGTTCCAATCATAAGTGCATAGAATTCCAAGTAAGGGATGACATGCTAGCAGTGGCCTCTCCCACATAAAACTTGCTATCGGTCTAGTAACGTAGTCAATTGCTTAGGGACAATTTCGCAACTCCTACCATCACTTTTCCACACTCGCTATCACTAACCTTATTGTTACTTTATCTTAACGGCTCCTAGTCTTTATTTACGTGCTCTTTATATTCTTGCAAACCTATCCCACAAAAACCACAAAGTACTTCTAGTTTCATACTTGTTCTAGGTAAAGTAAACGTCAAGCGTGCGTAGAGTTGTATCGGTGGTCGATAAAACTTGAGGGAATATTTGTTGTCTTTAGCTCCTCGTTGGGTTCGACACTCTTACTTATCGAAAGGGGCTACAAATGATCCCCTACACTTGTGGGTTATCAGTCGGCAATGCTCCTAGGGAGATCCGCAAACACGCCTGAGGAACTCCACAATCGTGTTAGCCCAAGATACCTCTGACCTCCGAAGATGCTCTGCAAGAGAAAAGTCTTACCAGCTGCTATTTGACGCGCTTGTTTTATCTCTTCTTGAGCACTTCGCGACTCAATCCGCGCCTCCTTGGCAGCATTAACTGCTGCAGTGAGTTCAGATGCTTGTTCCGAAGTCGTCTGCTCCAATGCATCACATTTGCGAATGGCATCTTTCAGTTCGACCTCGACTTCGGTCACCCGAGATTCGTGCTGTTGACGCAAGGCCTTCTCGGCCTCCAGGTCGGCAACCGCTTTATCAGCGGCTGCCTTGCTCGCTCTGGCCTCTTCCTTGGCCATCGCAAGCTCGCCCTTCAGGGCCTCGACCATAGCTGCCTCAGCTGTTTCACAAGAACATATAACACAAATAAGCTCACGCTCACACATATAGTGTGCCAAAATTTCAATTTCTTAAACCCGCATACCTTGCGTTTCATCAAAACGCTTGTTGATGAGCTCGAGCTCTTCGTCAGCTAGTTTAAGCTTCCGATTTAACTCGGAAACCTCTGCGGCTCGAGGAGATGCTGCAACTAGAGAAGCCTGTTCAAGCACAAAGTACACAGTTCAGCTCTGTCATATATAACATGGATACTTCGTCTGATTCTGCTTAGAATAAAACAAAGCATCATGGGCTACTCTCTCTCTCTCTCTCTCTCTCTCTCTCTCTCTCTCTATATATATATATATATATATATATATATATATATATATATATATAAATATAATAAAAAATCTTTAAAGAACATTACATCGCATACCTCAAAGCCTAATAGTAGGCTGTTGAAAGCTTCATTCAGTCCGCCTTTGACGGACTGAATTTTCTCCATGACCCCACTCATCACAGTGTGGTGTTCCTCTACGATGGAAGCACATTACAGTGCTCCCTCCAGAGTGTTCGGCGCCTCCGGATTGACGGCAGGCGGCATTGGAGCAGTTGCTCCCTCCCCCATCGCGGGGGGATGATTTCCTGATTCCGGAGCCATACTGGGCTTCGGAACGGTGTTCGGCGGGGGCTCGGATTGCTTGGCCCTCCCGTCTTCTATCACCATGGGGATCGCCCCCCCCCTTGGTCAACAACGGCCGAGGGATTGACCTCGGACGCCCTTTCGTCCACCCCACTCCCGCCTGCTGGAGCAAGGGGAGTTTGCAGAGAGGATATCTCGGTATCCCCTACCGTGGGCGACGAGCCCCGCGGAGGCGTATCGCTCTCCACCATCCCCGATGATAGGGAATTCCCCGATGATAGTGAAGCCACGGGGATGTCATGCAGAGGACTATATAAAGGCAAAATAAATATTAGATGCTGAAAAGGAAAATTATCCGAACATAAGCAGTTTAAATACTTACGATTCGGCCAGGGGCTTAATCCAGGGCTGAACTCGATAGTTGTGTTCGGATGTTGAGTTCGAACTATCAGGAAGATTTAGCTTCTTCCTGGGCACGACCTTGACTGCGTCAGCAGGGGCGGCTCTTTTCCTCCGCTTTGTCAAGACGGGGGAGTCATCATCTTCCTCCTCTTCCCCCTCTTCTTCTTCGGGAGAGAGGAGGAAGCCGGTTTCCTCGGACCTTGGTGTCGGCGGGGCCTGCAAGGTGGGGGTCACTCTTGACCTCCTTGCCCTTCTTCTTGGCCTTCTTCTCCGGTGCCTTATACATCGCTGGGACCAACATCGCCGTCAGCCGAGGCGTCTCTGGGTCTTCTGGCAAGGGAGCCGGACACTTAACTGGTCTGCCTTTTTCGTCCAGGCCTGGATAGAATGCAAGAACTCTAACTCCTGTTATAATTGAAGTATGGACGGAATATATACTCAGCAGAAATTTTAATTACCTCTGACGCAGTGAGCACGGTGGTGAAACCCTTGTCCTCGGACTCCGTTGGCCACCCCTTCTGGGCTTTGAAGAGATGCTTCCAGATGTCTTCGTGCATAGTGCCTAAGAGATGCTTCAAGGGCCGGGACCCTTCCGGATTGAACTCCCATAGATAGGAGTCCCGGCGTTGGCAGGGAAGGACGAGACGGACGACCATTAACTGAATCACATTTGTGAGTTGGGTGCCCTTGGTAATCATGCCGGAGATGCGGCCTTGGAGCGCCAGCACCTCCGTCTGAGATCCCCAATCCTAACTCTTGTCGGTCCAAGAGGTTAGCCTCTCCGGGGGTCTAGATCTAAATGCGGGCGCTGCCGCCCACTTGGTGTCGCGGGGCTCAGTGATGTAGAACCACACCTCCTGCCAGACCTTGTTCGTCTCCACAAACGCCCCCTTTGGCCAGGTGGCATTAGGGAGTTTTCTCACCATGGCGCCTCCACACTCCGCGTGCTGTCCGTCGACCACCTTCGGCTTCAAATTGAAGGTTTTGAGCCATAGGCCGAAGTGTGGAGGGACACGGAGGAACGCCTCACATACTACTATAAAAGCGGATATGTGGATAATTGAATTCGAGGCTAGATGAGGGAAATCTAGCGCATAGAAAAATAAGAGGCCCCGTACAAAGGCGTGGAGAGGGAATCCCAGCCCCTGAATAAAGTGTGAGAGGAATACAACCCTCTCACCCGCCTTAGGGACGGGAATCACTTCGTCCTTTTCGGGGACTCAGTGCGCTACATCGTCGGCGAGATAGCCCGCGCTCCGGAGGTTCTTCACGGTCTTCTCCGTGACCGTGGATGCCTCCCACTTTCCCTTAGAATCAGATCCGGCCATGGCTGGGAAGGGAGGCTATGGTGGAGGAGTTGAGTGGGCGCAAGAGCTGTGGGCGCTTGGGATGGGGAGATTGGAAAGCTAGGGCTTGAGGACAACGTGGGGTTAAAGGGAAAGATTTGAGTCCTTTTATAAGTAGTGAATGCTAAATGCCCCCCACTCCAGTCGTAAACCTCGCCGGTTCCCAACAAGGTCGTGCGTAAGGCGCGGTTAAGATGTTCACGACATTGATAAGGATCCCGTAATAAGCGGGCACGATCTCTGTTTTGACAAGACGTGCCAATGGGGCTATACCTCGAAACACGAAACTGGAGCCAAGAAAACAGTTCGATATATTAAAGGGACAGACGTGACTCTTCGCTGAAAAGTTGTCAGTAAAGACACATTATTCATTTTCTCGATACCTTGCCTTCGAGGCTAAGGGTTGTACTAACCATGCAGAGCCGGAAATAGTACCTTTTTGTAGGGAATATTGCTTCAATTTGTTCGGGAGGAGGAACCTGCCTTGCAATACCGAAGACAGTACGCGAGCCGAACTCATCGTCATCGAAGTATGGTTCAGGGGCTACTGAGGGAGTCCTGGATTAAGGGGTCCTCAGGTGGCCGGAACGCTCGTTATGGGGCGGACTGGTGGGCCGTGAAGATTATTAATGATGATTATCCCCCGTATCCGGATAGGACTCCCATATGTGTAAAATACCAAGTTTAGAGTCCGGGTGTAATACTTTCCTTCCTGTGCAAGGTGATCATGTACAAACCCTAGGTCCCTCCGGTGCATATATAAACTGGAGGGTTTAGTCCGTAGAGACAGAAGAATCATATCAATTACATAGGCTAGACTTTTAGGGTTTTGCCATTATGATCTCGAGGTAGATCAACTCTTGTAACCCATATTCATCAAGATCAATCAAACATCAAGTAGGGTATTACCTCGATCGAGAGGGCCCGAACCTGGGTAATCATCGTGTCCCTAGTCTCCTGTTACCATCGATCCTCAGACGCATAGTTCGGGACCCCCTACCCGAGATCAGCGGCAAACAATGCATCAGCTTTGCTCCATCCATGCCACTCCTTATTGACGCTGCTCATCATGTGGCCATGGAAGGAAGCACAACCACCATCAGAAGGAAGCACAACCAACATCGTAAGGAAGCGTGCCTAGCGTTAGTACGAAGCATGGCCAAAGTCGACAAGAAGCATGGTGCCCAGTGGTGCCTGGAAAACGCTTGGATGCACTATTTTTTTCCAAATCGGTGTGGTTTTGATGGTAAATAAAAATCTTTTGCGGGTAGATGGAAAATAATTCTGATTGGGAACAAATATCTGTTTCCTTGGAAGCAATTTAACTTGACGTTGGAAACAGCTATCTGGTACTATCCTATGAAATCTTTATGTCCCCCCCCCCAAAAAAAAAGAAAGCTTTATTGAGCGGCAAACGGAAAAAAAATTGCGCACTAGACATATAATTTCATCAAGTCAAAACAATCTCTGAGCGACATGGCAGCAAATTCTCTAGTGGACGGAAAGAAATTGAATTGTTCAACTCCTACCCTGTACTAAGTATCACACAAGTGTTTATTTACACGGTTAAAATGGTATACGCTTCCAAATTTAGTGAACAACATTTCCACCAATCACAATAGGTGCTTCCTTCCTAGGTTACCACCACAGAGCTGCGTGTACATATGTATGCATCCACAGATGTGCTTGTACTTTGTATGCGTCCCTGTTCAAATAATATAATCCATATGAATCACACCAAGGAAGCACCGACGACAAGAAGGAAGCAACGAGAATAAGAAATATGATGAGTCATAGCCCTAATTAAATCTGACGTGATTTCAGGGAAATAATTGTTAGCGCTAAATTAGGGATATGGTTGTTAGTGCTAAATATGCATGGGCCAACATCCTACTAACTGCACAGACCCATGTTTTACCAACTGATCTCCACGCTCCAGGAAACTTAATCCAACTACGTCGGAGTAGTCTGATAGGTGCTAGGAATCGCTAGTCTAATTTCTAGTGGTTCCCCGGCTTATATAGAATGCGCTCACCCCTTATCAATGTTGTGGTTACCCAAGGGTTCAATGTAGAGGATTTAAGGCGCGAGCGTTACATGTAACGTCGGCATTAAGTGGTCTATATTGTGGCGACTTGATCGCCTGACCGTTGCTATCTTGGAGTGACCTTCGGTCTCCTGTCGTCGAGTGGTTCCAGATGCTCTAAGTGAATAGAGACGGTCAAGTGACGGCGAAGCCTCTGATTAGATCAGGTGTCGAGTGGATCGTTGCCTCACGGTCTTTCAGTCTGTGACTTCTCCCTAGTTTTGTAGGACATGTCTTCTTGTATGTGGCAACCTAGGGGAGGGTCTGTAGGTCAGGCCTAGGACCCAACCCCTAGTACATGTCATCATCATTAGCCCCCGAATGGATCGGGGACAGAGTGAAATGATTAGGGTAGAACCTGACTGGACTTCATGCCTTGGGGACATCCTCGAGCCCTGTTAGTGCAGATGTCGCTTTAACTCTTCGAAACTGTCCCGATCGATTCTGGCTTGTCGTAGGTCGAGTGGAGTAGAGACTGGTCGTAGGTTGTCGATTGAGCCGAAGGACGGAGAAGATCTTCAGCGCAGTCGGGTGTTCCGCCGGATCCTGGATTCCACAGGATTCAAAATTTCGGAGTAGCGCGCGGTTGGGCAACGATGCGATAAGTATAGCAAGTGCGAGGGGGACGCCTCGATTATCGCACCCACTTTTTCGCCACGTACTGCGCTGCCGCTGTTAGTGGGATGCGCGGGGATCTCCCGGGCCCAGACGCCAGTGACCCCGACACACAGGTATAAGGAGCGACGCAGCCGGGGCTAGAACAGTGTGCCGCTCCAATCTTCCCCTTTCTGTCTCGAATCTTCCTCCTCTCTTCCTCTGCGCCGCCTCGCTCCGATCGAATCCGACGACCACCATAGAGATGGCGGGGGACAAGACGGCGAAGCTGGAGCGCGCCAAGAAGGCGACCAAGGCGAAGAAGGTGTCGAGCTCTCGCACCTCTCCACCACCGGAATGGATGCAGGTTGCGGTCAACGACCACAGTGAAGGATCTGGAGGGGCTCGTCTCCGATGGCCTGCTCGCTCCGGAGTCCTGGAGTCCGCCAAAGGACGAGGAAGTCGAGCCCGCGTCACGCCTAGGGAAGCGGGTTGTCCTCACCACGCACGTGGAAAGAGGTTTCTCTCTGCCACCTCATCCATTCTTTCAGGGTTTCTTGCATTTCTTCGGCGCACAACTCCACCACCTTCCTCTGAATGCTATATCATACCTTGCTACTTTCATCTCGATGTGCGAGAATTTCTTGGGTTGTCCTCCTCACTTGAGGCTATTCAAACACATCTTTAGTGTCGATCCCAGTCGATCAACAAAGTCGAGCCAAATGATCGAAAGACCAAAGTGATTCAGTTATGCGGTGGCTTGGGTATCCAGATGAGAGGTAGGAGCGCATTCCCTGCGATGACCTTCCCCAAGTCGGTTATAGGCTGGCGGTCGACTTGGTTTTACTGTAACGATGTCCCAACTCTTGGCTCGTTGACTGGCCTCCCTCCCTTCACATCCGCAAGGATTGGCTCCCCCCCATTCGCTAACTGTGGCCAAGGAGGAGAAGGGTGAAGTAGAGATCTTGGTGGAATCCATAGTGCAGCTGATCCGGGGCGGGGTGACAGGTCTGGATCTGTTGGAGGTGTTCCTCAGTCGACAGATCCAGCCGATGCAGGCCCGAGACCATCTGATGATCCACAAGTATAGATAATCAATTGTAGCTCTTTTCGATAAGTAAGAGTGTCGAACCCAACGAGGAGCTGAAGGAAATGACATGTAGTTTTCAGTAAGGTAGTGTCTGCAAGTGCTGAAATTGTAAGCAGCGAGTAGTTTGATAGCAAGGTAATTTGTAATGAGCAAGTAATGATAATTGTAACAAGTATGCAGCAAGGTAGCCCAATCCTTTTGAGGCAAAGGATAGGCCAAAACGGTCTCTTAGAATAAGCAAAGCGTTCTTGAGGGTACACGGGAATTTCATCTAGTCACTTTCATAATGTTGGTTTGATTTGTGTTTGCTACTTTGATAATTTGATATGTGGGTGGACCGGTGCTTAGGTGTTGTTCTTACTTGAACAAACCTCCTACTTACGATTAACCCTCCCGCAAGCATCCACAACTACGAGAAAAGTATTAAGAATAAATTCTAACCATAGCATTAAACTCTAGGATCCAATCGGTCCCTTACGAAATAGTGCATAAAATGGGGTTTAAGTTTTTGTCACTCTCGCAACCCACCATCTATTTATTACTCCATAATGCATTCCCTTGGGCCCAAATATGGTGAAGAGTCATGTAGTCGACGTTCACATGACACCACTAAGGGAATCACAACATACATACTATCAAAATATCGAACACATATCAAATTCACATGATTACTTGCGACATGATTTCTCCCGTGACCTCAAGAACAAAGGTATCTACTCACAAGTAATGAACATGCTCAAGATCAGAGGGGTATTAACATGCATAATAGATCTGAGCATATAATCTTCCACCAAATAAACCATATAGTAATCAACTACAAGATGTAATCAGCACTACTAGTCACCCCCTAGCAACAATCTATACTTCCGATAACAAGATTGAATACAAGAGATGAACTAGGGTTTGAGATGAGATGGTGCTGGCGAAGATGTTGATGGATATTGCCCTCCCCAAGATGGGAGAGTAGTTTGTGATGATGATGACGATGATTTCCCCCTCCGGGAGGGAAGTTCCCCCGGCGGAATCGCTCCGCCGGAGGGCAAAAGTGCTCCTGCCCAAGTTCCGCCTCGAGACGGCGGCGTTATTATTTTTATAATTTTTTCAAGTTAACATCTCTTATATACCAGAATATAGGCACCGGTGGTGGGCCGAGGGGGGCACAACCTACCAGGGCGCGCCAGGGGGGCCTGGCACGCCCAGGTGGGTTGTGCTCACCTGGTCGCCCCCCTCTGGTGTTTATTGACTCCAATATTTCTTAAATATTCCATAAAAATCCTCGTGGAGTTTCAACTCATTTGGAGTTGTGCAGAATAGGTGGCCTGACGTAGCTTTTTCAGGTCCAGATTTCCAGCTGCCAGAATTCTCCCTCTTGGTGCGTACCTTGCAAATTATGAGAGAAAATGCATTAGAATTAATCCAAAAAGCATTATTATGGATTAAACCATTGTAAATATCAGTAAGAAAAGATGATGCAAAATGGATGTATCAACTCCCCCAAGCTTAGACCTCGCTTGTCCTCAAGCGAAAACCGAAATCGAAAAACATGTCCACATGCTTTGAGAGAGAGAGGTGTCGATAAAAAAAATACGGACATAGAAGCATCATGTTGATTATTAATTATAGCAACAAAATTAAACATAGGACTTTTATCATTGAACTTGCAACATATACTTCACATGAATAAGTAACAGTTCATCACATAATCGAAGTATGAAGCATAAACTCTATTAGAAACCAACAAACTATGTTTTTAGTCGACTTTTGCAACTACAATTCATCATCTTTTCAGGAAGGGTCACGTGTCGGAGCCTTTAGGCAAGTCCACATACTCAACCATCATATAGTCTTCTATGATTGCTAACACTCACCGCATACACATGAGCAAAACGTTTCAATCGGATACATAGAAAGATAGGGGCTTATAGTTTCGCCTCCCAGCATACTCACCTCAAGGGTGATGTCAACAATAATAACTCATGTCACCCATATTCAACTGGACATATGTGCCTAGATCTTTCCTCACCACATGATGCTTGCCAAAGGATAAAAATAAAAGAGGAAGGAGGGAAAACTTTGACTCTTCGCATAAAAGTAAAAGATAGGCCCTTCACAGAGGGAAACAGAGGTTGCCATGTGCTTATTTGTTCGCATGCTCAATTCCTTAGTGCAAAAGAACATCATGTTGTATTGCCCCTTAAGATGACAACCTTTATTATGTAGTCTATCGCTTTTATTCTTTGTCATCCAAGTTCGTACAACGCTCAATTTTTTCTTACACTAAATGATCTCACATATTTAGAAGCAATTTTTATTTCCTTTTTGCACCGATGACAACTTACTTGAAGGATCTTACTCAATCCATAGGTAGGTATGGTGGACTCTCAAAAAAGGTTTGGGTTTAAGGGTTTTTGGATGCACAAGTAGTATCTCTACTTAGTGCGGAATTTTTGGCTAGAAAAGATATCAGGCAAGCACCACATGTTAAAGGATCTATGACAATATGACTTCTATGTGAATATTAAAAACATAAATCATTAAGTTGTCTTCCTTGTCCAACGTCAACAGTTTTGGCATATAATATTTTGATGGGGGCTCACAATAACAAAAGATTTGTATACTAAATCTTTCATGAGTTACATCATTGACCAATGCTATGTTTGTCAATCTCTAACAAAATTGTCTACTTATACTTTTCCTTATGTGGTGCTATCACCTACCATAGGATTAGTATATGATCATATTGATTTATTTCTTTCCTTTATTTCTTTTCTTTATTTACAGCATGAAAGTGAAGAAAGCAAAAATTCAATCTAAACTTTATTATATAACTTGCACATGGTAACAAGGATAGATCACTAAGCAAACTCTCGAAAAGAAAGGATCGAACTAAACTTATTTCATCTAAAGCAAAAAGATTGAACTAAAATAAGTAAAAGGAAAAAGATAGTGGGATGATACGATACCGGGGCACCTCCCCCAAGCTTGGCGGAAGCCAAGGGAAGTTCCAATACCCGATACTTAGTTATTCTTAGGTGGTGAAGAAGATGATGGTGGTGATGAAGATGTGATCTTGTCCTTCAGGATCAAGAGGTCCTTCAATCTATCAACGACTCTCCGAAGAAGGGCGACGTGCTCTCGATGAAGAATGTTTACACGAGTGAGATATTTATTTTGCACACGAACCATTTCAATGATCCGGAAAGCCTCAATTTCAATGGGAGTAAGAAGAGGGTAGTATGGTTTAAGGATATCTTCTTCTTCCTCCTCTTCTAGCAGCACTTGTTTGATTGCCGGTGCTTGATCACCGACGACCTCCTTGCCCTTGTCACCTCTTGCAGCTTCTATAGGGTCTTCCCTCTTCAGCTCGATCTTCATCAGCCAAGCATCTTCTTCCATCGGGTTGGAGGAGGAGGAAGACATGATGTCTAGCTTGGTAGATCAGACCGAAAATAGCAAGAAAAGAAAACAGAAGATTTCTCCGCGATATGGTGGTCAACAGGTTTGGGGAGTATATATAATTTTTTATCTTGGGAAACAAGCAAGCTGTAGAAAAACGGAGTCCGGAAGGTGCGCGAGGTGGGCACAACCCACCTGGGCGCCCCAGGCATGCCTGGCGCGCCCTGGTGTATTGTGCTCACCAGGGGACGCTTCCTAGAAGTTTCTTTATTTCCAAAATTCTAAAATATTCCAAAACTGACAGAAAATATTTTTTCGGATTTTTCGGAGTCCGTTTACTTACCGTATTATGTACCTCCTTATTTTAACGATTTTGGAGTGTTCCGGAAGGACTCTTTTATGTGCTCTTCCGGTGTCAAAGTTTGGATAATATTACTTTCAACATTAATGGGCGTACCTGAGATATAATGCTTTATTCGTTGCCCATTGACTACCTTCAGGTTAGTACCTTTGGAATTATTTATTTTGATGGCACCAGACCGGTAAACCTCCGCGATGACATATGGGCCTTCCCATTTCGAGAGGAGCTCCCCTGCAAAAAAAATCTAAAACGAGAGTTGTACAAAAGAACATATTCTCTGACTTTAAAGTCACGTTTTTTAATTCTTTTGTCATGCCATCTTTTTACTTTTTCTTTGAATAACTTCGCATTTTCATAAGCTTGGGTTCTCCATTCATCTAATGAGCTAATATCAAATAACCTCTTTTCATCGGCAAGTTTGAAATCATAGTTGAGTTCTTTAACCGCCCAATATGCTTTATGTTCTAACTCAAGAGGCAAATGACAAGCTTTTCCATAGACCATTTTATAAGGAGACATACCCATAGGATTTTTATATGCCGTTCTATAAGCCCAAAGTGCATCATCTAACTCCTTAGACCAATTCTTCCTGGACCTATTAACAGTCTTTTGCAAAATTAATTTTATTTCTCTATTGCTAAGTTCAACTTGACCACTAGACTAAGAATGATAAGGTGATGCAATTCTATGGTTAACATCATACTTAGCAAGCATTTTACGGAAATTACCATGAATAAAGTGCAAACCGCCATCAGTCATTAAATATCTAGGGAGTCCAAACCTTGGGAAAATAACCCCCTTAAGCATTTTAATAGAGGTATTGTGATTAGCACTACTAGTTTGAATAGCTTCTACCCATTTAGTAACATAATCAACATCAACCAAAATATGTGTATACCCATTATAGGAAGGAAAAGGCCCCATGTAATCAAATCCCCAAACATCAAATGGTTCGACAATGAGTGAATAATTCATAGCCATTTCTTGACGCTTACCGATAATACATATTCTTTGGCATTCATCACAAGATGAGACAAACTTATGGGCATCCTTGAAGAGAGTAGGCCAATAAACTCCAGATTGCAATACCTTGTGAGCAGTTCTATCTCCAGCATGATACCCTCCGTAAGCTTCGGAGTGACATTTCCGTAGGATTTGTCCCTGTTCATGCTCAGGTACACAACATCTAATAATACCATCTACTCCTTCTTTGTAAAGATGTGGGTCATCCCAAAAGTAATGTCTTAAATCATAGAAGATTTTTTTGGTTGGTATGTAAAGCTAGGTGGAAAATATTTAGCAACATTGTAATTAGCATAATCAGCATACCAAGGTGTACTATGACAAACATTTATTGCAGCTAACTGCTCATCAGGAAAAGTATCATCAATAGGTAGTGGTTCATCAAGCACATTTTCAAGCCTAGACAAGTTATCAACTACGGGGTTCTCAGCTCCTTTTCTATCAATGATATGTAGATCATATTCTTGCAACAAGAGGACCCAACGAATAGTGTAGGCTTAGCATCTTTCTTTTCCATAAGATATTTAATAGCAGCATGGTCTGTGTGAATAGTTACTTTAGAGTCAACAATATAAGGTCTAAATTTATCACAAGCAAACATCACTACTAAGAATTATTTTTCAGTTGTAGCATAATTTCTTTGATCATTGTCTAGAGATTTACTAGCATAATGAATAACATTTAATTTCTTATCAACTCTTTGTCCTAGAACAGCACCAACAGCATAATCACTAGCATCACACATAATTTCAAAAGGCAAGTTCCAATCTGGTGGTTGAACAATAGGCACAGATATTAAGGCTTTCTTAAGTGTTTCAAAGGCTTCGAGACAATCATCATCAAAAATGAAACGAATGTCCTTTTGCAAGAGACTAGTAAGGGGCCTAGAAATTTTAGAAAAGTCTTTGATAAATCTCCTATAGAAACCATCATGACCTAGGAAACTACAAATACCTTTGATGTCCTTAGGACATGGCATTTTCTCAATTGCATCAACCTTAGCTTGGTCCACTTCAATACCTCTTTCAGAAATTTTATGACCCAAAACAGTGCATTCATTAACCATAAAGTGGCACTTCTCCCAATTCAAGACGAGATTTGTTTGTTCACATCTCTGCAAAACTCGCTCAAGATTGCTTAAACAATCATGAAAAGAATTCCCATAAACAGAAAAGTCATCCATAAAAACCTCAACAATCTTTTCACAAAAGTCAGATAATATAGCCATCATGCATCTTTGGAAGGTAGCAGGTGCATTACATAAACCAAAAGGCATACGTCTATAAGCATAAGTTCCAAACGGACAAGTAAAAGTGGTCTTTTCTTGATCAGGTTGAGAAACAGGTATTTGTGAGAAGCCAGAATATCCATCAAGGAAGCAAAAGTGTGTGTGCTTAGATAATCTTTCAAGCATTTGATCAATAAAAGGCAAAGGTAATGACCTTTTCTAGTAGCTTTATTTAATTTTCTGAAGTCAATTACCATTCTATAGCCTGTAACAATTCTTTGTGGAATAAATTCATTCTTATCATTAGGAACTACAGTTATACCTCCTTTCTTAGGGACACAATGAATATGACTTACCCATCTACTATTAGCTATGGGATAGATTATACCTGCTTCTAGAAGTTTTAATATTTCAGTTCTTACCACTTCATTCATTTTCGAATTTAACCGATGTTGGTGATCAACAACTGGTTTAGCATCAGGTTCCATATTAATTTTGTGCTGACATAGAGTGGGACTAATGCCCTTTAAATCATCAAGAGTATATCCAATAGCAGCTCGGTGCTTCCTTAGAACTTTCAATAATCTTTCTTCTTCATGTTCTGAAAGGTTAGCACTGATAATAACATGATATATTTTCTTTTCATCAAGATAAGCATATTTCAAAGTGTCTGGAAATTGTTTTAATTCGAACACATGATCACCTTTAGGTGGAGGTGGACCTCCAAGAGTTTCAATAGGCAAATTGTGCTTAAGTAGGGGGCGTTGTTCAAAGATTTTTTATCTATTTCATTTCTTTCATGCATATGTGAGTCATTTTCATGGTCCAGTAAATTTTTCTCTAAAGGACCGGTAGGAGGCACATCAATAGAAGCAAGACCAATAATTTCATCCTTACTAGGCAATTCTTTTTCATGAAGTTTCCTACTAAAATTGGAAAAATTAAACTCATGAGATTCATCACCAAAACTAACACCGAGAGTTTGCTTCTGACAATCTATTTGAGCATTAACAGTGTTCAAGAAAGGTCTGTTAATGGGACATAAGTCATCTTGTGGGGAACCAAGAACAAGAAATCAGTAGGGTATTTTATTTTCCCGCACAAGACCTCGACATCTCGAACAATCCCAATTGGTGATATAGTATCTCTATTAGCAAGTTTAATAGTGGCATCAATTTTTTCTATTTCTGCAGGTGCTATGTCATTCATAATTTCTTGGTATAAAGAGTAGGGAATAGAACTCACACTAGCACCTATGTCACTTAAACCATGATTGCAATGATGTCCTATTTTAACTGAAATAACAGGCACGCCCACAACGGGTCTATGTTTGTCCCTTTCATCAGGTTTGGCAATTCTGGCAGACTCTTCATTAAAGCAAATAACATGCCCATCTACATTTTCTTCCACGATATCCTTTACCATAGCAATATTAGGCTCTACTTTAATTTGTTCATCAAGTTTAGGTGTTCTAACATGGCTTTTGTTAACCATAGTTGAAACTTTAGCATGTTCCTTAATCCTAACAGGGAAAGGTGGTTTTTCAATATAAGCAGAAGGAACAACTGGACCAACATGATAAAGTATAGTTTCTTCTTTAACGGGTACCGGTTCCTTAATTTCTTCTTTAATAGGTGGGTGATATTTAAACCACATCTCCTTAGGGAGATCAACATGAGAAGCGAAAGATTCACAAAAGGAGGCTACTATTTCAGAGTCAAGTCCATATTTAGTGCTAAACTTTCGAAAAGCATCAGTATCCATAAAAGATTTAACACAATCATACTTTTTATACCTGACTCTTTACCTTCGTCGAGTTCCCATTCTTCAGAGTTGCATTTAATTCTTTCCAAAAGATCCCACCGGAATTCAATAGTCTTCTTCATAAAAGAACCATCACAAAAAGTATCCAGCACGGTTTGATCATTACGAGAAAGCCAAGCATAAAAGTTCTGGATAATAATTTCTCTTGAGAGCTCATGATTGGGGCATGAATATAACATTGACTTAAGCCTCCCCCAAGCTAGAGCAATACTTTCTCCTTCGCAAAGCCAAAAATTATATATATAATTCCGATCACGATGAACTAGATTCATAGGATATTTTTTTGGTGGAACTCCATTTTCAACCGATTCCAGTTCCAAGATCCAATATCATCGCATAGCCTATACCATGCTAATGCTTTTCCCTCAAGGATAAAGGGAAAACCATCTTCATAACTTTATCCCTGGGTAGACCTGCAAGCTTAAACAATCCACAAATTTGTTGCACATATATCAAGTGCATATCAGGATGTTCGGTTCCATCTCCTGCATAAGGATTAGCTAGCAGTTGTTCTATCATACCCGAAGGGATTTCATATTCAATATTTTCAGTAGGTGCAGCGGGTTGAGGGGTAGCTAATCGTGGTTCCGGATGAGGTGAAGATACCCCAAACAAACCCCTCAAATGATTGTTTTCCATAGTGACAAGTGACAATAAATTTCAGCACACTATATAAATGTTTCCTCACCAAATTCCACTTACCAGAAGCACTTCATTCCCCGACAACGGCGCCAGAAAATAGCCTTGATGACCCACAAGTATAGGGGATCAATTGTAGCTCTTTTCGATAAGTAAGAGTGTTGAACCCAACGAGGAGCAGAAGGACGTGACAAATAGTTTTCAGTAAGGTAGTGTCTGCAAGTGCTGAAATTGTAAGTAGAGAGTAGTTTGATAGCAAGGTAATTTGTAATGAGCAAGTAACGATAATTGTAACAAGTATGCAGCAAGGTAGCCCAATCCTTTTGAAGCAAAGGACATGCCAAAACGGTCTCTTGAGGGTACACGAGAATTTCATCTAGTCATTTTCATCAAGTTGGTTTGATTTGTGTTCGCTACTTTGATAATTTGATATGTGGGTGGACCGGTGCTTAGGTGTTGTTCTTACTTGAACAAACCTCCTACTTATGATTAAGCCTCTCGCAAGCATCCGCAACTACGAGAAAAGTATTAAGAATAAATTCTAACCATAGCATTAAACTCTAGGATCCAATCGGTCCCTTACGGAATAGTGCATAAACTGGGGTTTAAGTTTCTGTCACTCTTGAAACCCACCATCTAGTTACTACTCCACAATGCATTCCCTTAGGCCCAAATATGGTGAAGTGTCATGTAGTCGACATTCACATGACAACACTAAGGGAATCACAACATACATACTATCAAAATATCGAACACATATCAAATTCACATGATTACTTGCGACAGGATTTCTCCCGTGACCTCGAGAACAAAGGTAACTACTCACAAGTGATGAACATGCTCAAGATCAAAGGGGTATTAATATGCATAATAGATCTGAACATATAATCTTCCACCAAATAAACCATGTAGTAATCAACTACAAGATGTAATCAACATTATTAGTCACCCCCTAGCAACAATCTATAGTTCTGGTAACAAGATTGAATACAAGAGATGAACTAGGGTTTGAGATGAGATGGTGCTGGTGAAGATGTTGATGGATATTGCCCTCCCCAAGATGGGAGAGTAGTTTGCGATGATGATGACGATGATTTCCCCCTCCGGGAGGGAAGTTCCCCCGGCGGAATCGCTCCGCCGGAGGGAAAAAGTGCTCCTGCCCAAGTTCCGCCTTGAGACGGCGGCATTCCGTCCCGAAAGTATTTTATAAATTTTTCTAGGTTAATAATGCTTATATTCCAGAAGATGGGCACCGGAGGTGGGCCGATTAGGCCACAATCCACCAAGGCGCGCCAGGGGGACCTGGCGCGCCTAGGTGGGTTGTGCCCACCTGGTGGCCCCCCTCTAGTGTTTATTGACTCCAATATTTCTTAACTATTCCATAAAAAATCCTTGTGGAGTTTCAGCTCATTTGGAGTTGTGCAGAATAGGTGGCCTGACGTAGCTTTTTCAGGTCCAGATTTCCAGCTGCCAGAATTCTCCTTCTTGGTGTGTACCTTGCAAATTATGAGAGAAAAGGCATTAGAATTACTCCAAAAAGCATTATTATGGATAAAAACATTGTAAATAATAGTAAGAAAACATGATGCAAAATGGACGTATCACCATCCTATGTGGTTGTACTCGGGCTCGGATGACACCACTTGGACCCATCTGGAGGAAGTCCAGGAAGAGAAAATGAAGCAATGGCTTCGCAGTATCACTGGGGCTCGCGACAACCCCCAATGGTCTAGGAGGATCCAGCCATTCAACGCCGAGCATCCTCCTGGAGAGGTAAGACGTGGTGTGTCGAGTGTTTGTTTTCTTCTTCTGTCACTTTTGTCTGACTGGGTTATTTAACCGACTGTATTTGATTGTTGCACTTCATAAGCGTTCATGCAGATGCTCTCGCCTGTGTCGAATGGGGAGCAACTCATCGAAGGTGGAGAGAGCGAAGGTAGGAGCGCTAACATTATTTACTCCGACTATAGCGAGAGCACCAGCGATGAGTCGGAGGAGGGCTAGGAAGTCGAATCTTCTCCGTCGACTGAGGTGCGCACCAAGCGTCGGTCCAAGTCGAACGAGGATCCGATTGCCAGCCGGGGCAATGCAGTGGCTCCAAGTGTCAGGAACACGAAACGCACTCGGACCACGACGCCAGAGCCAATTGAGAAGATGGCGAAACAACTCAAGGTCGTCCCGCCTAAACCTCGGAAGGCCTTGCCCAGGATCAAGGTCAATGTGCCCATTGCTTCAACGTGAGTGTCACTTCTTTCTCCTTCAAAATCGCAAATCTCCACACTGCTGCTGACTGAGTGAGAGACGTGTGTCAGAGCCGCAACCTCAGCGATGACGCCAATGCAAATTGATGAGGACCCAAAGGACATGGATACTGCTGATGCAGCCACTTCTCGGCAAGGTATGACCAGTTTTCACTATGTTCTGTTCCAATACTTAATCTGCCGGTCGATTGAATTGCTGTTGTCGATTGTCCATGGAGCCAGTGGATATTATCCATGTTGCAGATGACGACGAAGACCAGTTTTAGTTGGGCACAAGGAGGGAGGGTGTGACTCCGGCCACCTCTCACAGCTTCACTCGGAGAGTGCCGCCGAGCAAAAGGCCTTGAGCTCCATCCCGAGCTGAATCTCAAGAACAACGTGGTTCGGCTCATGGTGGCGCTGGGTCAGCTGCTCCTATGTCGAGTTCTCAGCCCTTGGTGCCAACTCCTATGCCTCCGAGGCCAACTGGTCAGTCCCAAGTGCTGATTCCTTCGGCTTCGGGGCCGGATGGGTTGGCTCAGGGGCCGACTCCTCTCGCTGCGATGACGAATCCTCCAGTCAATGTGTTCACTCCGCATCACGCTCCAATGGACCAGACTGTGGCCAGCAAAGAAGCCCTGATCCAAGCTAATCTGATGATGCAGCGACTGAAGGAGGCTAGTCGACTGGCTTATGATACCAGCATAGCTCTTCATGCGAATGTCCGAGTAAGTACGATTGTAAGTTGATTTGTGATTGAATTGTCTTTGGTCCATCTTGATTCTGTACACCCACTGGGTGTTTTGACTTACGATGTCGCAATATTTTCTCCATAGTTTTGCACTTGGACCATGTTGAGTATAGACCGATCCAGTGGGAGCACACTGAGTGCACCCACTTGGTGTAGTCCCTGAGACTGCCGTTAAATGTTTGATTCGGTGAGGGTCTTAGAATGTCCTTCTCTCTTTTTTAGCTCTCCACTCAGAACGGACATGCCGTATTGAGTGGAAATCCTTCCAGTGGGGGCACGCTGAGTGCACCCATTTGGTGTAGTCCCGGAGACCACTGTCGAATGTTTGATTCGGCGGGGGTCTGAAAGAATGTCTTGCTTAGTAGTTGAACTTGTCTTCTCCACTCAGAAGTAGAGGAATCATTTGAAAATATTTTATTGTCGTTGACTGGATTGCTTCTTTGTTGACCTCATAAAACTTGTGAGCTCGGGACCCAATATGCAGCCTTGGAACAGGAGGCAATCCAGCTCCTACTGGATCTTGACCTGACGAAAGGGAAATTGGAGCGTGCTGAGACGCAGGTGAATACCATGGGAGGTAATTCCTGTCAACCGTGAGCATGATTGTCTTTCCTTTCCGTTCTTTGAATTTAGTAGTTTCACTCGAACAGATGTGCGTAGTGAGAACCCTCGGCTACAAGCTCGACTCGGGACTGTTGTTTCTTTAGACACCGTGAAGCAGGCCCTAGAGGAAAAGGACAAAGACCTTCCAACAACACAGAAGACGGCCATGGAGAAGACCCAAGCTGCCCAGGCAAAGCTGGCCTCAGCCGGTAAGCTGGAGGAGCAGAATGCGACTCTAAAGACTACCATCGAAGAGCTCAAGAAGGAGAAAGCCGAGTGGACTAAGAAGGTCGAAGATCAGGCGAATGCCTTTGAATTGGTGTGGACAAACCTGAATGATAAGGTTGGCCAACTCGCTCAGAAGACAGATGCACTGGGGAAATATATGGGTGGCTTTGCGAAGAAGATGTACGACATACTGGAAGGTACCTTTCCTTGTCCGGGTGAATTTCCTATGGAACTGGAAATAGGTGTCATAACTGGTCCCTTATTTGTTGCTCAGAGTTCTGCCAAGATTTCGAATAGGAGACTGGTCGGATTGAAATAGATCTTGATCCGACCAAGTCACTCATCAAGGATGCGATAGCTTTAAACATGTTGCGACTGGAAGCTCGCCTCAATGACGTCCTGGGATATATCACTCGTCCGAGGGTTGCGCTGGCACAGATTGACAAGGAGCTATGGCCTGAAGACACATTCTAGAATGGCCTTGAATCTATGATGACATGGCTCAATGACATCCCTGGCCGAGTGCAAGCGTGGAAGAAGTCGGCCGCCCACTGCGGGGCTAATGTGTGCTTTCACTCATCCACGTCCATTGTCGACACGTCAAGGAGGAAAAGTTGAAGGCTCTCCAGGTTGCTGATACGTCTCCAACGTATCTATAATTTTTGATTGTTCCATGCTATTATATTATCCATCTAGGATGTTTTATATGCATTTATATGCTATTTTATATGATTTTTGGGACTAACCTATTAACCTAGATCCTAGTGTCAATTTCTATTTTTCCTTGTTTTTGAGTTCTACAAAAAAGGAATACCAAGCGGAGTCCAATTGACGTGCCAATTTTCGATGATTTTTTATGGACCAAAAGAAGCCCCCCGGAGTAAAAGAGTTGGGCCAGAAGAGTCCCTAGCCGTCCACGAGGGTGGAGGGTGCGCCCTACCCCCTGGGCGTGTGCCCCTATCTCGTGGACGACTCGGAGACCCCCCCCCTAACGTGAGACCGACGCCCAAAATTCCTATAAATACATAAAACCCCGAAAAGAAACCTGATCGGGAGTTCCGCCGCCGCAAGCCTCTGTAGCCACCAAAAACCAATCAGGACCCTGTTCCGGCACCCTGCTGGAGGGGGGGATCCATCACCAGTGGCCATCTTCATCATCCTGACGCTCTCCATGACGAGGAGGGAGTAGTTCACCCTCGAGGCTGAGGGTATGTACTAGTAGCTATGTGTTTGATCTCTCTCTCTCTCATGTTCTTGATATGGCACGATCTTGATGTATCGCGAGCTTTGCTACTATAGTTGGATCTTATGATGTTTCTCTCCCTCTACCTTCTTGTAATGGATTGAATTTTCCCTTTGAAGTTATCTCATCGGATTGAGTCTTTAAGGATTTGAGAACACTTGATATATGTCTTGCATGTGCCTATCTGTGGTGACAATGGGATATTCACGTGATCTACTTGATGTATGTTTTGGTGATCAACTTGCGGGTTCGGTGACCTTGTGAACTTATGCATAGGGGTTGACTCACCTTTCTGTCTTGGCTCTCTGATAGAAACTTTGGGGCACTCTTTGACGTTCTTTGTGTTGGTTGAATAGACGAATCTGAGATTGTGTGATGCATATCGTATAATCATGCCCATGGATACTTGAGGTGACAATGGAGTATCTAGGTGACATTAGGGTTTTGGTTGAAGTGTGTCTTAAGGTGTTATTCTAGTACAAACTCTAGGATAGATCGAATGGAAAGAATAGCTTCGTGTTATTTTACTACGGAGTCTTGAATAGATCGATCAGAAAGAATAACTTTGAGGTGGTTTGGTACCCTACAATAATCTCTTCGTTTGTTCTCCGCTATTAGTGACTTTGGAGTGACTCTTTGTTGCATGTTGAGGGATTGTTATATGATCTAATTATGTTATCATTGTTGATATAACTTGCACTAGTGAAAGTATGAACCCTAGGCCTTGTTTCGAAGCATTGCAATACCGTTTGTGCTCACTTTTATCATTAGTTACCTTGCTGTTTTTATATTTTCAGATTAAAAAACCTATGTCTACCATCCATATTGCACTTGTATGACCATCTCTTCGCCGAACTAGTGCACTTATACAATTTGCCATTGTATTGGGTGTGTTGGGGACACAAGAGACTCTTTGTTATTTGGTTGCAGGGTTGCTTGAGGGAGACCATCTTCGTCCTACACCTCCCACTGATTGATAAACCTTAGGTCATCCACTTGAGGGAAATTTGCTACTGTCCTACAAACCTCTGCACTTGGAGGCCCAACAACATCTACAAGAAGAAGGTTGTGTACATCAGTTGCAAATACGAAGAAACTCTAGTTCCAGTCCTTCATGGAAACTTTGATTGACGTGGCCACTCGGATTGCAGATGGTATCGACCTTGACACTTTCGTCGAGCCGGCGAGTCCTCTAGGCACGTAAGAAACTTTTAAGTGCTAGATATCTTTCAGCTGGAACTTCTATTTGCCTTGGTATGCTGAGTGATTTTGTAATCGTTAAAACTCCTTCGAGACTTTAGCCCGAGTACCTTGATCTTTGCTTGAGATTCTTAACTTATCCGAATGTTTTCTTTCCATTCGCTTGTGTGGTAGGGTCTTTTTCGTACCTTGGGCGAAGCTGGTTCGTGGCTAGGTCTCTGAGTGAGAGGGATGCTCGCCACTCGGAGTAGTTTTTAACTTAGGCGAATATGATTCGCGGCTAAGCCCCCCCCGAGTGAGAGGGATGCTCGCCACCCGGAGTAGATTTTTAACTTAGGAGAAGCTGGTTCGCGGCTAAGCCCCGAGTAGGAGGGATGCTCGCCACTCGGAGTAGATTTTCTAACTTAGGCGAAGCTGGTTCGCAGCTAAGCCCCCGGGTGAGAGGGATGCTCGCAACTCGGAGTAGCTTTTTAACTTAGGCG
>LR738713.1:467811587-467822918 GCA_902687465.1 Secale cereale | reverse complement strand
TGGTTTGCGGCTAAGCCCCCGAGTGGGAGGGATGCTCACCACTCGGAGTGGTTTTTTAACTTAGGCAAAGCTGGTTCGTAGCTAAGCCCCCGAGTGGGAGGGATGCTCGCCACTCAGAGTAGATTTTTAACTTAGGCGAGGCTTGTTCGCGGCTAAGCCCCTGAGTGGGAGGGATGCTCGCCACTTAGAGTATTTTTTTAACTTAGGCGAAGCTGGTTCGCGGCTAAGTCCCCAATGGGAGGGACGCTCGCCACTCGGAGTAGATTTTTCACTTAGGCGAAGCTGGTTTGTGGCTAAGCCCCGAGTGGGAGGGATGATCGCCACTCGGAGTAATATTTTAACTTAGGTGAAGCTGGTTCGGAGCTAAGCTACCCACTGGGGGTTCAAAACATACATCAGTGCGAGCAAAATTATCGGAAGACCGTTGAGGTCATGTCTTTAACTGAGCAAACATCTCATACATTACTTTTTATTACATCTGGACGACTCGGGCATCAAGTATAAAATCGACGAAGGAGATCAGCATTCCAGGAACGCGGCTTGTCGATCTTCTTCGCCAGATTGTATAGGTGGTAGGCCTCGTTTTGCAACACCTTAGTGACAATGAAAGGGCCTTCCTATGTGGGAGCGAGCTTATGTGGCTGTTGTTGATCCACTAGGAGCACGGGTCCCCTTCTTGAAAAGATCATACTCGCACGTGTCTGGCATGGAAACGCCGAAGGTCTTGCTGGTAAACAGTCAACCGAATCATGGTCATCTCTCGGTCTTGCTCCAGGAGGTCGATAGCATCTTGACGTGCGCGTTCTGCTTCATCCTTAGAATAGAGCTCCACTCGGTTGAATTGTGGAGGAGATCACTCGGCAGCACGGCTTCAGCTCCATACACCATGAAGAAAGTGCTGCGATCCATGGACCAATTGGGAGTTGTCTTTAAATCCCAAAGGACCGACGGTAATTCGTTCCTTGATGACCAACAAGTGTAGGGGATCTATCGTAGTCCTTTTGATAAGTATGAGTGTCAAACCCAACGAGGAGTGGAAGGAAATGATAGGCAGATTTCAGCAAGGTATTTTCTGCAAGCACTGAAATTATCGGTAACAGATAGTTTTGTGTTAAGATAATTGGTAACAAGTGACAAATAGTAAAAGTAAATAAGGTGCAGCAAGATGGCCCAATACTTTTTGTAGCAAAGGACAAGCCTGGACAAACTCTTATATGAAGGAAAGCGCTCCCGAGGACACATGGGAATTATCGTCAAGCTAGTTTCCATCACGTTCATATGATTCACGTTTGTTACTTTGATAATTTGGTATGTGGGTGGACCGGTGCTTGGGTGCTGGCCTTACTTGGACAAGCATCCCACTTATGATTAACCTCTATTGCAAGCATCCACAACTACAAAAAAAGTATTAAGGTAAACCTAACCATAGCATGAAACATATGGATCCAAATCAGCCCCTTACGAAGCAACGCATAAACTAGGGTTTAAGCTTCTATCACTCTAGCAACCCATCATCTACTTATTACTTACCAATGCCTTCCTCTAGGCCCAAACAGTGGTGAAGTGTCATGTAGTCGACGTTCGCATGACACCACTAGAGGAAAACACAGCATACATCTTATCAAAACATCGAACAAATACCAAATTCAGATGACTACTTATAGCAAGACTTCTCACATGTCCTCAGGAACAAACGTAACTACTCACAAAGCATATTCATGTTCTTAATCAGAGGGGTATTAATATGAATAATGGATCTGAACATATGATGTTCCACCAAGTAAACCAACTAGCATCAACTACAAGGAGTAATCAACACTACTAGCAACCTACAGGTTCCAATTTAAGGTTTTGGTACAAAGATTGGATACAAGAGATGAACTAGGGTTTGAGAGGAGATGGTGCTGGTGAAGATGTTGATGAAGATAACCCTCCCCAAGATGGGAGAGTTGTTGGTGATGATGATGGCGATGATTTCCCCCTCCCGGAGGGAAGTGTCCCCGGCAGAACAGCTCCGCCGGAGCCCTAGATTGGTTCCGCCAAGGTTCCGCCTCGAGACGGTGACGCTTTGCCCCGAAAGCCTCCTTATGATTTTTTCCAGGTCAAAACACCTCATATAGGAGAAGATGGGCATCGGGGAGTCACCAGGTGGCACACGAGGCAGGGGGGCGCGCCCCCCCACCCTCGTTCACAGTGGGTGGCCCCCCTCTCGTATCTCTTTTGCCAGATAGTTTTTATATTTTCTGAAATGGTGTTTTGTGGAGTTTCGGGCCTTTTTGAGTTGTGCAGAATAGGTCTCCAATGTTTGCTCCTTTTCCAGCCCAAAATTCCAACTGTCGGCATTCTCCCTCTTCATGTAAACCTTGTAAAATAAGAGAGAAATGGCATAAGTATTGTGACATAACTGTAATAATAGCCCATAGTGCAATAAATATCAACATAAAAGCATGATGCAAAATGGACGTATCAACTCCCCCAAGCTTAGACCTCGCTTGTCCTCAAGCGAAAGCCGATATCGAAAAATATGTCCACATGTTTAGAGATAGAGGTGTCGATAAAAATAAAATACGGACATGAGGGCGTCATGATTAAACTATAACAACAACACATATATATATATATATATATATTGTCATATGACTCTTATGATAAAGTAACAATCTATTCACAATGTTAAGTATGAATCAGAAACTTCATTGAAAACTAACAAACTATGATCTCGGCCATTGAAGCGATTGCAATTTATCATAACATGAGAAAGAGTCAAAATAAGAGCTTTTCAGCAAGTCCACATACTCAACTATCATTTAGTCTTTCACAGTTGCTCACACTCACGCAATACTTATGGGTATGGAGTTTTAATCGGACACGGAGAAAGATAGGGGCTTATAGTATGGTCTCCCAACCTTTTACCTCAAGTGTAATGTCAACAGTAATACATTATGATAACTTACATCTAACTGGGTATATATGCCAGGATCTTTTCTACACACTGTGCTTGCCAAAGGATAAAATGGAAAAAGGAAATGTGAAGATCACCATGACTATTATAAGGTAAGAACAATAGATAGGCCATTCGCAGAGGGAAGCAGAGGTTGTCATGTGCTTTTATGGTTGGATGTACAAAATCTTAGCGCAAAAGAACGTCACTTTATATTGCCACTTGTGATATGGACCTTTAGTATATAGTCCGTCGCTTTTATTCCTTCCAAATCACAAGATCGTATAAAGTTTATTTTCTCCACACTAATAGATCATACATATTTTAGAGAGTTGCAACAATGACAACTTACTTGAAGGATCTTACTCAATCCATAGGTAGGTATGGTGGACTCTCTTGGCAAAACTGGGTTTAAGGATGTATGGAAGCACAAGTAGTATCTCTACTTGGTGCAAGGAGTTTGGCTAGCATGAGGAGGAAAGGCAAGCTCAACATGTTGGATGATCCATGACAATATACTTTATTTAGGATATAGGAAGACATAACCCATTATGTTGTCTTCCTTGTCCAACATCAACTCTTTAGCATGCCATATTTTAATGAGTGCTCACAATCATAAAAGATGTTCAAGATAGTATATTTGCATGTGAAAACTTCTCTTTCTTTATTACTTTTTATTTGCAATGATGACCAAAACTCCGGTCAACCTTCAACAACGTTTATTCATTGTACTCTTTATATGCGAAGTCATTACCTTCCACAAGATCAATATGATCTCCTTGATACTTTTTATATTTTCTTTTATTCTCTCATGATCATAGCTAGAAAATCGAGCCCTTGACTCAACACTAATCTTTATTATATATAGCTCACGGACTCGATTACAAAGATAAATATCATAAAGCAAAGCTCACAACTAGATCATACTAAACTTTATTCTGCTACATCAAGATATTACCAAAAGGATCGAACTAAGAAAAATGGTAAAAATAGGGGTGTGATGGTGATACGATACCGGGGCACCTCCCCCAAGATTGGAAGTTGCCAAGGGGAGTGCCCATACCCATATGATTATGTCTCCTTCTTCGGAGGTGGTGTTGGAGTTGTTGATGATGTAGGCTTGTCGTCCATCTTCCAAGGCATGGGCTCACCATCGTAGAAGGATGATCGAGTCTCCGGGATCCTCAAATCTGCAGCCAAACTCATCTTCTTGAATCTATATTCATACTCACAGTTTTGGTTTTGCAGGTCATAGATCTGAGCTTGGAGGTGCTCAATTTTCTCTTAGAGCTTAAAGATGGCATCCCCAATGATCTTGGTGTCCAGCTTGTGGTTGTTGGTGAGCTCCGTGATCATCATGTGGTTGGCATTGAGTCCTCGTTCCACCATACCTTGGCACTTGAGAACTTGCTGCTCCATTGCTTCGAGTCTGGTCTCCACGCTTCCGTTCCTCCTTGGTCCCTCAACATCGCGGATGTGCAGCACCCCCTCACGCACCTCGATGGTTTGACGGTGTTGCAGCACCTCCGCGAGGTAGGGGTTAATGAACTTCTCGAAGAACTTGTCCTTGGGGGTACTAGAAGACGTCATGATGATCTAGATCTGTCAGAAACAACAGCTCGAAACGAAAACAGAGGATTTTTGCGTGATACAATGGTCAAAACCTTCGAGAGAATATACAGAGAATTTTTACCGACCAAAAGAAGTAACGTGCAAGAAAACGGAGTCCGGGAGGCACACGAGGTGCCCATGAGGTAGGGGGCGCCCAGGGGGTAGGGCACGTCGTCCACCCTCGTGGATGCCTCGTGTCCTTTCCGGACTACCTCTTATTTTTTTATTTTTCTAAATATTCCAAAACGGTGAAAAAATGCCATTAGAACTGTTTTGGAGTCGGTTTACTTACCGTACCACATACCTCTTCCTTTTTAGAGTCTGAATTGTTCTGGAAAGTGTCCCTTATGTATTCCTCCGGGGTTACGGTTTCAATAACATTGGTTTCAACATTTATAGGATTACCTGAGATATAATATTTGATTCTTTGACCGTTCACCACCTTCGGATTGGTGCCTTTGAAGTTGTTGATTTTTATGGCTTCGGAATGATAGACCTCCTCGATAACGTAAGGACCTTCCCATTTAGAGAGAAGTTTTCCTGCAAAAAATCTTAAATGAGAGTTGTATAGCAAGACATGATCACCTACATTAAACTCACACATTTGTATCCTTTTGTCATGCCATCTTTTAACCTTTTCTTTAAACGGCTTGGCATTCTCATAAGCTTGGGTTCTCCATTCGTCTAGTGAGCTAATGTCAAATAACCTCTTCTCATCGGTAAGTTTGAAATCATAATTGAGCTCCTTAATAGCCCAATATGCCTTATGTTCTAGCTCAAGAGGTAAGTGACATGCTTTTCCATAAACCATTTTATATGGAGACATACCCATTGGGTTTTTGTATGCAGTTCAATAGGCCCATAGTGCATCATCAAGTTTCTTGGACCAATTCTTTCTAGATCTATTAACAGTCTTTTGCAAAATTAATTTCAGCTCTCCGTTACTTAGTTCTACTTGACTGCTAGACTGTGGGTGGTAAGGAGATGCAATCCTATGATTAACATCATATTTAGCAAGCATTTTACGGAAAGCACCATGAATAAAGTGTGAACCACCATCAGTCATTAAGTATCTAGGGACTCCAAACCTCGAAAAAATAACTTCTTTAAGCATCTTAATAGAGGTGTTGTAATCAACACTACTAGTTGGCATAGCTTCTACCCGCTTAGTAATGTAGTCAACATCAACTAACATATGGATATATCCATTAGAGGAAGGAAACGGTCCCATATAATCAAAGCCCCAGACATCAAATGGTTCAATAACAAGTGAATAATTCATAGGCATTACTTGACGTCTACTAATATTACAAATTCTTTGGCATTCATCACAAGATAAGACAAACTTACGGGCATCCTTGAAGAGAGTGGGCCAATAAAAACCAGATTGCAGTACCTTATGTGCAGTTCTATCTCCAGCGTGGTGTCCTCCATAAGCTTCGGAGTGACACTTGCGTAGGATCTGTTCCTGTTCCTGCTTAGGTACACAACGTCTACTAATACCATCTACTCCTTTATAAAGGTGTGGGTCATCCCAGAAGTAATGTCTTAAATCATAGAAGAACTTTTTCTTTTGCTGGTATGTGAAACTAGGTGGTATAAACTTAGCAACAATGTAATTAGCATAATCAGCATACCATGGAGCAGTACGAGAAGCATTTATGATAGCTAATTGTTCATCAGGAAAGCTATCATCAATAGGTAGTGGGTTGATACGTCCCCGTCGTATCTATAATTTTTGATTGTTCCATGCCAATATTCTACAACTTTCATATACTTTTGGCAACTTTTTATACTATTTTTTGGGACTAACATATTGATCCAGTGCCTAGTGCCAGTTCCTGTTTGTTGCATGTTTTTTGTTTCGCAGAATATCCATATCAAAAGAAGTCCAAACAGAATAAAAATGGACGAAGATTTTTTTGGAATATATATGTGAATTTTGGGAAGCGGAACCAACATGAGACGATGCCCGAGTGGGCCACGAGGCAGGGGGGCACGCCCACCAGGGGCAGGCGTGCCCTGGGCCCTCGTGGCCACACTGTAAGGTGGTTGATGCCCTTCTTTCGCCACAAAAAAGCTAATATCCGGATAAAAATCATGTCAAAAAATCAGCCCAATCGGAGTTACGGATCTCCAGGAATATAAGAAACGGTGAAGGGCCATAATGTGGGAACGCAGAAACGGAGAGAGACAGAGAGACAAATACAATCTCGGAGGGGCTCTCGCCCTTCCGCCGCCATGGAGGCCATGGACCGGAGGGGAAACCCTTCTCCTACCTAGGGAGAAGGTCAAGGAAGAAGAAGAAGGAGGGGGGCTCTCTCCCCCTCGCTTCTGGTGGCACCGGAGTGCCACCGGGGCCATCATCATGTGACGGCGATCTACACCAACACCTCCGTCATGTTCACCAACATCTCCATCACCTTCCCCCATCTATCTACAGTGGTCCACTCTCCAGCAACCCGATGTACCCTCTACTTGAACATCGTGCTTTATGCTTCATATTATTATCCAATGATGTGTTGCCATCCTATGATGTCTGAGTAGATTATCGTTGTCCTATCGGTGATTGGTGAATTGCTATGATTGATTTAAATTTCTTATGGTTATGTTGCTGTCCTTTGGTTCCCATCATATGAGCGCGCGCGTGGATCACACCATAGGGTTAGTTGTATGTTGATAGGACTACGTATTGGAGGGCAAGAGTGACAGAAGCTTCAACCTAGCTTAGAAATTGATGCATACGGGATTGAAGGGGGACCAATATATCTTAATGCTATGGTTGGGTTTTACCTTAATGAACGTTAGTAGTTGCGGATGCTTGCTAATAGTTCCAATCATAAGTGCATAGAATTCCAAGTAAGGGATGACGTGCTAGCAGTGGCCTATCCCACATAAAACTTGCTATCGGTCTAGTAACATAGTCAATTGCTTAGGGGCAATTTCGCAACTCCTACCACCACTTTTCCACACTCGCTATTACTAACTTTATTGCTTCTTTATCTTAACAGCCCCTAGTTTTTATTTATGTGCTCTTTATATTCGTGCAAACTTATCCCACAAAAACTACAAAGTACTTATAGTTTCATACTTGTTCTAGGTAAAGTAAACGTCAAGCGTGCGTAGAGTTGTATCGGTGGTTGATAGAACTTGAGGGAATATTTGTTCTATCTTTAGCTCCTCGTTGGGTTCGACACTCTTACTTATCGAAAGAGGCTACAACTGATCCCCTACACTTGTGGGTTATCAAGACCTTTTTCTGGCGTCGTTGCCAGGGAGCAAAAGCGTGGGGTGAATATTCTCGTGTGTGCTTGTTTGCTTTATCACTAAGTAGATTTTATTTGTTGTTCTAAGTTGTTTTCTATCTTTAGTCAAGGGTAGGAAACGTAAAATACCAAAAACACTAGTGGTACATACTGAATCAATGGTTGAAGAACCACTCAAAATCTATCACACTACTGAAGCTTATTACTTGCATCATCTTTGATCCCTATGTGCTCACGCTGAAACCCCAACTAGCTTAGTTGAGGGAAAATCTTTAGATGAGCATGCTTGTTATGTGCGACACCGCATATCTCAAAAAGGGAAACATTTACGGGATCAAATTCATCGTTTGCAATGCTATGCTTGGAATTTATGTGAAATTTATGATTTTACTTGTTGTTCTGAAGACCCTAAGAAAACCTTCCCTACCAATGTGAGTTTAGTGATAATGGAATCTTATCTTCGTATTCTAAGGGTGTTTATAGTTACTATGATGTTCAACAAATTGAAGAATTTGTTGCTTTTAAGGGTGCTTATGAAATTGCTTCTTTGATTGAAAAGTATGATGCTACTCTTTACAAATCTGAAAATTTTGTTATATTTAAATTTTGTTATGATAATTATGCTTCTAATGCCTATGTTAAACCATATATTGAGGACTACTCCGCTGTCCAAGAAGAGACTAATATTTTGCAGGAGTCTATGGAAGAAGAAATTAATGACATTGTGAACTCATTGGATGAAAAAGATGACGATGAGAGCGAAGAATAAAAGGAGGAAGAGCGGATTAGCTACCCGTGCCCAGTTTCTAATGAGTGTAACTCTTCAACTCATACATTGTTTAATTTCCTATAGTGCTTACCGAAGGATGATTGCTATGATGATTGCTATGATCCCGTTGATTCTTTTTAAATATCCCTTTTTGATGATGCTTGCTATGCTTGTGGCCAAGATGCCAATATGAATTATGCTTATGGAGATGAACTTGCTATAGTTTTGTATGTTAAACATGAGATAGTTGCTATTGCACCCACACATTATAGTCCTATTATCTTTTTGAGTTCTCCAAACTACACTATATCGGAGAAGTTTGCACTTATTAAGGATTATATTGATGGGTTGCCTTTTTCCGTTACACATGATGATTTTGATGAATATAATATGCATGTTCTTGCTGCTCCTACTTGCAATTATTATGAGAGAGAAACTACATCTCCGCCTCTCTATGTTTCCAATATGATAAAATTGCAAGAAACTGCCTATACTATGCATTGGCCTTTACTTGATGAGCATGAATTGTTCTTGTATGACATGCCTATGCATAGGAAGAGAGTTAGATTTCGTTTTTTCATGACACATATCAATTTGTGCTCACAACTAAATGCCAAATCATTGCTAATTAAAATTGGCTTTGATATACCTTGGGATCCGGGTGGATCCATTACTTGAGTACTATATGCCTAGCTTAATGGCTTTAAAGAAAGCGCTGCCAGGGAGACAACCTGGAAGTTTTAGAGAGTCATTTACTTCTGTTTTGTGCTTTTATAAAGTTTAAAAACAAAAAAAATAAAGAGGGGAACCTAAAACTTTTTCAAAAAGAAAAGTGAAAGTAAGAAGGACGAGCACCGTTGGAATGGGGGAGCTCCTTGAACTTTGTTCATGCCCATGGAAACTTTGCAAATCTTAATTACAGAAACTCTTCAAGAAAAATAATTATCCCCTTGTACAATTCCATTGTATTATAAAAATAATGTGCCAAGAGTTTCCTTTAGGATGATTAAACTGCTTGTTGGTTTGTGTGGTGCAAAAATAGAAACTTTGGCTGCAGTGAGTGATTTTACATTTTTTACTGGAACATCGAAAGGATCTGAAACGTGTTGAAATGTCTTGCTATACAAATTGTTGATTTTTCCTAATTTTGCCAGAATTTTTACAGTTACATAAGTATGGTTAATGTTCAGATTACTACAGATTGTCCTGTTTTCACAGATTGCTGTTATAGCTTCATTATTTGCATATGTTTCAATTCTTGTTGATGCCTCCTTGACTTGGGGCCATAGAATTGTGATAGCATATAGTAGGTAATGTTTGTTAATAATTATACAATAATGTTAGAGCAGTACATTATGGGATTTTATTGATCATATGCACTAACCCCGCCACTAAAAGTTCGGTTAAGTTTTGTGTGGATGAAGTGTTCGATGATCGAGGAGGTCTCGATGCGAGGAGAAGGAAGAGAGGCAAGAGCTCGAGCTTGGGGATGTCCGAGGCACCCAAAGTAAATATTCAAGGAGACTCAAGTGTCTAAGCTTGGGGATGCCCCGGAAGGCATCCCGTGTTTCTTCGACAAGTATCGGTATGTTTTCGGATTCGTTTTGTTCACATGATATGCGTAAACTCTCGGAGCATCATGTGCTTTTTATTTTTCTTTTAATAAATGCACCATGCTGATATGAGATAGTCCTTGGTTGATTTATAGAATGCTCTTTGCACTTCCCTTATATCTTTTGAGTATGGCTTTATAGAATGCTTCATGTGCTTCACTTTTATCATTTGAAGTTTGGATTGCCTGTTTCTCTTCACATAGAAAACCACCATTTGTAGAATGCTCTTTTTCTTCACTTATAATTGTTAGAGCGTGGGCATAAACTTTTGTAGAAAGAATTAAAACTCTCTTGCTTCACTTATATCTATTTAGAGAGTTGACAGGAATTGGTCATTCACATGGTTAGTCATAAAATCCTACATAAACTTTTAGATCGCTGGATATGATATGTTTGATTCCTTGCAATAGTTTTGCGATATAGAGATGCTAATATGTGGGAGGAACTAGTGAATGATTGTGGTTTAGTAATAATATTGGTGTTAAGGTTTGTGATTCCCGAAGCATGCATGTATGGTCTCATAACTATGTAACAAAATTGGCGCGCATTGTATTTTGATTGTTTATCTTTGTGTGAAGGTCGGGGGCGCGCGATGGTTAACTCCTACCAACCTCCCCCCTAGGAGCATGCGTCGTAGTATTTTTGCTTCGAGGGCTAATAGATTTTTCGCAATAAGTATGTGAGTTCTTTATGACTAATGTTGAGTCCATGGATTATACACACTCTCACCCTTCCACCATTGCTAGCCTCTCTTGTACCGCGCAACTTTCGTCGGTACCATACAACCACCTTATATCCTTCCTCAAAACAGCCACCATACCTACCTATTATGGCATTTCCATAGCCATTCCGAGATATATTGCCATGTAACTCCACCGTTCCGTTTATTATGACACGCACCATCATTGTCATATTGCCTTGCATGATCGTAAGATAGCTAGCATGATGTTTCCATGGCTTGTCCGTTTTTTGATGTCATTGCTACGCTAGATCATTGCACATCCCAGTAAACCGCCGGAGGCATTCATATAGTCATATTTTTGTTCTAGTATCGAGTTGTAATATCGAGTTGTAAGTAAATAGAAGTGTGATGATCATCATTATTAGAGCATTGTCCCAAAAAAAAAGTCC
>LR738713.1:467774918-467811493 GCA_902687465.1 Secale cereale | reverse complement strand
AAAAAAGTCCAAATAAAAAAAAAAAAAAGGCCAAATAAAAAAAGGATGGCCCAAAGAAAGAAAAAAAGAAAAAAGGGACAATGCTACTATCTTTTTTCCACACTTGTGCTTCAAAGTAGCACCATGATCTTCATGATAGAGAGTCTCCTATGTTGTCACTTCCATATACTAGTGGGAATTTTAATTATAGAACTTGGCTCGTATATTCCAATGATGGGTTTCCTCAAATGCCCTAGGTCTTCATGAGCAAGCAAGTTGATGCACACCCACTAGTTTTCTTTTGAGCTTTCATACACTTATAGCTCTAGGGCATCCGTTACATGGAAATCCCTACTCACTCACATTGATATCTATTGATGGGCATCTCCATAGCCCATTGATACGCCTAGTCAATGTGAGACTTTCTCCCTACTTTTGTCTACTACCACCTTCTATTCCACCCATAGTGCTATGTCCATGGCTCACGCTCATATATTGCGTGAAGAGTTGAAAACGTTCGAAAAAGTAAAGTATGAAAACAATTGCTTGGCTGACACCGGGATAGGCATGAGGGGTACCTTGTGTTAAGAAAAGGGAGCATAAAATACTATATGATTTTGTAGGGATAACGTTCTTTAGCATTGATATTTTGAAAGACTTGATTTTTTGTTGGGATGCCCGAGTATTAAATTCTTCTCTGTCAAATGATAGACTATTGCTTTGAATCACTTGTGTCTTAATATTCATGCCATGATTAGATTACATGATCAAGATTATGCTAGGAAGCATTCCACATCAAAAATTATCTTTTTTATCATTTACCTACTCGAGGACGAGCATGAATTAAGCTTGGGGATGTTGATACGTCTCCGTCGTATCTATAATTTTTTATTGTTCCATGTCAATATTCTACAACTTTCATATACTTTTGGCAACTTTTTATACTATTTTTTGGGACTAACATAATGATCCAGTGCCCGATGACAGTTCCTGTTTGTTGCATGTTTTTTGTTTCGCAGAATATCCATATCAAACGAAGTCCAAACGGAATAAAAATGGACGGAGATTTTTTTTGGAATATATGTGAATTTTGGGAAGCGGAACCAACATGAAACGATGCCCGAGTGGGCCACGAGGCAGGGGGCGCGCCCACAAGTGGTAGGCGCGCCCTGGGCGCTTGTGGTCACACCATAAGGCGGTTGATGCCCTTATTTCGCCACAAGAAAGCTAATATCCGGATAAAAATCGTGTCAAAAAATTAGCCCAATCGGAGTTACGGATCTCCGGGAATATAAGAAACGGTGAAGGGCGAGAATCTGGGAACGCAGAAACAGAGAGAGACACAGAGATAGATCCAATCTCGGAGGCTCTCGCCCTTCTGCCGCCATGGAGGCCATGGATCAGAGGGGAAACCCTTCTCCCACCTAGGGAGAAGGTCAAGGAGGAAGAAGAAGGAGGGGGGCTCTCTCCCCCTCGCTTCCGGTGGCACCGGAGTGCCACCGGGGCCATCATCGTGTGACGGCGATCTACACCAACACCTCTGTCATCTTCACCAACATCTCCATCACCTTCCCCCATCTATCTACAGCGGTCCACTCTCCCGCAACCCGATGTACCCTCTACTTGAACATGGTGCTTTATGCTTCATATTATTATCCAATGATGTGTTGCCATCCTATGATGTCTGAGTAGATTATCATTGTCCTATCGGTGATTGGTGAATTGCTATGATTGATTAATATTGCTTGTGGTTATGTTGTTGTCCATTGGTGCCCATCATATGAGCGCGCGCGTGGATCACACCATAGGGTTAGTTGTATGTTGATAGGACTATGTATTGGAGGGCAAGAGTGACAGAAGCTTCAACCTAACGTAGAAATTGATGCATACAGGATTGAAGGGGGACCAATATATCTTAATGGTATGGTTGGGTTTTACCTTAATGAACGTTAGTAGTTGCGGATGCTTGCTAATAGTTCCAATCATAAGTGCATATAATTCCAAGTAAGGGATGACATGCTAGCAGTGGCCTCTCCCACATAAAACTTGCTATCGATCTAGTAACGTAGTCAATTGCTTAGGGGCAATTTCGCAACTCCTACCACCACTTTTCCACACTCGCTATTACTAAATTTATTGCTTCTTTATCTTAACAGCCCCTAGTTTTTATTTACGTGCTCTTTATATTCTTGCAAACCTATCCCACAAAAACTACAAAGTACTTCTAGTTTCATACTTGTTCTAGGTAAAGTAAACGTCAAGCGTGTGTAGAGTTGTATCGGTGGTCGATAGAACTTGAGGGAATATTTCTTCTACCTTTAGCTCCTCGTTGGGTTCGACACTCTTACTTATCGAAAGAGGCTACAACTGATCCCCTACACTTGTGGGTTATCATGGGTCATCAAGAATATTCTCTAACCTAGACAAGTTGTCTGCAACGGGGTTCTCATCTCCCTTTCTATCAGTAATATGCAAATCAAATTCTTGTAGCAGGAGAACCCATCTAATAAGTCTAGCTTTAGCGTCTTTCTTTTCCATAAGATATTTAATAGCAGCATGATCAGTGTGAACAGTTACTTTAGAATCAACAATATAAGGTCTAAACTTATCACAAGCAAATACGACTGCTAAAAACTCCTTCTCAGTAGTAGCATAATTTCTCTAGGCACTGTCTAGAGTTTTACTAGCATATTGGATAACATTCAATTTCTTATCAACTCTTTGTCCTAGAACAGCACCCACAACATAATCACTAGCATCACACATAATCTCAAAGGGTAAATTCCAGTCAGGAGGCTGGACAATAGGTGCAGACATCAATGCTTTCTTAAGTACTTCAAATGCTTCTTCACAATCATCATCAAAGACAAAAGGAACATCTTTTTGTAAGAGATTAGTTAGAGGCCTAGAGATTTTTGAGAAGTCCTTAACGAACCTCCTATAAAACCCGACATGACCAAGGAAACTTCTTATACCTTTGATGTCCTTGGGACACGGCATCTTTTCAATAGCATCAACTTTAGCTTTATCAACTTCAATACCTCTTTTAGAAATTTTATGACCCAAGACAATGCCTTCATTAACCATAAAGTGGGACTTTTCCCAATTCAATACAAGATTAGGTTCTTCACATCTCTGCAAAACTCGATCAAGGTTGCTCAAGCAATCATCAAAAGAAGTTCCGTAAACGGAAAAGTCATCCATGAAAACCTCAACAATCTTTTCACAAAAATCAGAGAATATAGCCATCATGCATCTTTGAAAGGTAACAGGTGCATTACATAAAACAAAAGGCATACATCTATAAGCAAAGGTACCGAAGGGACAAGTAAAAGTGGTCTTTTCTTGATCCCCTTTTGACACAGGTATTTGAGAGAAACCAGAATAGCCATCTAGAAAGCAAAAATGAGTATGTTTGGATAACCTTTCTAGCATTTGATCAATAAAAGGCAAAGGTTAATGATCTTTCTTAGTGGCTTTATTTAATTTGCAAAAATCAATTACCATCCTATAACCTATAACAATTCTTTGCGGGGTCAATTCATCTTTATCATTAGGAACTATAGTAATACCTCCTTTCTTAGGGACACAATGGACCGGACTTACCCACTGGCTATCAGCAACTGGATAAATTATACGTGCCTCTAGAAGCTTGAGTATTTCTTTCCTCACCACTTCTTTCATCTTAGGATTTAACCGTCGTTGATGATCGATAATCACCCTTGGGTGGAGGAGGATCCCCTAGAATTTCAACAGGCAAGTTGTTTTTCAGTAAGGGTCCCTGTTTAAAGAATATTTCATCTATTTCCCTTCTCTCATTCATATACATACCATTTTCATGGTCTAGGAGATATTGTTCTAAAGGATCGTTAGGAGGCACAACAATAGAAGCAAGACCAATAATTTCATCCTTACTAGGCAATTCTTTATCATGGGGTTGTCTACGAAATTTAGCAAAGTTAAAATCATGAGACATATCTGTTGGAGATATGCCCTAGAGGCAATAATAAAAGCATTATTATAATATCTCCTTATTCATGATAATTGTCTGTTATTCTTGCTTGAATTGTATTGTACGGAAACAGCGATACATGTGTGAATACATAGACCAAAATGAGTCCCTGGTAAGCCTCTAGTTACCAGCTCGTTGATCAACAGATGGTCACGGTTTCCTGACCATGGACATAGGATGTCAGTGATAACGGGATCACATCATTAGGAGAATGATGTGATGGACAAGACCCAAACTTGAGCATAACACGAGATCGTATAGTTCGTAATGCATAAGCTTTTCGGTGTCAAGTATTTATTCCTTAGACCATGAGGTTGTACAACTCCCGGATACCGTAGGAGTACTTTGGGTGTGCCAACCGTCACAACGTAATTGGGTGGCTATAAAGGTACGCATCGGGTATCTCCGAAAGTGTCTGTTGAGTTGGTACGAACCGAGACTGGGATGTTGTCACTCCGTATGACGGAGAGGTACCTCTGGGCCCACTCGGTAAGACATCATCATAATGAGCTCAATGTGACTAAGTAGTTAGTCACGGGATGATGGATTACAGATCGAGTAAAGAGACTTGCCATAACGAGATTGAACAAGGTATCGGGAATACCGACGATCGAATCTCGGGCAAGTACCGTACCGATGGACAAAGGGAATAACATACAGGATTAAGTGAATCCTTGACACAATGGTTCATCCGATGAAGATCATCGAGGAACACGTGGGAACCAACATGGGTATCCAGATCCCGCTGTTGGTTATTGACCGGAGAGTGGTCTCGGTCATGTCTACGTGTCTCCCGAACCCGTAGGGTCTACACACTTAAGGTTCGGTAACGCTAGGGTCGTAGAGATTAATGCACGTGGAAACCCGAAAGTTGTTCGGAGTCCCGGATGAGATCCCGGACGTCACGAGGAGTTCCGGAATGGTCCGGAGGTAAAGATTGATATATGGGAAGTCCAGTTTCGGCCAACGGGTGATCTCCGGGGGTCATCGGGAGCGTCCCGGGACCACTAGAGGGGCCCCGGGGGTCCACCGGGTGGGGCCACCCATCCCGGTGGGGCCCCTAGGCCGCGAGGGGATGTGTCCAGCCCTCTGGGCTGGCGCACCACTAAGGGGGCCCACCTCCCCTGCGCCTAGGGTTCAAACCCTAAAGGGGAGGGGGGCCCCACTTGCCTTGGGGGGCAAGGAACCCCCCTTGGCCGCCGCCCCCTTGCAGATTGGATCTGCAGGGGGTCCAGGCGCCCCCCTGGCCCCTATATATATGTGGAGGGGGAGAGGGCAGCCACACCCCCAAGCCCTGGCGCCTCTCCCCCTCCCGTCACACCCCATACTCCCAACGCAGGGCGCCCGGCGAAGCCCTGCTGCGATCTCCACTGCATCCGTCATCACGCCGTCGTGCTGCCGGATCTCTGACGACTTCTCCTCCCCCCTTGCTGGATCAAGAAGGAGGTGACGTTGCTGCACCGTACGTGTGTTGAACGCGGAGGTGCCGTCCGTTCGGCGCTAGATCATCAGTGACGAAGAACGTGAAGAGTACGACTACTTCATCCTTGCTTCGTTGAAAGCTTCCGCGCGCAATCTTCATTACGGTATGTAGATGCACTCTTAGTTGCTCGTTGCTAGATGTCTCCATAGTTGGATCTTGGTGAAGACGTAGACTTTTTTTGAATTATGCTACGTTCCCCAACAGTGGCATCTGAGCCTAGGTTTTATGCGTAGCATCTTGCACGAGTAGAACACAAAGCAGTTGTGGGCGTATGATCTTGTTCAACTTTCTTACCGTTACTAGTCAATCTTGATTCGGCGGTATTGTGGGATGAAGCGGCCCGGACCGACCTTACACGTACGCTTACGTGAGACTGGTTCCACTGACAGACATGCACTAGATGCATAAGGTGGCTGGCGGGTGTCTGTCTCTCCTACTTTAGTCGGATCGGATTCGATGAAAAGGGTCCTTATGAAGGGTAAATAGAAGTTGACAAATCACGTTGTGGTTTTGGCGTAGGTAAGAAACTTTCTTGCTAGAAATCCTATAGAAGCCACGT
Source organism: Secale cereale (assembly GCA_902687465.1). Classification (NCBI taxonomy): domain Eukaryota; kingdom Viridiplantae; phylum Streptophyta; class Magnoliopsida; order Poales; family Poaceae; genus Secale; species Secale cereale. Next base: position 467,805,460 of record LR738713.1, on the reverse strand, counting down.
AAAACTTGCAACAACAATTAGAGGACGTCTAACTTGTTATGCAGCATGTGTTTTGTGACGTGGTATGGCCAAGAACGAAGATGTGATGAATGATATATGTGATGTATGAGATTGATCATGTTTTTGTAATAGGAAATCACGACTTGCATGTCTATGAACTTGACAACCGGCAGGAGCCATAGGAGTTGTCTTTATTATTGTATGACCTGCGTGTCACTGAATAACGCCATGTAATTACTTTACTTCATTGCTAAACGTTAGCTATAGTAGTAGAAGTAATAGTTGGCGTGACGACTTCTTCAAGACACGATGATGGAGATCATGATGATGAAGATCATGGTGTCGAGCCGGTGACAAGATGATCATGGTGCCCCGAAGATGGAGATCCAAGGAGCAAGATGATATTGGCCATATCATGTCACTATAATTGATTGCATGTGATGTTTATCATGTTTTTGCATCTTGTTTACTTAGAACGACGGTAGTAAATAAGATGATCTCTCACTAAAATTTCAAGTAATGTGTTTCCCCTAACTGTGCACCATTGCTAAAGTTCGTTGCTCCGAAGCACCACGTGATGATCGGGTGTGATAGGTTCTAACGTTCACATACAACGGGTGTAAGACAGATTTACACACGCGATACACTTAGGGTTCACTTGACGAGCCTAGCATGTACAGACATGGCCTCGGAACACGGAAGACCGAAAGGTCGAACACGAGTCGTATAGAAGATACGATCAACATGAAGATGTTCACCTTTTTGACTAGTCCGTCTCACGTGATGATCGGACACGGACTACTCGATTCGGATCGTGTATCACTTAGATGACTAGAGAGATGTCATTCTGAGTGGGAGTTCATTAAAATTTGATTAAGATGAACTTAATTGTCATGAACTTAGTCTAAATTCTTTACAATATCTCTTGTAGATCAAATGGCCCACGCTCCAGTTTCCCTCAACTTCAACGCGTTCCTAGAGAAAACCAAGCTGAAAGACGATGGTAGCAACTATACAGATTGGGTCCGTAACCTGAGGATCATCCTCATAGCTGCCAAGAGATCATATGTCCTAGAAGCACCGCTAGGTGATGCACCTGCTCCCGATGCTGACCAAGACGTTTTGAACGTCTGGCAGTCGCGTAGTGATGATTACTCCCTGGTTCAGTGCGGCATGCTTTACAATTTAGAATCGGGGCTTCAAAAGCGTTTTGAGCACCATGGAGCATATGAGATGTTCTAAGAGCTGAAAATGGTTTTCCAAGCTCATGCCCGAGTCGAGAGATATGATGTCTCCGACGCATTCTACAGCTGTAAGATGGAGGAGAACAGTTCTGTCAGTGAGCACATCCTCAAGATTTCAGGATTGCACAACCGCTTGTCTCAGCTGGGAATGAATCTCCCAGATGAAGCGGTCGTTGACAGAATCCTCCAGTCGCTCCCACCAAGCTTCAAGAGCTTCGTGCTGAACTTCAATATGCAGGGGATGGAGAAGTCCATTCCCGAGGTGTATTCGATGCTGAAATCAGCGGAGGTTGACATCAAGAAAGAACATCAAGTGTTGATGGTCAATAAAACCACTAAGTTCAAGAAAGGCAAGGGTAAGAAGAACTTCAAGAAGGACGGCAAGAGAGTTGCCACGCCTGGCAAGCCTGTTGCCGGGAAGAAGCCAAAGTATGGACCCAAGCCAGAGACTGAGTGCTTTTATTGCAAGGGAACGGGTCACTGGAAGCGGAACTGCCCCAAATACTTAGCAGACAAGAAGGCCGGCAACGTCAAAGGTATATATGATATACATGTTATTGATGTGTACCTTACCAGCACTCGTAGTAGCTCCTGGGTATTCGATACCGGTGCAGTTGCTCACATTTGTAACTCAAAACAGGAGCTACGGAATAAACGGAGACTGGCGAAGGATGAGGTGACGATGCGCGTCGGGAATGGTTCCAAGGTCGATGTGATCGCCGTCGGCACGCTGCCTCTACATCTACCCTCGGGATTAGTTTTGAACCTGAATAATTGTTATTTAGTACCAGCTTTGAGCATGAACATTGTTTCTGGATCTCGTCTTATGCGAGATGGATATTCTTTCAAATCGGAGAATAATGGTTGTTCTATTTATTTGATAGATATGTTTTATGGTCATGCCCCGCTGGTCAATGGTTTATTTTTGATGGATCTCGAACGTAGTAATACACATATTCATGGTGTAGATGCCAAAAGATGTAAAGTTGATAATGATAGTCCCACATACTTGTGGCATTGCCGACTTGGTCATATTGGTGTCAAACGTATGAAGAAGCTCCATTCGGATGGACTTCTAGAGTCTCTTGATTATGAATCATTTGACACGTGCGAACCATGCCTCTTGGGCAAGATGACCAAGACTCCGTTCTACGGAACAATGGAGCGAGCAACCAACTTGTTGGAAATCATACATACCGATGTGTGCGGTCCAATGAGTGTTGAGGCTCGCGGAGGCTATCGTTATGTTCTCACCCTCACGGATGACTTGAGTAGATACGGGTATATCTATTTGATGAAACACAAGTCTGAGACCTTTGAAAAGTTCAAGGAATTTCAGAATGAGGTTGAGAATCAACGTGACAGAAAAATAAAGTTCTTGCGATCGGATCGTGGGGGTGAATATTTAAGTCATGAATTTGGCACACACCTTAGAAGCTGTGGAATTGTTTCACAATTGACACCGCCCGGAACACCTCAACGTAACGGTGTGTCCGAACGTCGAAATCGTACTCTGTTGGACATGGTGCGATCTATGATGTCCCTCACCGATTTACCGCTATCTTTTTGGGGTTATGCTTTAGAGACTGCCGCATTCACTTTAAATTGGGCTCCGTCAAAATCCGTTGAGACGACTCCGTATGAACTTTGGTTTGGCAAGAAACCGAAGCTGTCGTTTCTGAAAGTTTGGGGTTGCGATGCTTATGTCAAGAAACTTCAACCTGAAAAGCTCGAACCCAAATCGGAAAAATGCGTCTTCATAGGATACCCAAAGGAAACTATTGGGTACACCTTCTACCACAGATCCGAAGGTAAAGTCTTTGTTGCCAAGAATGGATACTTTCTGGAGAAAGAGTTTCTCTCGAAAGAAGTGAGTGGGAGGAAAGTAGAACTTGATGAGGTGACAGTCACCACTCCTGTACCGGAAAGTAGCACATCACAGGAAACTGTTCCTGAGGTGCCTGCACCGACAAGGGAGGAAGTTGATGATAATGATCATGAAGAAACAGATCAAGTTACTACTGAACTTCGAAGGTCCACAAGGGCACGTTCCGCACTAGAGTGGTACGGCAACCCTGTACTGGAAATCATGTTGTTAGACAACGGTGAACCTTCGAACTATGAAGAAGCGATGGCGGGCCCAGATTCCAATAAATGGCTTGGAGCCATGAAATCCGAGATAGAATCCATGTATGAAAACAAAGTATGGACTTTGGTGGACTTGCCTGATGATAGGCACGCCATAGAAAATAAATGGATATTTAAGAAGAAGACAGACGCGGATGGTAATGTGACCATCTATAAAGCTCGGCTTGTCGCTAAGGGTTATCGACAAGTTCAAGGGATTGACTACGACGAGACTTTCTCTCCCGTAGCGATGCTGAAGTCAGTCAGAATCATGTTAGCTATTGCCGCATTCTATGATTATGAGATATGGCAAATGGACGTCAAAACATCATTCCTTAACGGCTTCCTCAAGGAAGAGTTGTATATGATGCAACCGGAAGGTTTTGTTGATCCAGAGAACGCTAACAAGGTATGCAAGCTCCAGCGCTCGATTTACGGCCTGGTGCAAGCATCTCGGAGTTGGAATATTCGCTTTGATGAGGTGATCAAAGCGTTTGGCTTTATACAGACTTATGGAGAAGCCTGTATTTACAAGAAAGTGAGTGGGAGCTCTGTGGCATTTCTCAGATTATATGTGGATGACATATTGCTGATGGGAAATGATATAGAATTCTTGGAAAATGTAAAGGCCTACTTGAATAAAAGTTTTTCAATGAAGGACCTTGGAGAAGCTGCTTACATATTAGGCATCAAAATCTATAGAGATAGATCGAGACGCCTCATTGGTCTTTCACAAAGTACATACCTTGACAAAATATTGAAGAAGTTCAATATGGATCAGTCAAAGAAAGGATTCTTGCCTGTTTTACAAGGTATGAGATTGAGTAAGACTCAGTCGCCGACCACGGCAGAAGATAGAGAAAAGATGAGTGTCATTCCCTATGCCTCGGCAATAGGTTCTATCATGTATGCCATGCTGTGTACCAGACCTGATGTGAACCTTCCCATAAGTTTGGTAGGGAGGTACCAAAGTGATCCCGGTACGGAACACTGGACAGCGGTCAAGAACATCCTGAAGTACCTGAAAAGGACTAAGGATATGTTTCTCGTTTATGGAGGTGACGAAGAGCTCGTCGTAAAGGGTTACGTCGATGCTAGCTTCGACACAGATCTGGATGACTCTAAGTCACAAACCGGATACGTGTATATTTTGAATGGAGGGGCAGTCAGCTGGTGCAGTTGCAAGCAAAGCGTGGTGGCAGCATCTACATGTGAAGCGGAGTACATAGCTGCTTCTGAAGCAGCACAGGAAGGAGTCTGGATGAAGGAGTTCATCACCGACTTAGGAGTCATTCCAAGCGCGTCAAGCCCGATGACTCTCTTCTGTGACAACACTGGTGCTATTGCTATTACCAAGGAGCCCAGGTTTCACAAGAAGACCAAGCACATCAAGCGCCGTTTCAACTCCATCTGGAATTATGTTCAGGATGGAGACATAGATATTTGTAAAGTGCATACGGATCTGAATGTCGCAGACCCGTTGACTAAACCTCTTTCACGGGCAAAACATGATCAACACCAGAACTATATGGGTGTTCGATTCATCACAATGTAACTAGATTATTGACTCTAGTGCAAGTGGGAGACTGTTGGAGATATGCCCTAGAGGCAATAATAAAAGCATTATTATTATATCTCCTTGTTCATGATAATTGTCTATTATTCATGCTTGAATTGTATTGTACGGAAACAGCGATACATGTGTGAATACATAGACCAAAATGAGTCCCTGGTAAGCCTCTAGTTACCAGCTCGTTGATCAACAGATGGTCACGGTTTCCTGACCATGGACATAGGATGTCAGTGATAACGGGATCACATCATTAGGAGAATAATGTGATGGACAAGACCCAAACTTGAGCATAACACGAGATCGTATAGTTCGTAATGCATAAGCTTTTCGGTGTCAAGTATTTATTCCTTAGACCATGAGGTTGTACAACTCCCGGATACCGTAGGAGTACTTTGGGTGTGCCAACCGTCACAACGTAACTGGGTGGCTATAAAGGTACGCATCGAGTATCTCCGAAAGTGTCTGTTGAGTTGGTACGAACCGAGACTGGGATGTTGTCACTCCGTATGATGGAGAGGTACCTCTGGGCCCACTCGGTAAGATATCATCATAATGAGCTCAATGTGACTAAGTAGTTAGTCACGGGATGATGGATTACGTATCGAGTAAAGAGACTTGCCATAACGAGATTGAACAAGGTATCAGGAATACCGACGATCGAATCTCGGGCAAGTACCGTACCGATGGACAAAGGGAATAACATACGTGATTAAGTGAATCCTTGACACAGTGGTTCATCCGATGAAGATCATCGAGGAACACGTGGGAACCAACATGGGTATCCAGATCCCGCTGTTGGTTATTGACCGGAGAGTGGTCTCGGTCATGTCTACGTGTCTCCCAAACCCGTAGGGTCTACACACTTAAGGTTGGTAACGCTAGGGTCGTAGGGATTAATGCACGTGGAAACCCGAAAGTTGTTCGGAGTCCCGGATGAGATCCCGGACGTCACGAGGAGTTCCGGAATGGTCCAGAGGTAAATATTGATATATGGGAAGTCCAGTTTCGGCCAACGGGTGATCTCCGGGGGTCACCGGGAGCGTCCCGGGACCACCGGAGGGGCCCCGGGGGTCCACCGGGTGGGGCCACCCATCCCGGTGGGGCCCCTAGGCCGCGAGGGGATGTGTCCAGCCCTCTGGGCTGGCGCACCACTAAGGGGGCCCACCTCCCCTGCGCCTAGGGTTCAAACCCTAAAGGGGAGGGGGGCTCCACTTGCCTTGGGGGGGCAAGGAACCCCCCTTGGCTGCCGCCCCCTTGCAGATTGGATCTGCAGGGGGTCCAGGCGCCCCCCCTGGCCCCTATATATATGTGGAGGGGGAGAGGGCAGCCGCACCCCCAAGCCCTGGCGCCTCTCCCCCTCCCGTCACACCCCATACTCCCAACGCAGGGCGCCCGGCGAAGCCCTGCTGCGATCTCCACTGCATCCGTCATCACACCGTCGTGCTGCCGGATCTCTGACGACTTCTCCTCCCCCCTTGCTGGATCAAGAAGGAGGTGACGTTGCTGCACTGTACGTGTGTTGAACGCGGAGGTGCCGTCCGTTCGGCGCTAGATCATCGGTGACGAAGAACGTGAAGAGTACGACTACTTCATCCTTGCTTCGTTGAAAGCTTCCGCGCGCAATCTTCATAACGGTATGTAGATGCACTCTTAGTTGCTCGTTGCTAGATGTCTCCATAGTTGGATCTTGGTGAAGACGTAGAAATTTTTTGAATTATGCTACGTTCCCCAACAATATCCCCTAATCCAACAGCAATATCTTTTTTGCAGTCTATCTTAGCATTAACTGTATTGAAGAAGGGTCTACCAAATATAATGGGGCAAACATCATCTTGTGGGGAACCACGAACAAGAAAATCAGCAGGGTATTTAACTTTCCCACACAAGACTTCAACATCTCTAACAATCCCAATTGGTGAAATAGTGTGTCTATTAGCAAGCTTAATAGTGACATCAATACCTTCTAGCTCAGCAGGTGCAATATCGTGCATAATTTCTTCATATAAGGAAATGGGTATTGCACTTGCACTAGCACCTACGTCACATAAACCATGATAGCAATGATCTCCTATTTTAACAGAAATAACAGGCATGCCTACAACAGGTCTATGTTTATTCCTAGTATCGGGTTTGGCGATTCTAGTAGCTTCTTCTTGGAGGTAAATAACATGTCCATCTAAATTATCGACCAAGAGATCCTTAACCATAGCAACACTAGGTTCAACTTTAATTTGCTCAAAGGATGTAGGTGTTTTAGTATTACTCTTACGAACCACTATTGAAGCTTTAGCATGATCCTTTATTCTAACAGGGAAGGGTGGTTTCTCAATATAAGCAGTAGGAACAATAGGATCGATATTATAAGTGATGGTCTTTTCTTCAACTTTAACATGTTCAACTACTTTTACTTCAATGGGAGGATGGTATTTAAACCACTTCTACTTAGGGAGATCAACATGAGTAGCAAATGATTCACAGAAAGAAGCTACTATCTTAGAGTCAAGTCCATATTTAGTGCTAAATTCACGGAAAACATCGGTATCCATAAAAGATTTAACACAATCAAACTTAGCGGTTATACCTCACTCCTTACCTTCGTCGAGATCCCAATCCTCAGAATTGCGTTTAATTCTTTACAATAAATCCCATTTGAATTCAATAGTCTTCATCATAAAAGAACCAGTACAAGAAGTATCGAGCATGGAGCGATTATTGAGAGAAAGCCGAGCATAAAATTTTTGACTGATCATTTCTTTTGAGAGCTCATGATTGGGGCATGAATATAACATTGACTTAAGCCTCCCCCAAGCTTGAGCGATACTTTCTCCTTCGCGAGGACAAAAATTATATATATAATTACGATCACGATGAACCTGATGCATAGGATAGAACTTCTGATGAAATTCCAACTTCAATCGATTGTAGTTTCATGATCCAATATCATCGCATAGCCTAAACCATGTCAATGCATATCCATTCAAAGATAAAGGGAAGACCTTCTTCTTGATAACATCCTCGGGCATACCTACAAGCTTAAATAATCCACAAACTTCATCCACATAGATTAGGTGCAAATCGGGATGCAGTGTTCCATCTCCTGTAAAGGGATTAGCTAGCAGTTTCTCTATCATACCCAAAGGAATTTCAAAGCAAACATTTTCAGTAGGTTCAGTAGGTTGAGGAGAAATTGTTTGCTCTACTGGTCGGGGTGAAGATACGCCGAACAAGCCCCTCAAAGGATTATGAGCCATAGTAACACATGACGGTAAATTTCAGCACACTATATAAATTTTTCCTTACCAAAGGCGCTTCACTCCCCGGCAATGGCGCCAGAAAAGAGTCTTGATGAACCACAAGTGTAGGGGATCTATCGTAGTCCTTTCGATAAGTAAGAGTGTCGAACCCAACGAGGAGCAGGAGGAAATGATAGGCAGTTTTCAGCAAGGTATTTTCCGCAAGCACTGAAATTATCGGTAACAGATAGTTTTGTGTTAAGATAATTGGTAACAAGTGACAAATAGTAAAAGTAAATAAGGTGCAGCAAGCTGCCCAATCCTTTTTGTAGCAAAGGACAAGCCTGGACAAACTCTTGTATGAAGGAAAGCGCTCCCGAGGACACATGGGAATTATCATCAAGCTAGTTTTCATCAAGTTCGTATGATTCGCGTTCGTTACTTTGATAATTTGGTATGTGGGTGGACCGGTGCTTGGGTGTTGCCCTTACTTGGACAAGCATCCCACTTACTAATAACCTCTATTGCAAGCATTCGCAACTATAAAAGAAGTATTAAGGTAAACCTAACCATAGCATGAAACATATGGATCCAAATCAGCCCCTTACGAAGCAACGCATAAACTAGGGTTTAAGCTTCAGTCACTCTAGCAACCCATCATCTACTTATTACTTCCCAATGCCTTCCTATAGGCCCAAACAATGGTTAAGTGTCATGTAGTCGATGTTCACATGACACCACTAGAGGAAAAGACAACATACATCTTATCAAAACATCCAACGAATACCAAATTCACATGACTATTTATAGCAAGACTTCTCCCATGTCCTCAGGAACAAACGTAACTACTCACAAAGCATATTCATGTTCATAATCAGAGGGGTATTAATATGCATAATGGATCTGAACATATGATCTTCCACCAATTAAACCAACTAGCATCAACTACAAGGAGTAATCAACACTACTAGCAACATACATGTACCAATGTGAGGTTTTGGTGCAAAGATTGGATACAAGAGATGAACTAGGGTTTGACAGGAGATGGTGCTGGTGAAGATGTTGACGAAGATAACCCTCCCCAAGATGGGAGAGTTGTTGGTGATGACGATGGTGATGATTTCCCCCTCCCGGAGGGAAGTGTCCCCGGTAGAACAGTTCCGCCGGAGCCCTAGATTGGTTCCGCCAAGGTTCCGCCTCCACACGGTGGCGCTTTGTCCCGAAAGCCTCATTATGATTTTTTTTCCAGGTCAAAACACCTCATATAGGAGAAGATGGGCATCGGGGAGTCACCAGGTGACCCACGAGGCAGGGGGCGCGCCCCCACCCTCGTGGACAGTGGGTGGCGCCCCTCTCGTATCTCTTTCGCCAGATGTTTTTTATATTTTCTGAAACGGGTGTTTCGTGGAGTTTCGGGGCCTTTTGAGTTGTGGAGAATAGGTCTCCAATGTTTGCTCCTTTTCCAGCCCAGAATTCCAGCTGCAGGCATTCTCCCTCTTGATGTAAACCTTGTAAAATAGGAGAGAAAGGGCATAAGTATTGTGACATAACGTGTAATAACAGCCCATAGTGCAATAAATATCAACATAAAAGCATGATGCAAAATGGAGGTATCAGTCCCACATTAGCCGTGGTTTCAATCCTTGAAGGATAAGGCCATTTTCCCTCTCAGCCTGGCCATTCGACTGTGGATGGGCAACAGACGCGTAGTCCACCCGAGTGCCTTGGGATGCGCAGAAATTTCTGAATTCTTCTTTGACGAAATTGGAGCCGTTGTCTGTGATGATGTTGTGCGGACTCTATATCTGAAGATCAGCTCTCTCATGAAATTGATGGGTGTGTGTGAGTCTAGCTTCTTGATAGGCTTGGCTTCAATCCACTTAGTAAACTTGTCCACCGCCACAAGCAAATGGGTGAAACCAGTTCTGCCTGTTCTAAGCGGCCCCATGATACGTCTCCAACGTATCTATAGTTTTTTATTGTTCCATGCTATTATATATTCTGTTTTGCATTTTTAATGGGATTTATTATACACTTTTATATTATTTTTGGGACGAACCTACTAACCCAAGGCCCAGTGCAGATTGCTGTTTTTTGCCTTTTTCAGTGTTTCACAGAAAAGGAATATCAAACGGAGTCCAAACGGAATGAAACCTTCGGGGGTGTTATTTTTGGAACCGTATCTACCCAGAAGACTTGGAGTACATGCGAGGGAACGAGAGAGGTGGCCACGAGGGTCCAGGGCGCGCCCCCACCCCGTGGGCCCCCTCTGGCTCCCGCGATGCCCTCCTTCCTCCTATATATATCCATGTACCCTCAAAACATGAGGATATTATCACTAATGTAGGGTCTGCTCTTTCTGCTGTGAAAATTACTTAGAATCCCTCTACCACTAAATTGGCCAAGTTTATGTATGTTCCTAAAAATAAGGGTGAATCATCTAGTAAGGAAAATGCGGATCTCAAATCCATAAGTGTTCACCCCAACTTTCTCACTTTTGCAAGGGAACCTTTTGCTACAAATAAATTTCTTGATTTCTTGCCTAGAAATTTGATTATCAATAGGAATAAATAAGTTCCTAAGAATTATAAGTGCTTAATCGGAGAGTTGCCTACCAAAGATGGCAATACCTAGATCTATTCTTGTATCGTACCTAGCTAGGGGCGTTAAACGATAGCGCTTGTTGGGAGGCAACCCAATTTTATTTTATTTGTTTTTGCTTATGTTTAGGAATAAATACTGCATGTAGCTTCTTTTTAGATGTGGTTTTGTGTTTTAGTTAGTGTTTGTGCCAAGTAGAACCTTTGGGAAGACTTGTGTGAAGTTTATATGATCATGCTGTAAAAAACAGAAACTTTAGCGCTCACGAGATTGGTTGTAATTTTTTACTGGAGAGAGATATTTAGTTGATTCTTTTTGGAGATGATTAATGGACAAATTCCTCATTTTTACCAATTTATTTAAAAAAAATTGGAGTTACAGAAGTATTCAAAAGTTACAGATTACTACAGACTGTTCTGTTTTTGACAGATTCTGTTTTTCGTGTGTTGTTTGCTTATTTTGATGAATCTATGAGTAGTATCGGGGGGTATGAATCATGGAGAAGTTGTAATACATTCGGTTTAACACCAATATAAAAAAATAATGAGTTCATTACAGTACCTTTGAGTGGTGGTTTGTTTTCTTATACTAACGGAGCTCACGAGATTTTTGGCTAAGTTTTGTGTTGTGAAGTTTTCAAGTTTTGAGTATGGCTTTGATGGACTGTGGAATAAAGAGTGGCAAGAGCCTAAGCTTGGGGATTCCCAAGGCACCCCAAGGTAAAATTCAAGGACAACCAAAATCCTAAGCTTGGGGATGCCCCGGGAAGGCAGCCCCTCTTTCGTCTTCATCTATCGGTAACTATACTCGGGACTTTATTTTTATTCACCACATGATATGTGTTTTGCTTGGAGCGTCATGTATGATTAGATTCTTTGCTTTTTAGTTTGCCACAATCATCCTTGATGGACACACCTTTTGAGAGAGATAAATATGATTTAGAATTTATTAGAATACTCTATGTGCTTCACTTATATCTTTTGATCTAGATAGTTTTGCTCTAATGCTTCACATATATCTTTTAGAGCACGGTGGTGGTTTTATTTTGTAGAAATTGCTGATCTCTCATGCTTCACTTATATCATTTTGAGAGTCTTTTAGAGCAGCATGGTAATGTGCTTTGGTTATAAAACTAGTCCTAATATGATAGGCATCCAAGATGCTTCACTTATATCCTTTTGAGAGTCTATTAGAACAACATGGTAATGTGCTTTGGCTATAAAATTAGCCTGAACTAGGCATCCAAGATGAATGTAGTAAAAACTTTCATACAAGTGCATTGAATATTATGAGAAGTTTGATACTTGATGATTGTTTTGAGATATGAGGATGGTGATATTAGAGTCATGCTAGTAGAGTAGTTGTGAATTTGATAAATACTTGTGTTGAGGTTTGCAAGTCCCGTAGCATGCACGTATGGTAACCGTTGTGTGACAAATTTGAAGCATGAGGTATTTCATTGAGTGTCATCCTTTGTGTGGAGGTCGGGATCGCGTGATGGTTAACTCCTACCAACCCTTCCCCTAGGAGCATGCGTGCAGTACTTTGTTTTGATGACTTGTAGATTTTTGCAATAAGTATGTGAGTTCTTTATGACTAATGTTGAGTCCATGGATTATACGCACTCTCACCCGTCCACAATTGCTAGCCTCTCTTGTACCGCGCAACTTTCACCGGTACCATACACCCACCATATACCTTCCTCAAAACAGCCACCATACCTACCTATCATGGCATTTCCGTAGCCATTTCGAGATATATTGCCATGCAACTTTCCACCATTTCGTTTGTTATGACACGCTTCATCATTGTCATATTGCCATGCATGATCATGTAGTTGGCATCGTATTCGTGGCTAGGCCACCATGCATAATTTGTCATACATGTCACTCTTGATTCATTGCACATCCCAGTACACCGCCAGAGGCATTCATATAGATTCATACTTTGTTCTTGTATCGAGTTGTAATATCGAGTTGTAAATCAATAGAAGTGTGATGATCATCATTATTAGAGCATTATCCCAAAGAAAAGAAAAAAGAAAAAAAAAAGAAGGAAAGGCCAAAGAAAAAAGAAAGGCCCAAAAAAAGGGGGGAACAAGGGGACAATGCTACTATCTTTTTCCACACTTGTGCTTCAAAGTAGCACCATGATCTTCATGATAGAGAGTCTCTTGTTTAGTCACTTTCATATGCTAGTGGCACTTTTCATTATAGAACTTGGCTTGTATATTCCAACGATGGGCTTCCTCAAATGACCTAGGTCTTCGTGAGCAAGAAAGTTGGATGCACACCCACTTAGTTTCTTTTTGTTGAGCTTTCATACATTTATAGCTCTAGTGCATCCGTTGCATGGAAATCCCTACTCACTCACATTGATATCTATTGATGGGCATCTCCATAGCCCATTGATACGCCTAGTTGATGTGAGACCATCTTCCTCTCTTTGTTCTTCTCCACAACCACCACTCTATTCCATATAGTGCTATGTCCATGGCTCACGCTCATATATTGCGTGAAAGTTGAAATAGTTTGAAAAAATTTAAGTATGAAACAAGTGTTTGGCTGAAACCGGGGTTGTGCATGATTGGAATATTTCGTGTGACGAAGATGGAGCATAGTCTAACTATATGATTTGTAGGGATGAACTTTCTTTGGCCATGTTATTTTGAGAAGACATGATTTCTTTGTTAGTATGCTTGAAGTATTATTATTCTTATGTCAATATAGACTTTTATCTTGAATCTTTCGAATCTGAACATTCATGCCACAATAAAGAAAATTACATTGAGAATTATGCTAGTTAGCATTCCTCATCAAAAATTCTGTTTTTATCATTTACCTACTCGAGGACGAGCAGGAATTAAGCTTGGGGATGCTTGATACGTCTCCAACGTATCTATAATTTTTGATTGTTCCATGCTATTATATATTCTGTTTTGATGTTTAATGGGCTATATTATACACTTTTATATTATTTTTGGGACTAACCTACTAACCCAAGGCCCAGTGCAGATTGCCGTTTTTCGCCTATTTCAGTGTTTCGCAGAAAAGGAATATCAAACGGATTCCAAACGGAATGAAAGCTTCGGGAGAGTTATTTTTGGAACCATATCTACCCAGAAGACTTGGAGTACACGCGAGGTAATGAGAGAGGTGGCCATGAGGGTCATGGGCAGGTGCACCCCCCACCCTCGTGGGCCCCCTCAGGCTCCCCCGATGCCCTCCTTCCTCCTATATATATCCATGTACCCTGAAAACATCGAGGCAACAGAGAAAACCCTAATTCCACCACCGCAACCTTATGTTCCCGTGAGATCCCATGTTGGGGCCTATTCCGGAGCTCCGCCGGAGGGGGGATCCATCTCGGAGTGCTTCTACATCAACACCATAGCCTCACCAATGAGTTGTGAGTAGTTTACCACAGACCTTCGGGTCCATAGTTATTATCTAGATGGCTTCTTCTATCTTTTTGGATCTCAATACAAAGTTCTCCTCGATCCTCGGGGAGATCTATTTGATGTAATCTTTTTGCGGTATGTTTGTCGAGATCCGATGAATTGTGGGTTTATGATCAAGATTATCTATGAACAATATTTTATTCTTTTCTGAAATATTTTATGTATGATTATAATATCCTTGAAAGTCTCTTCGAATTATTGGTTTGGTTTGGCCTACTAGATCTATAGTTCTTGCAATGGGAGAAGTGCTTGGCTTTGGGTTCAATCTTGTGGTGTCATTTTCCAGTGACAGCAGGGGCAGCAAAGCACGTATTGTATTGTTGCCATCGAGGATAAAAAGATGGGGTTTATATCATATTGCTTGAGTTTATCCCTCTACATCATGTCATCTTGCTTAAAGCATTACTGTGTTCTTATGAACTTAATACTCTAGATGCATGCTGGATAGCGGTCGATGTGTGGAGTAATAGTAGTAGATGCAGAATCGTTTCGGTCTACTTGTCACGGACATGATGCCTATATATAATGATCATGCCTAGATATTCTCATAACTATGCGCTTTGCTATCAATTGCTCAACAGTAATTTTTCACCCACCATAGAATTCTGCTATCATGAGAGAAGCCACTAGTGAAACCTATGGCCCCCAGGTCTATTCTCAACATATTAATCTTCCATCTACTTTACTTTGCTTTATTTACTTTCTGTTATTATACCAAAAATACCAAAAAATATTATACTATCCTATCTATCAGATCTCACTTTCGTAAGTGACCGTGAAGGGATTGACAACCCCTTATCGCGTTGGCTGCAAAGTTCTTATTTGTTTGTGCAGGTGCGAGGGACTCGCGCGTGGTCTCCTACTGGATTGATACCTTGGTTCTAAAAAACTAAGGGAAATACTGACGCTACTGTGCTGCATCACCCTTTCCTCTTCGAGGGAATATAACGCAAGCTCGAGAAGTAGCACCCCACCATGTCCAATCCCCACACGGCAAACGATCGGACGAGTGGGATGGTCTTCAAGGAGGATGCATGCTTATGGGACATGTTTGCATAGAACTAACACCCATTGTAGTGCTTAACAATATCTTTGGTGGCTTCATTGGCACGCGGCCAGTAAAAACCAGCTTGATATGCTTTGGCTACAATGGTTCGGGAGGATGCGTGATGGCCACAGGTTCCCAAGTGAATATCTTCTAGGATCAGCTGACCTTCTTCTGGGGAGATGCACCGTTGGGCCACACCAGTGACACTCTCTCTGTATAGCTGCCCGTTTATCATCATGAAAGCCTTGGATCTGCAGACAATCTGACGTGCCTCAACTTCATCTTCTTGGAGCTCTTGCCTGAGAAAATACGCGATGTATGGTATAGTCCAGTCGGGTGTGATTACTAGAACCTCCATTACCAAATCAATGACTGCGGGGACCTCGATTGCAGTTGGATCCAAAGGACTTATCGCCTAAGGAGCCTCTTCAGTGAAGGGATCCTCCTGTACTGACAGGGAATAGAGATGTTCGAGGAACACATTACTCGGAACAGGTTTCCGAGTGGACCTGATTTTTGCCAAGTCATCAGTTGCTTGATTTTTTTATTCGGGGAATGTGGTGGAGCTCCAGACCCTCAAATTTCTTCTCTAGCTTCCTCATTGAATTTCATTATCCTATCATAGCGGGGTTTCTGACATCCCATTCTTTCATCACTTGATTAACTACCAAATCAAAGTCATCGTATACCATCAGGCGACGGACCTCGAGTGAGATGGTGATACGTAATCCGTAGAGGAGTGCTTCATACTCGGCCTCATTGTTCGAGGAATCAAAGTGAATCTGTAAGACATAACTGAGCTGATCGCCTTTTGGGGACACAAAGACCACTCCGGCGCCGGAACCATTTAACATCTTGGAACCATCAAAGAACATAGTCCAATGTTCCAGGTGGATTTGAGTCGGTTGTTGATGTTCTATCCACTCGGCCATTAAATCTGCGAGTGCCTCGGACTTGATTTCTTTCTTTGCTTCAAACTTAATATCCAAAGGAAGGATCACGATGGACCACTTGGCCACTCGACCATTTGCATCCCGATTGTTCATGATTTTAGCTAACGGGGCATCACTGACGACTGAAACCGAGTGCTCTTGGAAATAATGTGCAACTTTCTTTGTTGTTAAGTAAATACCGTGAACAAGCTTCTTGTAAAGAGGATACCTCTGCTTGGACGGTGTCAAGACTTCGCAGATGTAATAGACTGGTCGTTGAACTTTGTATGCCTTACCATCCTCCCCTCGCTCCACTGTGAGAACTGTGCTGACGCATTCGCCAGTTGCCGCAATGTATAGGAGCAGATGCTCTTTGCTGTTCGGGGCAGCAAGCACCGACTGGGTGGAGAGCAGGGTGTTGAGTTCAATAAACGCTGCTTCTACTTCGGGAGTCCACTCGAACGTATCAGATTTCTTCATCAGTCAGTACAAAGGCAACGCCTTTTCTCCGAGGCGAGAAATGAACCAACTCAATGTTGCGAGATAGCATGTGAGCATTTGGACATCGTGGATGCTCTCAGGGCGCTCTATTCAGACAATCGCGCTGATTTTCTCGGGATTAGCATCTATGACTCATTCGGAAACGAGGAAACCGAGTAGCTTGCCTCCAGGCACTCCAAAGGTGCACCGATACGTCTCCAATGTACCTATATTTTTTATTGTTCCATGCTATTATATTATCTATTTCGGATGTTCTCTATGCATTAATATGCTATTTTATATTATTTTTGGGATTAACCTATTAACCTAGCGCCTAGTGCCAGTTTCTGTTTTTTCCTTGTTTTTGAGTTTCACAAAAGAGGAATATCAAACGGAGTCCAAACGCAATGAAACTTTACGAGGATTTTTCCTAGACCAGAAGACATCCAGAGGACTTAGAGTACATGCCAGGGGATCTACGAGGCGGCCACAAGGGTGGAGGGCGCGCCCTGGGGGGTAGGGCGCGCCCCCTACCTTGTGCCCCCCCCCCCTAAACCCCCTTACCTACTTCTTCCACCTATATATTCTCAAATATTCCAGAAACATCAGAACATCCATCGAAATCACTTTTTCGCTGTTGTAACCTTCTGTTTCCGTGAGATCCCATCTAGAGGCCTTTTCCGTTACTCTACCGGAGAGGGATTCGACCATGGAGGGCATATACATCAATACCATTGCCCTTCCGATGAAGTGTGAGTAGTTCACCACAGACCTACGGGTCCATAGCTAGTAGCTAGATGGCTTCTTCTCTCTCTTTGATCCTCAATACCATGTTCTCCTCGATGTTCTTGGAGATCTATCCGATGTAATATTCTTTTGCGGTGTGTTTGCCAAGATCCGAGGAATTGTGGATTTATGATCAGATTATCTATGAATATTATTTGAGTCTCTTCTGAATTCTTATACGCATGATTCGATATCTTAGTAATTCTCTTCGAATTATCGGTTTCGTTTGGCCAACTAGATTGTTTTTTCTTGCAATGGGAGAAGTGCTTTGCTTTGGGTTCAATCTTGCGGTTCTCAATCCCAGTGACAGTAGGGGACATGACACGTATTGTATTGTTGCCATCAAGGATAAGAAGATGGGGTTTTCAGCATATTGCT
The DNA here is from genome assembly GCA_902687465.1 of Secale cereale. Lineage (NCBI taxonomy): Eukaryota > Viridiplantae > Streptophyta > Magnoliopsida > Poales > Poaceae > Secale > Secale cereale. Next base: position 467,787,598 of record LR738713.1, on the reverse strand, counting down.
TGAGTTAATTCCGCTACATCATGTCATCTTACTTAATGTGTTACTCTGTTCTTATGAACTTAATACTCTAGATGCAGAATTGTTTCGGTCAATGTGTGGAGTAATAGTAGTAGATGCAGGCAGGAGCCGGTCTACTTGACACGGACGTGATGCCTATATTCATGATCATTGCCTTAGATATCGTCATAATTATGCGCTCTTCTATCAATTGCTTGGTAGTAATTTGTTTACCCAGTGTAATATTTGCTATCATGAGAGAAGCCTCTAGTGAAACCTATCGCCCCAAGGTCTATTTTACATCTTATACGTTTCAGATATACTATTTTGAAATCTTTTACTTTCCAATCTATAAACCAAAAAACCCAAAATATTTACTTTACAAGTTATCTATCTCTATCGGATCTCACTTTTGCAAATAACCGTGAAGGGATTGACAAACCCTTTTTGCGTTGGGTGCAAGTTATTTGATTGTTTGTGCAGGTATTTGGCGGTTTGTGCGTACTCTCCTACTAGATTGATACATTGGTTCACAAAACTGAGGGAAATACATACTCTACTTTGCTGCATCACCCTTTCCTCTTCAAGGGAAAAAGCAACGCAAGCTCAAGAGGTAGCAGGAAGAATTTCTGGCGCCGTTGCCGGGGAGATCAACGTCAAGTCAAGACCTACCAAGTACCCTTCATTAGAATCTCATATCTTGCACTTACATTATTTGCCATTCGCCTCTCGTTTTCCTCTCCCCCACTTATAAATTGATTTTCGAAAAGATTTGCCTTTTCTTCGCCCTTCTTTCGTTCGTCTTGTTCACTTGCTTTATGTGTGCATGTGTGTTTGATTGCTTGCTTTGTCATGATGGATCAACCAAAAAAGTCTGATCCTCACCTTAAGAGGTTGGAAGAAATTGAAAAAAATGTGAGAAGCTTTATGTCTTTGCAATTTGAGCACAACAATTTCTTTAGAAACGAGCTCAAGGAGCAGAAAAGTTTCATGGAGTTTATGAATAAAGAGCTCGATGATATGTCTAAAGAATTTTATGTCCTAAAATCTCAATTTACTCATCTTGAAAATTTAGTGGGTCAAATCTCTGATAAGCAAGCCACCTTAGTAAATCGGATGGCCGCTAAACCAGAATCTGAAAATAATAATGAAGATCTTAAAGTGATTGATGTGACTCCTATTGAATTTTTGTTTTCCAATGTAAATATTGATAAATATGGGACCGGAGATGAACCAACTTTAGTTAAAAGGCGTCCCAATAATTCAGAGTTTTTAGATCTTGATGCAAAAATTGATAAAAGTCGGATTGATGAAGTCAAAACTTTAAGTAGCAATGAACCCACCACTTTGGATTTCAAGGAATTTAATTATGATAATTGTTCTTTAATAGATTGTATTTCCTTGTTGCAATCCATGTTAAATTCTCCTCATGCTTATAATCAAAATAGAGCTTTTACTAAACATATCGTTGATGCTATGATGCAATCTTTTGAAGAAAAGCTTGAATTAGAAGTTTCTATTCCTAGAAAACTTTATGATGAGTGGGAACCTACTATTAAGATCAATATTAAAGATTATGAGTTCCATGCTTTGTGTGATTTGGGTTCTAGCTTCTATGATTCCAAAAACTTTATGTGATGTGCTAGGTTTCCGTGAAATTGATGAGTGTTCTTTAAATTTGCATGTTGCGGATTCCACTATTAAGAAACCTATGGAAGGATTAATGATGTTCTTGTTGTTGCAAATAGGAATTATGTGCCCGTAGATTTCATTGTTCTTGATATAGATTGCAATCCTACATGTCCTACTATTCTTGGTAGGCCTTTCCTTAGGACGATTGGTACAATTACTGATATGAAAGAAGGAAACATTAGATTAAAATTTCCATTAAGGAAGGGCATCGAACAATTTCCAAGAAAGAAAATTGAATTGCCTTATGAATCTATTATGAGAGCTATTGCATACCAAAGATGATAATACCTAGATCTATTCGTATTTTATGCCTGGCTAAGGGCGTTAAACAATAGCGCTTGTTGGGAGGCAACCCAATTTTATTTTTGCTTATGTTTTTCAAGTTTAACACATTATTACTTCTATAGTAATTGCGTTTGGGTGTTTTAATTAGTGTTTGAGCCAAGTAAGACCTTTGGGATGGCTTACGTTGATCGTTGATTTGATTTTGCTGAAAACAGAAACTTTTGCGCCTAGTGCGGAAAATTCAATAATTCACTAGAACGTGAAAACCTTCTAAAATTATTATAAACAATTGATATACAAATTTCCCACGTCGTCCAATTTTTTAAGAATTTTTAGAGTTACAGAAGTATGCAAAGTTTTCAGATTTCTACACACTGTTCCATTTTTGACAGATTCTGTTTTCTATGTGTTGTTTGCTTATTTTGATTCATCGATGGCTAGTATCGGGGGGTATGAACCATGGAAAAGTTGGAATACAGTAGATATTACACCAATATAAAATAAGAATAGGATCATGTAATGCCCAGTATGCGACTATGTCTCCCACGTGTCGAGGCACGACTTAAAGACATAAGCGCATACTAGAATGATCTCAAGTATGGTATCTTTGCACTACTCATGTAAAATTCAGGGATGAAATAGAAAAGATAGCTAGCTTACACTCGCCACGTCAAACAATGAATACAATAACAATACATCATCCAAATAACACAGGGTCCGTCTACGGACGAAACCCAAACGAGAAAGATACCATAAACACAAGCCCGGATCACCCCTAGTAGGAACCACTACTGATCGTCGGAATACGAAACATAGTAACGTCCATGCTCTTCATCGAACTCCCACTGAAGTTCTAAACCATCTCCTGCATTGTTCTCAGCGGTACCTGCATCTGGTGTTGTAGTATCTGTGAGCCACGAGGACTCAGCAATCCCATAACCATGGGTATCAAGACTAGCAAAGCTTAATGGGTATGGAGAGGTAAAGTGGTGAGGTTGCAGCAGCAGCTAAGAAAATGTATGGTGGCTAACTTATGAGTACAAGAATAAGATGATCATCTACACAAGCGGTCGCAAACTAGTAATGATCGCTAAAGATCCTGAACTACCTACGAGTCAAATATAACCCCACCATGTTCTCTTCTCAAAGTGAAAAGAGACAGTCACGGTTACTCACGCGGTTCGTGTATATTATTTCAGATCCTCTGACAAGTTTTCCACAACCGGACATTACCAAATTCTAATCTGCCACATAACCGCGGGCACGACTTCCGAAAGATCATAACCCTGCAGGGGTGTCCCAACTTTTCCCATCACAAGCTCTCACGATCAGCAGAGATAATAATAATATTACCCCTTATCTTAGGGAAGGCCTGATCAGACTCGGAATTCCCGATGCACAAGACATTTCGACAATGGTAAAACAAGTCCAGCAAGACCTCCCGGCGTGCCGACACCCTGATAGTAGCCGCGCGTATCTCGTCTCAGGCCACAACCGGATAGGTGATCCTACGGGAGCCAGACCTCGAGTTTCCCCGTGGTGGCCCCGCAGTCTCCCCGTTTGGGACCAACACCATCAGCACTGGCCCCCCTGCTATGTAGAAAGAATCCTCGAGGGCGCGACCCCCTATGCAATTTAATTAATTAATTAAGTTGTTATTATGAGGCAAATTAAAACCAATGTTGGGCCTTACTGGAGGAGTTTTATTCAAAGACGAACTGTCAAGGGGTCCCCATATACCCAACCGTGTAAGGAACGCAAAAAATCTAGGAACATAAGGCCGGTTTATCGGCTCCTAAGGTGGCATGAGTGGAACAAAACACCGAGCAAAAGGCCAAGCCTTCCACCCATTGCCAAGTATATAGGTGTGTTAATAACAATAGTAGATATTGTGATATTCCAACAACAAGATCCGACATGGATCAAACTTCATCTTCACCTGCAACTAGCAACGCTATAAGAGGGACTGAGCAAGCGGGTAACATAGCCAAACAACGGTTTCCTGGGAAGGTGTCAAAGGTTAGAGGTTTCATGGCAACAAGGAGAGGGGCTGACAGTAAATGATGGGTAGCGCGACACATAACGATAGCATCAAGACAACTAAGCATGGCAATGATAGTAAAGGTATCCAAGGTGATGGTCATCTTGCCTGAGATCCCGCAAGGAAGAAGAACAAGTCCATGAAGTAGTCGAACAAATCCTCACAACTCCGGAACGAAACCGAAGCTAACAAGAGAAGCATACCGGAAAGAAAGCAAACAACCTCGTGAACACACAAGCATAAACATGGCATATGATGCACAACCAAGTATGATGCATGTCCGGTTTAAATATGCATGGCATGGCAAAGTGCACAAGCAATACTACAAATTAAGTGGAGCTCAATATGCAACGAGTTGCATATTGAAGAAACACCACATTTTATTTATTTAGTTGACTCTCGTTTATTTACAAGACAAGATTAAATGTTTTTATTAAACATGGCAAAAGGTGAAGCACAAGTAAAACTACACTATCTTGGCATTTTAAATGAGGCCGGAAATAACAACAACAATTCCCGGAAACTCCCCATGACCAATTTAGCAATTATTAAAGCACCAACAATTTAACATTCAAAGGTTGTTATCATGATGCGGATGACATGATCAAGTTTTATGCAATTTTTTGTTAAAAGTTAACATGAGCAAGATATGGAGTATTTGGTCGCCACGACGGAAAGAAAAGGGTCGTGGCGGCAAAAACGGATACTGTGCCACGGCAATGTTCCGATGATCAGACACTCGTTAAGATATCGGTACAAAAGAAGGACGACAGGAACATGAGTGTGTCATGCAAAGACGGTGGGGTGATCCCGGTCTCCGGGTTCCCACGGGTCGGCGACAAGAGAGGGGCACAATGGACATGGCAACAAGAAGGAACATCTCAAGCGACGATTCGGGCACGGAACAAACATAAGGTGCAACTCATACAACAAGCAACATTCGTTCACGGCCATCGTCTCGGGTTTATACCTTTGAAGCGTGCATTTTCGGAGGGGTTCGAGACGTCGAGGGAAGTAGTTGTACACGGGGTCGTCGAGGGTAGTAGTGGTACACGGTTCGAGTTCGTTCGGGGCATCGGCAGCGGCACTTGACGTCCATGGGTCTCCGAGGTCGATGGTAGTGGATGTAGTCATTCTCGTTTCATCTCGGAGAGGTACTTGACATCCAACGTCTTCGGGGCGCGGTAGTTGTACATTTCGGCGGTAGTCGAATTCGGCGACGGAAGCGGAACTTGGTGAATCCCCGTAGTGGAAGTAGGCGTGCACGTCTTGACGGGTCCGAGGGCTCCAGGCGTTGTGGAACTTGGTATCTTGGCATCCTCTCGGCCTTGACAGAGGTGAAATGGCACGCAACAGTTGTGGTACTTGACGAAAAATAATGAAGATGGCCTTGGCGGTTCCAAGCAAACAACAGCTCAGGTCGCGGCTGCCAGACAAAGGACGACGAGCAGTCGGGTCGGAGGAGCTGTGGAGGCCGAAGAAGGGCCCATCGGTAGGCAAGGCAAGGAGGCACAGGATGCGGGCGCGCGGCTCCGAGGACGAGGAGGCCGGATCCAGCGGGGGATGAGGCCGGCGACGTCCCCTGGAGGAGGGGCGTGGGACTTGGCGAGGCGACGGGCTGCAGAGGAGAGGTGGTCGCAGCGCTGGACGGCTCGGGGTCACCAACGCCCGGCAGGGCCGCGACGCCATGGCGGGGCAGCGGGAGATGGTGGCTTTGGCCAGCCGACGCTCCAGCGGCGAGACGGGGGCCGTGCTCGGGGAGGAGGCCGTGCGGTGGCCGTCGCTGGCGGCGGGAAGGCAGCGGCGGCTGCGCTTGACGGCGAAGGCGCGGGTCGACGGTGATGCGGACGGAGGTGGAGCAGAGGAGGGGGCGTGGCACGGCGGAGGACGGCGCGGAGGAGCGCTCCTTTCTCTCTATTGGTGTGAGCAGCGGCGGGGGAGGAGGACGAAGGGGAGAGGGAGATCGGGCGCTGGGGCGATGGGATCGGGAAGAGCGGTGCTGGTGGGAACGAGAGGGAGAGGGGGTCGATCGGGCTCGGGTTAGGTTAGAAAGGCGGCTGGGCCTTGGGCCTAGAGGTGTGGAGTGGACGGGCGGCTGGCCTGAGGCTGGCTGGAAGGCCCAAGGAATGGGGCTGGGAGGCCCTTTTTCTTTTACTGAAATTTGTAATCTCCAACTTTGCAAAGGAAAAGGTCAGGGAGTTTTATGAAGATTAAGAAGGAAGTGAAATCAACCCTGAGCTCCTGGAATTGTGGGATATTTTAATAAAATGCTTTGGCAATTTTTAGAGACTACAAATTTATGCAAGTTCGGAAATAACTCAAACTTGCATAAATCTTTAGGCCAACCAAAGCACTTCCAAAAGACATGAAAATTGGAGGAGGTGGTCTTGGCATGATCTAATATTTAAAGGAAGATATTGAACATTTTCTGGAACAGGGAAAATGTCACTTGCAATAAACGAGTGAGATTTGAAAAGAAGAAGCTAGTGGGGGTGCACTTGATAAGGGATTTGGTGGCAAGAGAAAGATGCAAGTGTGTTTTGGTGATTCCAAAGCAATGGAATATTTGATAGTAGCTCCATATATATTAGGAGGATATGTTATAAAGAGAAGTCATCCTTCCCTCGATTTAAATGGATCGAACATCCACACAATTTATTTAGTTGAGATGCAAAGATTGATGACATGATGGCATGATGACATGATGCAAAGCACAAATAAAATGAAGCAAACAAATAAAACACACGGCGAAACCCAAAACATATGGAAGTCTTCTGGAGCGTCGGTCTTGGGGCGTCACAGATTATGACAGTACCTTGAGTGGTTATTTGCTTTGTTTTACTAACGGAGCTCACGAGATCTTTGTCGAGTTTTGTGTTGTGAAGTTTTCAAGTTTTGGGTAAGGATTTGATGGACTGTGGAATAAGGAGTGGCAAAAGCCTAAGCTTGGGGATGCCCAAGGCACCCCAAGGTAATATCCAAGGACGGTCAAGAGCCTAAGCTTGGGGATGCCCCGGGAAGGCATCCCTTCTTTCGTCTTCATCTATCGGTAACTTTACTTGAGGATATATTTTTATTCACCACATGATATGTGTTTTGCTTGGAGTGTCGTGTATGATATGAGTCTTTGCTTTTTAGTTTGCCACAATCATCTTTGCTGTACACACCTTTTGAGAGGGACACACTTCAATCGTGATTTATTGGAATACTCTATGTTCTTCACTTATATCTTTTGAGCTAGGCAATTTTGCTCTAGTGCTTCACTTATATCATTTTAGAGCACGGTGGTGGTTTTATTTTATAGAAATTGTTGAACTCTCTTGCTTCACTTATATTATTTTGAGAGTCTTTAAGAACAGCATGGTAATTTTCTTGGGTTATGAATTTAGTCCAAATATGATAGGCATCCAAAGGAGATATAATAAAAACTATAATATATAGAGAATTGAATACTATGTGAAGTTTGACTCCTTGTAATTGTTTTGAGATGTTAAGATGGTAATATTAGATTCATGTTAGTGGTAGTTTGTGAGGTTAAAGAAATAATTGTGTTAAGGTTTGTGATTCCCGTAGCATGCATGTATGGTCTCCTAACTATGTAACTGAATTGGAACACTTTGTATTTTGAGTGTTTGTCTTTGCGTGAAGGTCGGGGGCGTGCGATGGTTAACTCCTACCAACCTCCCCCCTAGGAGCATGCGTCGTAGTACTTTGCTTCGAGAGCTAATAATTTTTTTCACAATAAGTATGTGAGTTCTTTATGACTAATGTTGAGTCCATGGATTATACGTACTCTCACCCTTCCACCTTGCTAGCCACTCTAGTGCCACACAACTTTCGCCGGTGCATAAAACCCTCCTTATACTTTCCTCAAAACAGCCACCATACCTACCTATTATGGCATTTCCATAGCCATTCTGAGATATATTGCCATGTAACTCCACTTTTCTGTTTATTATGACACGCATCATCATTGGCATGTTGCTTTGCATGATCATGTAGTTGACATAGTATTTGTGGAAAAGCCACCATTCATATTTTTATACATGTCACTCTTGGTCATTGCACATCTCGGTACACCGCCGGAGGCATCCATATAGAGTCATATCTTTTTTCTAGTATCGAGTTGTAATATTGAGTTGTAAGTAAATAAAAGTATGATGATCATCATTATTAGAGCATTGCCCAGTGAGGAAAGGATGATGGAGGCTATGATTCCCTCACAAGTTGGGATGAGTCTCCAGACTTTAAAAATGATAAAAGAGGCCAAAGAAGCCCAAATAAAAAATGAGGCCAAAGAAGCCCAAATAAAAAATGAGAGAAAAACAAAGAAGGGGCAATGTTACTATCCTTTTCCACACTTGTGCTTCAAAGTAGCACCATGTTCTTCATGATAGAGAGTCTCCTATGTTTTCACTTTCATATATTACTAGTGGGAATTTTTCGTTATAGAACTTGGCTTGTATATTCCAACGATGGGCTTCCTCAAATGCCCTAGGTCTTCATGAGCAAGCAAGTTAATGCACACCCACTAGTTGTCTTTTGAGCTTTCATACACTTATAGCTCTAGTGCATCTGTTACATGGCAATCCCTACTCACTCACATTGATATCGATTGATGGTCATCTCCATAGTCCATTGATTTGCCTAGTTGATGTGAGACTTTCTCCCTCCTTTTGTCTATTATCACCCTCTATTCCACCCATAGTGCTATATCCATGGTGCATGCTCATGTATTGCGTGAAGAGTTGAAAAGGTTTAAGAATGTTAAAGTATGAAAACAATTGCTTGATTGACACCAGGATAGGCATGCTTTATACTTTGTGCTAAGAAGAGGGAGCATAAAAGACTATATGATTTTGTAGGGATAACTTTCTTTAGCCATGTTATTTTAGAAGCTTTGAAGATTACTTTTTAGTATGCTTGAAGTATTATTGTTTTGATATTGATAAACTTTTATTTTGAGTCTTATGGATCTGAACATTCATGCCACAATAAAGAATATTGCATTGATAAATATGGTGGGTAGTATTCCACATCAAAAATTCTGTTTTTATCATTTACCTACTCGAGGACGAGCAAGAATTAAGCTTGGGGATGCTTGATACGTCTCCAACGTATCTATAATTTTTTATTGTTCCATGCTATTATATTATCTGTTCTGGATGTTTTATATGCATTAATATGCTATTTTATATTATTTTTGGGACTAACCTATTAACCTAGAGCCCAGTGCCAGTTTCTATTTTTTCCTTGTTTTTGAGTTTCGTAGAAAAGGAATATCAAACGTAGTCCAAACGGAACAAAACTTTACGAGGATTTTTCTTGGACCAGAAGTCATCCAAAGGACTTGGAGTACACGCCAAGGGATCTACGAGGCGGACACAAGGGTGGAGGGAGCGCCCTGGGGGGTAGGGCGTGCCCCCCTACCTTGTGGGCCCCCCGTAAACCCCCTGACCTACTTCTTCCGCCTATATATTCTCAAATATACCAGAAACATCAGAACATCCATCGAAACTACTTTTCCGTCGCCATGACCTTCTGTTTTCGCGAGATCCCATCTGGAGGCCTTTTCCGGTACTCTGACGGAGGGGGATTCGACCACGGAGGGCATCTACATAAACACCATTGCCCTTCCATGAAGTGTGAGTAGTTCACCACAGACCTACGGGTCCATAGCTAGTAGCTAGATGGCTTCTTCTCTCTCGCTGATCCTCAATACCATGTTCTCCTCGATGTTCTTGGAGATCTATCCGATGTAATATTCTTTTGCGGTGTGTTTGCCAAGATCCGAGGAACTGTGGATTTATGATCAGATTATGTATGAATATTATTTGAGTCTCTTCTGAATTCTTATACGCATGATTCGATATCTTAGTAATTCTCTTCGAATTATCGGTTTGGTTTGGCCAACTAGATTGTTTTTTCTTGCAATGGGAGAAGTGCTTTGCTTTGGGTTCAATCTTGCGGTTCTCAATCCCAATGACAGTAGGGGACATGACACGTATTGTATTGTTGCCATCAAGGATAAGAAGATGGGGTTTTCAGCATATTGTTTGAGTTAATTCCGCTACATCATGTCATCTTACTTAATGTGTTACTTTGTTCTTATGAACTTAATACTCTAGATGCAGAATTGTTTCAGTCAATGTGTGGAGTAATAGTAGTAGATGCAGGCAGGAGTTGGTCTACTTGACACGGACGTGATGCCTATATTCATGATCATTGCCTTAGATATCGTCATAATTATGCTCTTCTATCAATTGCTTGGTAGTAATTTGTTTACCCAGTGTAATATTTGCTATCATGAGAGAAGCCTCTAGTGAAACCTATCGCCCCCGGGTCTATTTTACATCTTATACGTTTCAGATATACTATTTTGCAATCTTTTACTTTCCAATCTATAAACCAAAAAACCCAAAAATATTTACTTTACAAGTTATCTATCTCTATCGGATCTCACTTTTGCAAATAACCGTGAAGGGATTGACAACCCCTTTTTGCGTTGGGTGCAAGTTGTTTGATTGTTTGTGCATGTATTTGGTCGTTTGTGCGTAGTCTCCTACTAGATTGATACATTGGTTCTCAAAACTGAGGGAAATACATACTCTACTTTGCTGCATCACCCTTTCTTCTTCAAGGGAAAAACCAACGCAAGCTCAAGAGGTAGCAGGAAGAATTTCTGGCGCTGTTGCCAGGGAGATCTATGTCAAGTCAAGACCTACCAAGTACCCTTCATTAAAATCTCATATCTTGCACTTACATTATTTGCCATTCGCCTCTCGTTTTCCTCTCCCCCACTTATAAATTGATTTTTGAAAAGATTTGCCTTTTCTTCGCCCTTCTTTCGTTCGTCTTGTTCGCTTGCTTTTTGTGTGCATGTGTGTTTGATTGCTTGCTTTGTCATGATGGATCAACCAAAAAAGTCTGATCCTCACCTTAAGAGGTTGGAAGAAATGGCTTTTCCTCTCTCTTTGATCCTCAATACCATGTTCTCCTCGATGTTCTTGGAGATCTAGCCGATGTAATATTCTTTTGCGGTGTGTTTGCCAAGATCCAATGAATTGTGGATTTATGATCAGATTATCTATGAATATTATTTGAGTCTCTTTTGAATTCTTATATGTATGATTTGATATCTTAGTAATTCTCTTCGAATTATCGAGTTGTTTTGGCCAACTAGATTGGTTTTTCTTGCAATGGGAGAAATGCTTTTCTTTGGGTTCAATCTTGCGGTGCTCAATCCCAGTGACAGTAGGGGACATGACACGTATTGTATTGTTGCCATCGAGGATAACAAGATGGCGTTTTCATCATATTGCTTGAGTTAATTCCGCTACATCATGTCATCTTACTTAATGTGTTACTCTGTTCTTATGAACTTAATACTCTAGATACAGAATCATTTCGGTCAATGTGTGGAGTAATAGTAGTAGATGCAGGCAGTAGTCGGTCTACTTGACACGGACGTGATGCCTATATTCATGATCATTGCCTTAGATATCGTCATAATTATGCGCTCTTCTATCAGTTGCTTGGTAGTAATTTGTTTACCCACCGTAATATTTGCTATCATGAGAGATGCCTCTAGTGAAACCTATGGCCCCTGGGTCTACTTTACATCTTATAAGTTTCAGATCTACTATTTTAAAATCTTTTACTTTCCAATCTATAAACCAAGAAAACCAAAAATATTTACTTTACAAGTTATCTATCCCTATCGGATCTCACTTTTGCAAATAATCATGAAGGGATTGACAACCCCTTTTGTGTTGGGTGACAGTTGTTTGATTGTTTGTGAAGGTATTTGGTAATTTGTGCGTAGTCTCCTACTGGATTGATACCTTGGTTCTCAAAATTGAGGGAAATACTTACTCTACTTTGCTGCATCACCCTTTCCTCTTCAAGGGAAAAACCAACGCAGGCTCAAGAGGTAGCATGCACTTGGATGGGTTCAGTTTGATGTCAAATCTTCTCAGATCGGCAAAGGTTTCAGCGAGGTCAGCCAACTGGTCGGAACCTTTGCGTGACTTGACCACGATATCACCCATGTAAGCCTCGACATTTTGTAACATCCCAAATTTTCAATTTGGAATGTTATACATAGATCATATTGCATAGCATGTTTTATTGCATTTGTGTGTTGCGATCCTCGAAAATTCTAAGCAACTCAAGGACCTACAGAGAGCGTTGGGGATTTTACCGTTTCGTATTGAGTTTCTCAAATACCAGTACGGGGATCACTTTGGTTTTATTTATTTTTCTCTCCTAAAAATATTTCTTAGTAAAATATATGAGCGGAGATAATATGACTTCTCCAAAATAAAAGAAATATTGGAGGAAAATATTAAAATCATTTTTGGATTTTTATTCGGATTTATTTGCAATTTTATTTGCATAGGAAAAATACGCGTTTTTCAAAATTGCATTTAGGTCCAAGAAAAATGTTCACTTTGTCTAATTATTATTAAAGGACGGTGAAAATTTATTTCGGATTTTTTTTCGAGTCCGATTAGTATTTCTTTTGTCTTTTTCTTTCTGCGCTACGACCGTTTTAAAAAAATCGAACCGGACTGGGCCGAAGGCCCAGCCGCCCGCCGCGCCACAGCCTTCCTCCCAGGCGGAGTCCGCCCGACGCACGAGCGCGCCGCTGTGGCCGACTCGG
>LR738713.1:467714201-467774861 GCA_902687465.1 Secale cereale | reverse complement strand
ATACGCCCCCCTCTTCGCCGCCCCCAACCGCCGCCGCAACCGCGCACCATCGCCGCCTGCTGCTGCCGCCGCCGCCTGCTGCGTCGTCGCCGCCGCTGCCACCGCCTTGCCCCGCCGACTCGCCAGAGCCCGCCGCCGGAGGTAGCCGCCGCCGCCGTTCTCGTCGTCGGTTTCTTTTAGAAAACCACTCGGTTTTTTTAGAAACCCTAGATCTCTTTTTGTTAATAGGTCGGTTCCGTTTTTTTGGTTTAGTTAAACAGCGGACGTTCGTTCGTACGTTTGTTTTAACGAACGTTGTTCGCCCGTTACTCACAGACAACGAACGTTCGTTCGTTAGCCTGTTCGTCTGTTTTTCTTTTTCAGGGTTTCTCCGCGATTATTTTCGATCATGATTTCTGCCCTAATCTTCTTTTTAGTTTTTCTTTTCGCTCGTAAGTCGGAATCACGCGATTCAAGTGCCCAGTTCTTCCTCTCGAAGCCCCCTTTCCATTTAACCAACTTGAACAAGGTTTTTCTACTGTAAAATTTGACTCTATATCACTCTAGTAAACGGATCTTGTTTCTTTCACAGTTTGAGTTTCGTTGCTCAGTTTGTTTTGTTTCTTTTTGCAAACCGGAGTTCTTAAGTTGAACTTTCTGGTTAGATCTTCTTGTTTGGAGTTTTTTCAGTGCATCTCTGCTTGGTTGCTTATGTATGCTATTGTGTTATTGCGATAGAATTCCCGGAGTGCGAAGCATGCTACTACGAGTCCCTAGGTTTTGCGAATCATCAGCAAGGCAAGTAACACTTTGATCATACCCCTTTATTACCCAGTTTTTATGCATTAGATCAAACCCTCACAAATTGCATGAGTAGGATATCTTAACTTGTGGGTCTGGGAAGTAGATTGAGGTAGAACCTATTACCTGTTTTTTTTCAAACCCTGGGAGTTACTTCTACGTTATGCTTAGGTTGCCATGCTATGCTCGTAGACGTGGTTTGGGTTTGAGTGTATCCATGACAGATGTGAGATGTTAATTACTGGTTCAACTTAAGGTGGCTAATTGAATAAACATCTGGGTGGATTGGTTGCAGGGCACCTGGAGAATCCAGTGTTGTCCTAGGAAATCCCGGGGTACCGTGTGATTTTTCCTATGGAATGCCACCAAGGCTCAAAGGGATCATAAAACTATTCATGCTAGAAACTTCCGTGTGCGGCCACAATGCCATTATGGGCTCTAGCATAGTTTGAGTAAGTTGTGTGAGCTCTTTCAGTGGTGGACTAGCAAATGTAGGGGAAAGTAGGTGTATGGGTCCACCCGGGGTAAAGAGTAAATGCTTCTAAAAGACTATGTCTCGGTCATACGTTTCTCAAACACCATGCAGTGCAAGAAATCCAACGGAGGACATCGATTCTTGTGGGGAAAAGTGCGCAAACCTCTGCAGAGTGTACAAACTAATCATGATTAGCCGTGTCCTCGGTTATGGACATCTTGAGTATCTGGTACTTGAATTATTGGTTAATCTCATCACTCTAAAAATTAATTTGTTGCGTTAATGATTACTACTTTAATTGGGATTGAGTTGGAGGTACCTTCTCAATAATGTTTCAACTACCTTGATAGTTAAAATTAAAACTTATTCCTTTGTTGTAGGGAAAAATTGGCTTTATGCAAAAATCTTAACCTTAGAGCCTACATCAGCCAAGTATGCATATAGTGTTGCCTTTATTCTGTTACTTGTTCTACTGTGTTATCCTGCTAGCATGTTCCATGTGCTGACCCGTTTCGGGCTGCAACATGTTATGTTGCAGACTTTTCAAAAGAAGAGTAAGGTGCGCTAGGTCGTTTGTCATGCACTCAGCTATGCCATTGGAGTTGATGGACTCACATATCTTCCAAGCCTTCCATTGTTATTTTGTTAGATGGCCTTATGCCCCATACTTTTGTAGTAAGTTCTCTTTTAAGACATTCGATGTAATAAGTGTGTGATTGCCACTCTGTTATAAATCCTTCAAGTAATGTGTGTGTGTCGGCATTACCGATCCAGGGATGACACAGAACACAGAGACTTCGGTCCATTCGGATTGCGGTTGCTACAAGATGGTACCAGAGCACACGCTAAATGTAGGACACGACCACTAAGATAAACTCTAGGTCACTCTTCTCTACTCATTTCTGACTCCTCTCCATTTTCTACTCTTTAGGATGGTGGACCCAAAGAACAAGTTCACTCAACCAGATGAAGACACACCTTTTGGACGCCACTTGAAGGAAGTCACTAGGTACCTGAACATCGGAATACCAAGTTTCACCGGGACCTACACCGCCACTCTACCAGCAGAGGAGCAATGGAATATTCAAGCTCAAATTCCCAGGAGGACATTCGCACCATCCACTAAGCCCATAGAGTTTTCTTTTGATGCACCAACCTGGAGCCTAGGCAAGAGTATGGCAGCCCACATTACCATGGGACGTATTGGAGAAGTCTACAAGCAGGAGCTGAAGGACACTATCTACCAGATATGTGGACGCCGAGACGAGCAATGGGACATGATCAGTACCCGGAAGGATAGGTCCATTGCAGCGTTCATCCAGGAGTTAAACCAGCACATTCGTTGACAGGAGCACCAGATGTGCGCAGGCATGATAGAGTTGAAGAAGGCGCTAACCAGGAACTTGGAGCTAGAAGAGGAACTCAAGTCTACGCGTGACGGATACGAGGAGGAGATGACAATACTTGTGGAGAAGAATGATGACTTGACAAGGAAGCTAGGAGTATTCATGGGAGATCCAGCACTAGGAGGAGGAGAAGAAGAAGAACTTAAGGATATTCGTTCTAAGGACTACATCATCATCGACGACACCAACTCAGACCCCGACGATAGTGATGATGACTATGAAGATGAAGCTGGAGCAGATATCATGGAATCTTTCGCCGATCAAAATTTATAAATGACCCCCCTATGACTAGTAGTGTTCCCCCATAAAGTAGAATTTAGAGCACTCTTGTAACGTTAGTTAGAGCTTTTGTATGCCCTTGCTTGAAATTGATTGGTGTGGTATGATTGTGTTTGTCTCATGTGCATATGGGTAGTGAAATTTTCCCTTAGACCTCATTTTTATTCTAATATGTTCCCTCTAAACCCATCAGATGCCTCCGAGACGTGAGCCCGGATTTCAGTTTCCCCCTGAGCTCACTTAGTTGATCCAGCAGCAAAACACTTTGATGCAACTTCTTGTCCAGAACAATCAGAACAACAACAACAACAACAACAACAACCCTCCACCACCACCACTCGTGGACAACCTGACACGTTTCCTAAGGTTGCAACCACCAGTGTTCTCTAGTAGCATTGAACCAATAGTTGCTGACGACTGGCTGCGCAAGATTGGAAGGGAGTTGACCACCTCAAATTGCACGGATGCTGAGAAGGTGCATTTTGCCGCACATCAGTTGGCTGGACCAGCAGCAGCATGGTGGGAGAATTACACAGTCACTTTCCCCGTAGCCAATGTCACTTGGGATCAGTTTCAGCAAGCTTTTCACACTGCCCATGTCTCAGTTGGAGCCATGAGCATGAAGAAGCGAGAGTTTCACAACTTACGCCAAGGAAATCGTACTGTGGCTCAGTACGTAGATGAGTTTAGTACTCTATCTCGTTATGCCCCGGATGATGTGGCCACAGATGCCGCCAAGCAAGAGAAGTTTATGGAAGGGCTGAATGATGAGATGAGCATATAGTTGATGGTGGCAACCTTCAACAACTACCAGGAGTTGGTAGATAAGGCTCTCATGATAGAAGGGAAGCAGCAACAGATAGAGAGCTGCAAGAGGAAGTATGGACAAGGAAGGAATAATTCTGGAGCCCAGTAGAAGCCCCGTTTCACCCCGAACTCGCCAGGATATACCCATAACCATGGAAGCCACCCCCATAATGGAGGGAGTTCTCACAAACACAATGGCTCCAAGAATGGGAATGGGAATGGAGCAAGCAATAATCAGAACCGCTCCACTCCATCCACACCCGCCAAGAGGGATTTAAGTCACGTTAGTTGTTTCAAGTGCGGGAAGAATGGACACTATGCTATAGAGTGCCCTGAAGCAAAGAATGGAAATGGCAATGGAAGCGCTGGGAAGAAGCCCAACCCTTTCAACAAAGGACAAGTGAACCACGTGACAGTGGAGGAAGTTGAAGAGCAACCTGATGTAGTTGTCGGTAAGTTTTTGGTTAAGTCATTTACCGCAGTAGTTCTTTTCGATACTGGTGCAACGCATTCATACATTTAAAGGGGATTTGTGAATAGACATAAGTTTCCCACCAAAGTACTTATGACCCCCATGTTAGTAAGTTCACCCGGAGCGGAATACATGGCAAATCAAGGATGTTTTCAGATGCCATTCACCATTGGACGCCATGTTTTTCCCTCAGACCTGATAGTTTTGGAGTCACAAGGATTGGATGTCATACTAGGTATGGATGGGATATCGATGTATGGAGGGAACATCGATTGTGCCAGTAAGTCTATTTTACTTACCACCCCGGAGGGAAAAAGGATCAAGTATGTATCTAGGCATTCGCCTAGAAGGACACAAGTACATTCTCTCTCGGGAGTTGTTCAGGAGGAAGTGCCCGTAGTAAGGGATTACCCGGATGTATTTCCAGAGGAGCTACTAGGCATGCCGCCGGATAGGAATATTGAGTTTCTGAGCGGCCTTGAGATTCTCACGTATGACTTTGCACATTTCTTCGGCTTCAGAGATCAAGTCATTGCCAAGAAGTTGACGTTCGCCTATCTCAGACCAGTTGAGAGGGGTACGGCACTTTCTGCCATAGAGGATTTCAAATGGAGCTTTGCCTGCACTTGCTTGAAAGCTGTTGTTGTAAGAGAACTCGGCAAATGGAAGGCAATCTTCCCATTTCATGCCAAAAGATATGACACAGGCTCTGAGCATGTCTTCCAGAATCTGATTCACTCGCTCGACTTGACCACTAGTCTGAGGGTGAAAAGCAGTGCTGAACCTGATCTTAGTGCCCATGGCGGACTGAAAGGAGTCCCAGAACTTTGAAGTGAACAAACTTCCATGGTCTGAGGAGATGACTTGAGGAATGCCATGTAAGGACACAATTCTGGAAGTGTACAAATCTGCCAATTGAGCTGCATTGATTGATTCTTTGACTGGAAGGAAGTGAGCGACTTTGGTAAGCTTGTCAATCACCACGAAGATAGAATCATTCCCTCTCTTAGACTTCGGAAAGCCAGTGACGAAATCCATTTCAATGTGGTCGAATTTCCACTCGGGAATAGGAAGAGGTTGGAGAAGACCGGCAGGACGTTGATGCTCTGCCTTCACTCTTCTGCAGACATCACATTCATTCACAAATTGGGCAATTTCCCTTTTCATGCGTGTCCACCAGTAAGATTGCTTGAGGTCTTGGTACATCTTGGAACTGCCAGGATGAATGGAAAGGAGGGAATCATGTGCTTCTTCCATTATGAGCTTCCTGAGATCACCTTTGGGAACAACAAGTCTGTCCTCAAAGAACAAGGTATCTCTCTCATCAACGCGGTAGCACTTGTATTTCGGATCGCCCTTTGCAATACCATGTTTCACCTTCTGCACCATGGCATCACTGAGTTGGGCCTCACGGACCTGATCTTCCAAGGTAGGAGCAATTTGAAGATTTGCAAGAAAACCTTGGGGAACAACTTGGAGGTTGAGTTTCCTGAAAGCTTCACAAAGCTCAGGCTGGAATGGCTTGATAAGAAGGCTGTTGCAATATGCCTTTCTGCTCAAAGCATCTGCAATCTCATTCGCCTTGCCAGGAGTGTATTCAATGCTGGGATCATACTCTTGGATCATTTCAACCCAACGAGTCTGGCGGAGGTTCAGATTCGGCTGTGTGAAGATGTACTTCAAGCTCTTGTGATCGGTGAAGATGTCGACTTTTCTGCCCAACAACAGATGTCTCCACGTAATCAAAGCATGTACCACAGCTGCTAGCTCGAGATCATGCGTGGGATAGTTCTTCTCACTTGGCTTCAGCTGACGAGAAGTGTATGCCATTTTTGAAAGTAGAAGAGGCAAGAGTAGACGTCAGGAGTCCTCACCAGAGAGAAAAGGGATGAGAAGCAAAGAAATCCTACTCTCCGATATAATATAGGACTCAAAATATTTTCAGTGTGTGCCTAGACTCGACCGTCAACGATTCGATCAATCAGTGGGGGCTTCTAGGTCGGAGATGGCTCTGATACCAACTTGTAATGCCCAGGATGGGACTATATCTCCTACGTGTCGAGGCACGACTTAGAGACATAACCCCATGCTAGAATGATCGCAAGTTTGGTATCTTTGCACAACTCATGTAAAAGATGGGGATGGAAAACATAAAATAGTTGGCTTACACTCGCAACGTCACACAAATGCATTACATGTTTCAATCATCATACAAATGAACATCACAGCCCATCTAAGGGTAAAATTCAAATGTCAAGATACCAAACATAATTTAAAACCACAGGTCGGATCGAATCCTAGTAGAAGTTCCACTACTGATCATCAGGATAACGAACATAGTAACGGCTACGCTCCTCGTCGTACTCCCAGTCTAGCTCAGTGCCATCACCAGGATAGCTCACCATCGGACCTGCATCTGGTGTGGTGAAGTAACTGTGAGCCACAGAGGACTCAGCAATCCCGTTCCCGGGTAACATGACTATCTAAGCCTTGGGTGTGGAACAAGGCTGAAGAAAGAATAAGAATAAGTAGTTGCAGCAGCACTAGCCTAGCTTACGTATAAGAGAGCGAGAAGAGAAGGTGCCTCGGTCGAAATATGATCACTAAGTGATCCTAACTAAAGCCAGTCAAACATAACCCCACCGTGTTCATCTCCCGAAAACCCTTTCGGAAAATGATAGTCACGGTACACACGCTGGTAGTGTATTGGAACATGGTGTCAAGTTTTCTACAACCGGATATTAACAAGCTCCCATCTGCCACATAACCGCGGGCACGGCTTTCGAAAGTTCATAACCCTGCAGGGGTGTTCCAACTTGGCCCATGACAAGCCCACGATCCGCGGAGTCGCAACTCCAAAGTGGGAAGACCCGAGTATTCTCGGAATCCCGTGCTCAAGATACTCCGAACTAAGGTAAGGCTAATCCAGCAAATCCTCCCGGTGTGCCGACACCCTGATAGTAGCCGCGTGTATCTCGTCTCAGGCCACGACTGGATGGGTGATGCTACGGGTTTTTACCAGACCTCGAGTTTCCTTGAGGTGGCCCCGCAGGACCCCCAGTTCGGACCAACACTCATGTGGAGCACTGGCCCGGGGTTGTTGATTAAGAAAGAGGGTTAATTACTCCCGATGCAAGTTTATTTAGTTGTTAGGCAAATAGTACCAATGTTGGGACTTGCTGGAAAAGACTTAGCACTTAGCGGTTTATCGAGGGGGCCCCATAAACCCCAACCGTGTGAGGAACGCATAATCAAGGAACATAACACCGGTTTATACGGTTCCTAGCGGCATGAGTGGAAAAAATCACCAAGCAAAAGGCTTAGCCTTCCACCCATTACCAATATATAGATGATTTCATTTTTAAGCATTTACATAGTGTGATATAACCCAACAAACTTCATCATGAAGCAAGCATCTTCGAACTTCACCTGCAACTAGCAACGCTATAAGAGGGGCTGAGCGAAGCGTACTTAGCCATTCAACGGTTTGCATAGGGTGGTTAAACATGGTCATGGTTACAAGTAGGAGGCTGACAGGAAAGACATGGGCATCGAAGCAAAACTATAGATCGAGACTACTAGCAATAGGCAAAAAAAGTAATGGTATCCGGGTTCGGTCATCTTGCCTGAAGAGTTGTCGTTCGGATCGTAAGAGGGGTCCTCGTGCTCAAACTCGGTAGTAACCTCGTGCTCGTACTCGTACTCGGTCTCAGCTTCCGGCTCTAATCAACACAACCACACAAGGCACGACTCAACAAGATGCAATGCGCACACAAAAATGATGGATGCATGACTTATGCACTAAGGGAGCACAATGAGTATGACAATATGCGATCAAGAAAAATTCTTCAAAACAAGATAACAATAGGATATTATGAATCTGCACGAAAAATCAATCAAGTTTCATATAAGACTTGCTGCAATCGGAGCTACGGGCTAAAAGTTACACACAAAACAATAAACATGCGAAAGCTGAAAATTACAGCAACATAGCAACTTCGGGGCACTAGATAAATAAGCTACAGCACTCAAACATCATGGCAAAGAGCATGAACATAAACTAGACATATCCTACAGCAAATAAGTCCATTGGTGCACCCCCAAAGGAGCCACGGATCAAAAGCAACAAGCTTGGACATATTGAACTTGACAACAAAAACCTCACAGCAGTAATTTATTGCAACTTGGGAGCAAAAGATAAATAAGCTACAGCCACCCAAATAAGCATGTGATAGCATGAATGGATAGCCAACAATATATACTACAAGGAATCATCAAGAGTCACCCCAAAACTATCATGGATTGGCCTAGAACAACAAGCAAACATGGCATCTGGAAATTACAGATTCCAGACTTAGTGAAATTTCACTAAGTGTTAAACAGCAGTTTCATCATGACATCTTCGTGAGCAAGTTTAAGTCACCTCAAAACTAAACATGGCAAGTGGTAAGCACCACAACAAAGTACACATGATGGTGATTCCAAAACACCTAAACATGCATCATGGAGACAAACACAATGATAGCAATGAGCTCCTCAAGTTGGCATTTCATAACAAGCTTAAAAACTTAACAGCCACATAGCACTTTGCAACGGAGATAAACATGGCAAGATAAAATCTATCATGCAACCTAAAGCATTTAACATGTAGAGCATGACAAGACGAACACGTGGACATGTCATTTGCATCATTCGGATAAACGAGCTCCAAGTTATCACTATGCAAAGATGGCATGAAAAACAACACTAACAGCAGTTTATATCAAGATGCACTCTTCCAACAGATATTTAAGCACCTAGATGAACTCAAACATGTATGGCATAATGGAATGAAACGTAGTGCAAGTCACCACGAACGTCTGGACATGTCATTCGCGCAAAACGGAGCACCACACAAAAAGATACCATCATCTGAATATTGCATCAGACAGCACAAAAACTGGGACTTAGAGGAAAAACTACCTCCTCCTAGATCTGGAAAAGTCAAACGGGCCTCGGGCTTCGTGGATCGGGCGGAGCAGAGGCGGATCGGGCGCGGGCCGGTGGAAGCGGATCTGGCGCGCGGGCCCGCGGATCCGGCCCGACGAGCTGGATCGGGGAGCCCTGCTCCCGATCTGAAGCGGCGGCGGCCTCTGCAAGCGCGGGCGGCTGGCTGTTCGGCCTCGGGCGCGGCCCACCGGCCCAGCAGAGCGGCGGCTCGGGGCAGCAGGGAGAGGCCCGTGGGGAGGAAGGGCGATGGAGCGGCGGCCTGGGGCTCGAGGCGCCCGAGTGGAGGCGGTATCGGGCCGGCCCACTGGGGGTTGGAGGCGCCTGGACGGAGGCGCGGCTGGGCCTCGAGGCTCGACCCGCGAAGGAGGCAGGCGGGACGGCCTAGGGTTTCGGCCCACGGGAGGGAGCCTGGCCCAGGGCGGAGGGGCGATCGGATCTGGCAGAGGAGATCGATCGGGAGCCCTTTCCGATCCCGAGCGGCGGCGCCGATGCTGGCTTCGGCCGACGGCGGTGGCAAGGGGGAACTGCGGGATGGCGCTGGGGAGATCGGGGCCGGCTGGAGCCGGCGGCCCCTCGCCGGATCTGGCCGGAGGACGACAGCGCCGGCAGAGAGGGCCCCGCGGTGGAGAGGTGGCGGTGAGGAGAGGCCCGGCGGTGAGGAGGAGGTGGCGGCGGTGAACTCCGGCGAAGGTCCGGCGGAATTCCGGCGAACTCTCCGGCGAGGTGGGGGTGGCTGGAGGAAGAAGAAGATGGGGGCTAGGGTTTCCTATATTTGGGGCAAAAATTGGGGAAGGTGGACAAATATATAGGCACAAGGAGCTAGGGTTGTCCAAATGGAGTGCGGTTTTCGGCCACACGATTAGAATTGGATGGCCTAGATGAAGGGAGTGGTTAGGATTGGTTTGGTGGGCTGTTGGAGGGGTGTCTTGGGCCTCAAAGTGGAGGCACTTTGAGCCCACGAGAATAACTGTTGGGGTAGCAAACGAACTCCAAACGCGACGAGATTTGACAGGCGGTTACACACAACAAAAAAACAACACACGACAAGTCTCGCGCCAAACCGGTAGGTCACGGGGACGCCACGGACACGTGAGGGAGCTCCGGAACGTGAAACGGACAACGGGAAGCAACGCGTGGAACCGGATGCAACCGACAACACAAATTCAATGCGATGCACATGACTACATGATATGAATGAATGCCACACACGCACACAACAAAACGACGAAAACCCGAAAACGAAGAACCCGGAATGGAATAGATGATGCCAGAGATATATTATATGCCCAAAAGGGAAAGTATTACATCCGGGGCATTACACTGATGGAGCTATTACCTGGTACCGGGCCAATATCGAAGAGACCATACCGGATGCCATCAAATGATCTGGAGGAGATCACGAAGCAGATTAAGGAGTTATTGGAGAAAGGATTTATTCGACGAAGTTCATCACCTTGGGGAGCCCAAGTGCTCTTGGTCGAGAAGAAGGATGGATCATTAAGAATGGTCATTGATTATCGGGCACTGAATGAAGTGACGATTAAGAATAAGTACCCGCTACCGATGATCAATGATTTGTTCGACCAACTTCAAGGAGCAAGTATTCTACAAGATCGATCTACGATCAGGATACCACTAGTTGAAGATCCGAGAGAAGGATATACCCAAGACAGCCTTCACCACAAGGTATGGGCTATATGAGTATACGGTTATGTCATTTGGATTGACTAACGCCCCTGCCTATTTCATGAGTACGATGAATAAGGTGTTCATGGAGTTCTTGGATAAGTTTGTCGTGGTATTCATCGATGATATCTTGGTGTACTCGAAGAACGAAGAGGAACACAAGGAGCATTTGCGTTTGGTTCTGGAGAAGCTCAGAGAACATCAGTTGTAAGCCAAGTTTAGCAAATGTGAGTTTTGGTTGAATGAAGTTGGATTCCTAGGACATGTTATATCAGGAGAAGGTATAGTAGTGGATCCTGTCAAGGTACAGGCAGTCACTAAGTGGTTGGCACCCACTTCAGTTGGAGATATCCGCAGTTTTCTGGGACTCGCAGGATATTACCGGAGATTCATAGAGAATTTCTCCAAGATTGCAAAGCCTATGACGGCATTGCTGAAGAAGGACACCAAGTTTTATTGGACTGAAGAGTGGGAAGAAAGTTTCCAGGAGTTGAAGAAACGTTTGACGACAGCCCCAGTGCTGATCTTGCCAGATATACGCAAGGACTTCCAAGTGTATTGCGACGCTTCACGCTTAGGACTTGGAGGAGTACTCATGCAGGACGGAAGAGTTGTTTCTTATGCATCCCGTCAACTTCGACCGCACGAGTTGAATTATGCTATGCATGATTTGGAGCTAGAAGCAGTAGTGCATGCGCTCAAAACCTGGAGATATTTCCTCATTGGAAATCATTGTGATGTGTACACGGATCACTAGAGTTTGAAGTACATGTTTCACTCAGAAGGAGCTGAACCTCAGACAGAGGAGATGGTTGGAGCTTATAAAGGATTATGATATGAAGCTGCACTATCATCCTGGCAAGGCCAATGTCGTTGCAGACGCTTTGAGCCAAAAGAGTTATGCCAATACCCTAGTAAAGGGAGGATTGCCAAAGGAGTTAGCAGAAGACCTCAGGGAGCTTCGTTTGGAGATAGTTCCTATAGGTTTTGTTGCAACATTGGAGGTTTAGTCAACATTGTTGGGAAAGATACGAGAAGCCCAGAAGGATGACAAAGAGATTTCCGAGATAAAGGAGAAGATGAGTGAAGGAAAAGGAAAGGGTTTTTGTGAGGACGAACACGACACCTTATGGTGTGAGGACTGAATCTATGTGCCCAACAACGCCGAGATCAGGAAGTTGATATTACAGGAAGCACATAATTGACCATATTCGATACACCCTGGAAACACTAAGATGTATTTGGATTTGAAGGAATGTTTCTGGTGGACGGGAATGGAGAAGGATATCGCGGAGTATGTAGCCGTATGTGATGTATGCCAGAGAGTGAAGGCAGAACATCAGAAGCCAGCAGGATTACTACAGCCTATGTCGATACCCGAATGGAAGTGGGACAAGCTTGGCATGGACTTTATCACCGGATTACCCAAGACCAGATCGGGATATGACTCAAACTGGGTAGTAGTGGATCGCTTGACCAAAGTAGCCCACTTTATCCCCGTGAAAACCACGTATACCAGTGCGAAGTTGGCCAAGATATACATGACCAGGATCGTATGTCTACACGGAGTTCCGAGGACCATCGTATCCGATAGAGGAACACAGTTCACCTCAAAGTTTTGGCACCAGCTACACCAGACTTTGGGAACTAGGCTGGATTTCAGTACAGCTTATCACCCGCAGACCGATGGACATACCGAGAGAGTCAATCAGATTCTGGAGGACATGTTGAGAGCTTGCGCAATAGATTATGGATCTAGTTGGGATGACAACTTGCCTTATGCGGAGTTCTCGTACAACAACAGTTACCAAGCCAGTTTGAAAATGGCACCGTTCAAAGCATTGTATGGGAGGAGATGTCGAACGCCGTTTAAGTGGGATGAAGTCGGAGATCGTCAGTTATTTGGACCAGATCTGATCAAAGAGTCAGAAGAGAAGGTTAAGCTGATTCGAGAGAGACTGAAGGTAGCCCAATCCAGGGAGAAGAGTTATGCAAACTCGAAGCGCAAAGGAAGTAGTCTATGAAATCGGAGACAGAGCGTACCTGAGAGTGTCACCTCTGCGAGGAGTTAAACGTTTCGGAGTTAAGGGAAAGCCAGCCCCGAGATTTGTGGGACCGTACCGTGTTTTGGAACGTATGGGAGAGGTTGCCTACAAATTGGAGTTACCCGAAGGATTTTCAGGAGTTCACGACGTAAATCACGTTTCCCAGCTTAAGAAGTGCCATGCGGAGATGGCCGATATTCCTTTAAGAGACACAGTGCCCCTGGAAGCAATTCAGTTGGATAGTGATCTAACTTACGAGGAGAAACCAGTCAAGATCCTCGAGTTCGCGAGCAGAGTTACCCGCAGCAAGGTTATCAAGTTTTGCAAAGTTCAGTGGAGTCACCCTACCAAATATGAAGCGACCTGGGAACGAGAGGATGATCTACGCAAGGACCACCCACACCTATTTTCTAGCCAACCCGAATCTCGAGGGCGAGATTCATTCTAAGGGGGGTAGGTTTGTAACATCCCAAATTTTAAATTTGGAATGTTATACATAGATCATATTGCATAGCATGTTTTATTGCATTTGTGTGTTGCGATCCTCGAAAATTATAAGCAACTCAAGGACCCGCTGAGAGAGTTGTGGATTTTACCGTTTCGTATTTGAGTTTCTCAAATACCGGTACGGGGATCACTTTGGTTTTATTTATTTTTCTCTCCTAAAAATATTTCTTAGTAAAATATATGAGCAGAGATAATATGACTTCTCCAACATAAAAGAAATATTGGAGGAAAAATATTAAAATCACTTTTGGATTTTTATTCGGATTTATTTGCAATTTTATTTGCATAGGAAAAACACGCGTTTTTCAAAATTGCATTTAGGTCCGGGAAAATGTTCACTTTGTCCTAATTATTATTAGAGGACGGTGAAAATTTATTTCGGATTTTTTTTCGAGTCCGTTTAGTATTTCTTTTGTCTTTTTCTTTCGGTGTCAGGACCGTTTTAAAAAAAATCGGACCGAACTGGGCCGAAGGCCCAGCCGTCCCGCCGCGCCACCGCCTTCCTCCCAGGCGGAGTCCGCTCGCCGCACGAGCGCACTGCCGTGGCCGACTCGGCCTCGCTGCCGCCTGGCCCCCTCCCCAAGCCAGCCGCCCCCCGGGCCCCTTTAAATACGGCCCCCTCTTCATCGCCCCCAACCACCGCAGCCGCAGCCGCGCACTACCACCGCCGCAGCCTGTGTCGCCGCCAGCCGCCGCACTCCGCCGCCGCCTTGCCCCGCCGACTCGCCGGAGCCCGCCGCCGTCCCCGCCACCGGAGGTAGCCGCCGCGGCCGTTCTCGTCGCCGCAAGTTTCTTTTAGAAAACCACTCGATTTTTTACAAACCCTAGATCTATTTTTTTAAACAGGTCGGTTCGGTTTTTTCGGTTTAGTTAAACAGCGGACGTTCGTTCGTACGTTCGTTTTAACGAACGTTGTTCGCCCGTTAGTCACAGACAACGAACGTTCGTTCGTTAGCCTGTTCGTCCGTTTTTCTTTTTCAGGGTTTTTCCGCGATTATTTTCGATCGCGATTTCTGCCCTGATCTTCTTTTTAGTTTTTCTTTTCGCTCATAAGTCGGAATCAGGCGATTCAAGCGCCCGGTTCTTCGTCTCAAAGCCCCCTTTCCGTTTAACCAACTTGAACAAGGTTTTGCTACTGTAAAATTTGACTTTAGATCAATCTAGTAAATGGATCTTGTTTCTTTCGCAGTTTGAGTTTCGTTGCTCCGTTTGTTTTGTTTCTTTTTGCAAATCGGAGTTCTTAAGTTGAACTTTCTGGTTAAATATTCTTGTTGGAGTTTTGTCAGTGCATCTTTTCTTGGTTGCTTATGTATGATATTGTTTGATTGCGATAGAATTCCCGGAGTGTGAAGCGTGCTACTACGAGTCCCTAGGTTTTGCGAATCATCAGCAAGGCAAGTAACACTTTGATCATACCCCTTTATTACCCAGTTTTTATGCATTAGATCAAACCCTCACACATTGCATGAGTAGGATCTCTTTACTTGTGGGTCTGGGAAGTAGATTGAGGTAGAACCTATTACCTGCTTTTTTTCAAACCCTAGGAGTTACTTCTACGTTATGCTTAGGTTGCCATGCTATGCTCGTAGACGTGGTTTGGGTTTGAGTGTATCCATGACAGATGTGACATGTTAATTACTGGTTCAACTTAAGGTGGCTACTTGAATACACATCTGGGTGGATTGGTTGCAGGGCACCTGGGGAATCCAGTGTTGTCCTAGGAAATCCCGGGGTACCGTGTGATTTTTCCTATGGAATGCCACCCAGGCTCAAAGGGATCATAAAACTATTCATGCTAGAAACTTCCGTGTGCAACCACAATGCCATTATGGGCTCTGGCATAGTTTGAGTAAGTTGTGTGAGCTCTTTCGGTGGTGGACTAGCAGATGTAGGGGAAAGTAGGTGTATGGGTCCACCCGAGGTAAAGAGTAAATGCTTCTGAAAGACTGTGTCTCGGTCATCGTTTCTCAAACAATATGCAGTGCGAGAAATCCAATGGAGGAGATCAAGTCTTGTGGGGAAAAGTGCGCAAACCTCTGCAGAGTGTACAAACTAATCATGATTAGCCGTGTCCTCGGTTATAGACATCTTGAGTATCTGGTACTTGAATTATTGGTCAATCTCATCACTCTAAAAATTAATTTGTTGGGTTAATGATGACTACTTTAATTGGGATTGAGTTGGAGGTACCTTCTCAATATTGTTTCAACTACCTTGATAGTTAAAATTAAAACTTATTCCTTTGTTGTAGGGGAAAATTGGCTTTATGGAAAAATCTTAACCTTAGATCCTACACCAGCCAAATATGCATATAGTGTAGCCTTTATTCTGTTACTTGTTCTACTGTGTTATCTTGCCAGCATATTCCATGTGCTGACCCGTTTCGGGCTGCAACATGTTACGTTGCAGACTTTTCAGAAGAAGAGGAAGGTGCGCTAGGTCGTTTGTCATGCACTCAGCTATGCCGCTGGAGTTGATGGACTCACTTATCTTCCAAGCCTTCCGCTGTTATTTTGTTAGATGGCCTTATGCCCCATAATTTTGTAATAAGTTCTCTTTTGAGACATTCGATGTAATAAGTGTGTGATTGCCACTCTGTTATAAATCCTTCAAGTACTGTGTGTGTCAGCATTACCGATCCAGGGATGACACAGAACACAGAGACTTCGATCCATTCGGATCGCGGTTACTACACATTCCGACTGACCTGAGTGAGCAGGCACTTCTGGATCATGCGCATAAAGGTCGCACCGGCATTTTTGAGGCCGAATGGCATGGTGATATATTGAAAACACGCGAAAGGGGTGATGAAAGCAGTCTTTATTTCATCTTGTCCGTACAGTCGGATTTGATGGTACGCGGAGTACGCATCAAGAAATGATAATCGCTCGCACCCCGAAGTGGAATCCAATATTTGGTCAATGCGAGGGAGTGGAAAATGATCCTTCGGGCAGGCCCGATTTTTATGCTTGAAATCAATACACATACGGAGCGACTTGTCCTTCTTGGGAACCATGACGACGTTGGCGAGCCACTCGGAGTGGTAAACTTCACGTATAAACTCTGCTGCTAGAAGCCGAGCCACTTCCTCGCCAATCGCCTTTCTCTTCTCTATTGCAGAGCGATGAAGATGTTCCTTCACAGGCTTAACTTTCGAGTCAACTCTTAGACGGTGCTCAGTCAGCTCCCTGGGTGCACCTGGCATGTCGGATGGTTTCCATGCAACGATGTCCCAGTTCTCACGGAGGAACTGGATGAGCACGGCTTCCTATTTGTTGTCGAGTGTTGTTGAAATGTTGGTTGGAGCAGCTTCGGAATCACTCGGATGAACGTGAACCTTCTTCGTCTCTCCTGTCGACTGAAAAGCAAATTCAGAAGCTGGTTTCTTTGAGCGCATCAAGTCAGTCGGATCAGCATTCCTCTTGTACTCCTCCAACTCCACCACTGCCATTTGCCCATCAGCGATCTTGCGACACTACTGAAGACACTCTTCAGCTCTGTGTCTATTTCCTGTAACAGTGATTACGCACTTAGGACTGGGCATCTTAAGTTTGAGGTACACATAACATGGTGGGACCATGAAACATGCGTAAGCGGGGCGGCCAAGGATAGCATGATAAGCATTGTGAAAGTCCACCACCTCAAATGTCAGCTTCTCCTTCCGGAAATTCTTCGAGTCACCGAAAACCACGTCCAGGGCAATATGGCTAAGTGATTTCGCCTTTTCCCCTGGAATGACTCTGTGGAACTGCATACTGCTTTCGCTGAGTCGGGACATCGGAATGCCCATCTGAAAGGACATGCGGTGCCCCCATGTGTGGTTTTGGTAATTGATGACAATCTCTATGGACTAATGGTTTCCTTGAGTTATATTTGAAGGATTTGTCCATAGGCTTTTCTTGGAGTCCATTTGTTGGTTTCAAGGAGAGTTTGTGTTGACCAAGGTGCTATTCAATGATTTACCTAAAGATTGGTCATGTGAGAGGTTGATCAAGACTAAGTCAAAGAGTGAACCAAGTTGATCAACACACAAAGCGTAGAAGATGTACCAAGAGGGATCAAGTGATCCTATGGCATGGTAAGCATTGTCAATTACTCTTTGTGTACCAACCCATGGTCTTCGTGAGAGTTCTTTGTGGGTTTAGGTTGCGGTGTGCAAGTTCAAGTAGATCATCACGAAGAGACCATATGCTTGAAGCTTGCCGTCCATTGTGGTGGCAATGGACTTGTGAATATGTGCCAAAGAGTGGCTCACCCATAGTAGAGTATGGGGGGGCAATCAACTAGTCTTCACCGAGCCAACGCAATCAAGAAAGGTGGTCTAACTTGAGAAAGTCAAGAACGTCATCATCTAGCTCAAGTGGACTTTGTGCAAGGAAAAGGTTTGCCCTTGATAGGTTTTCTATTTTACCGGTCTCATGGTGGTAGTCGGGAGACCGGGTTATAGGATCAATTGCCGTACTATCAAGGGGGGCTCTTGATGAGTAGCTTGATTGTACCGTTCGTAGAGAACTCAAACCATTGCATCCTTGCATCATCTTTGTTGGTTCTTATTTGGTTCTTCTCCTTGTGAAATTTGGAGCTTATGGTCATTTCCATGACAAGCTCGAGTTCATCGAAAACAGAGTTCACATGTGTCTTCTATGATGTTTTTGATGTTGGGGGTTTTGCCGGTTCTCTTTGTGGGTCTTAGAGCTTATGGTCATCTTGATGACAAGCTCGAGTTCATCAAAACGGAGTTCACATGCATCTTCTATGATGTTTTCGATGTTGGAGGTTATGTCGGTTCTTCTCTAATGGAGGATTCACTCCTCTTTATGCTAGGCATACCTCCCCTGCCTTTATGTCGGTTATCTCTTACCCGAGCCCTTTACTTATGCACTTTACTTTGTGATAGCCATATTGTTTCTTGTCATATATCTTGCTATCACCTAGTAGTTTATCTTGCTTAGCATAAGTTGTTGGTGCACATAGGTGAGCCTAGTTGTTGTAGGTTTTGTGCTTAACAAATTAACCGCTAGGTTTATTCCGCATTTTTCCAAGCCTAAACCATAATTATTTTAAAGCGCCTATTCACCCCTCCCCCCTCTAGGCGACATCCACGGTCTTTCACCATCCCCTTTAGGGTCTCATCGTAGAGTATGTTTAGCCCACTTCCACCATCCATGAGCACCTTGCGTAACCGAGTGCCTCCCACTACTGGATCGACCACCAGCGCTTGCGCCCAGGGGTATGATACTTCTCCAACGTATCTACTTTTCCTAACACTTTTCCTCTTGTTTTGGACCCTAATTTGCATGATTTGAATGAAACTAACCCCGGACTGACACTGTTTTCAGCAGAACTACCATGGTGTTGTTTTTGTGCGGAAATAAAAGTTCTCGGAATAAAGCGAAACTTCGCGAGGATTTTTTATACAATAAAAAAATACTGGAGCCAAGAACCACCGGAGGGGGGCACCTGGGTGGGCACAACCCACCAAGGCGCGCCCCCCTCTCCTGGCACGCCAGGTGGGTTGTCCCCACCTGGTGGCCCCGCAGACGCCAACCCTAATACTATAAGTTCACAATCATCCAGAAAAAATCATGGAGAAAGAATTATCGCTATCTACGAGATGGAGCCGCCGCCACCTCCTGTTCTTCCTCGGGGGGGGGCAGATCCGGAGTCCGTTTGGGGCTTCGGAGAGGGGGGTCTTCGTTATTTGTCATCACCAACCCTTCTCCATCGCCAATTCCATGATGCTCCCCACCGGGAGTGAGTAATTCCTTTGTAGGCCCGCTGGTCGGTGAGGAGTTGGGTGAGATTCATCATGTAATCGAGTTAGTTTTGTTAGGGCTTGATCCCTAGCATCCATTATGTTCTTGGATTGATGTTGCCATGACTTTGCTATGCTTAATGCTTGACACTTTGGGCCCGGTGCCATGAACTCGGATCTGAACCGTTTATGTTATCATCATTATATCCATGTTCTAGATCCAATCTTGCAAGTTATAGTCACCTACTACGTGTTATGATCTGGCAACCCCGGAGTGACAACAATCGGAACCACTCTCGGAGATGATCGTAGTTTGAGGAGTTCATGTATTCACTATGTGTTAATGCTTTGTTCCGGTTCTCTATTAAAAGGAGGCTTTAATATCCCTTAGTTTCCAATATGGACCCCGCTGCGACGGGAGGGTAGGACAAAAGATGCCATGCAAGTTCTCTTAATAAAGCATGTATGACTATTTACGGAATACATGCCTACATTATATCGATGAACTAGAGCTAGTGTTGAATCGCCCTAGGTTGTAACTGTCTCATGATGAATATCATCCAACAAATCACCGATCCAATGACTACGAATTTGTCCCATATTGATCTTGCTATGTTACTACTGTTGTTGCTACTATTACACTTGCTACAAAATTACTACTATCACTGCTACTGTTACTATTGATGTTGTCACTACTATCAAAACTATCGAACTACTTTGCTACTGATCACTTTGTTGCAGATAATTAATCTCCAGGTGTGGTTGAATTGACAACTCAGCTGCTAATACCTTCAAATATTCTTTGGCTCCCCTTGTGTCGAATCTATAAATTTGGGTCGAATACTCTACCCTCGAAAACTGTTGCTATCCCCTATACTTGTGGGTTATCAGGGTAGCAACATGAGCGGGGTGATCCGACTAATCAAAAGTGATGGGAGTTTTCGACCACCTGAGGTATGTTGTAGTCACTAGAGCAGCCATATTCACCTCCCGATTGATGACTTTCAGACGGCTTTTACTTTCCACATCAGCGAAAATCACCAGAGTGGCATTGACTGTGGGATAATCCTCAGCCTTTTCTTCTTCATCTTCGTCGGGACTCTTCTCACTCCGCTGGCTTTCGTCAAACTACTGGATCAGCAACCTGCACTGTCGAGTGGTGTGCTTGGGTAGGATTAGATTACCCTCTTCGTCTTTTTTGTGGGGATGGCACATGGCAGATCAAGGACATCCTATCGCGACTGGAACTTTTTCTTCTTGGGTATCCAATTCTCTTTGGCTTTCCCCTTGTTCTTGGCCTGCGCAGCCAGAGCAGCTGCTTCTGTTTGATTCGGGCCTTCAGCCTTTCGCTTCGGTTTCCGGCTGGGATTACTGTTACCAAGGTCAGGTTCATCGGCCTTTCCCTTGCCACTACGCGGACGGTCTTCTTCCTCGCCATTCGATTACCGAGTGGTTATCTCCATCATTCGACTCATCGTCAAGGTTCCGGACCGACCGAACTTCAGGATGAGCTCTGTATCTGATGCCGGTCTTAAAGGCGCAAACTACTTGGTGTTTAGTGACATTCTCGACTGCGTGATGTAACATGGTCCAGCGTTGAATGTAATCTCTCAAAGTTTCATTCGGCTTCTGAACATAATGTTGCAATTCAGTCAGCCTGGCGGGGCGCTTGCACGTTCCTTCAAAAGTTCTGATGAACACTCAAGTGAGATCCTCCCAGCAATATATACTGGAGGGAGCCAACTGATTCAACCACGCCCGGGTTGACCCTTCTAACATCAAGGGCAGATGCTTCATGGCGACATAATCATTTCCACCGCCAATCTGTACAGCCACTCGGTAATCTTACAACCATGTCTCTGGCTTTGACTCACCAGAACTTGTTCACTCCTGTGGCCAACCTGAAGTTTGGTGGTATCTCTGCGACTCGTATGGCCCTGCTAAAACACTCGGGACCAGAGACGAACGGGCCGCTTCCACTTGGACGATCTCTGTCCAAGTTCTCTCAGTGGGCTCTGCCTCTGTCGACTAGATTCTGTACGAGGACTGACCTTGCGTTGAACCCTGGATCATGGGGATCATGCGATCATCGTCGCTCATCGCTGAACTGGCGCCTGTCGTCATACCACCGGGGCGCATACGGCTCGTCCCTCGGAGGGGGCATTGGCGCTCGAGTGCGGTCATCGCGGTGATGTCGTGGAGCAAACCGTTCATGGCCTTGCTCCAGGTACTGATTCTGGTGATAGCCGCGATCTTCATGCAGCGGGGGCGATCTTGGGCTATGAGTCGTCTGAACCGTGTCTGCTCTGACTGATCTGTTGTGTATCCTATTGCGTGACTGAGAAACGGCCAAATTCTTCTCCCCGGCTGCTCTGAGCAACGCTCGAATCTATCTGAGGCCTTGTCCTACCTCAGATCGAGATGGCCGGATGGGCTCTGCAATCCGTGCTACAGCTGCCAAGTTCTGAATCGGGGTGCGGAATACCTGGAACTCATCTGGTGATTCACTCTGAAACAATTGCCGTTGCCGTCGATTGGAGCTCTGGGGTTGCCTGCGAGCGCGGTCTTCGAGTGACTTCTGGAGCACTTCAAGACGCGTGCTTTCAGCCAGAGTGGCTACGCGCATGGCCTCCAAGGCATGGGCCTCGGTGGTGGCGCCGGCGATCGGAGTCTAGAGGACTTGCTCGCTCTTGCGTCGTAGTTCCTCTCTCTGCTCAATGGTGAGAGGTTGCGGGTAGTACTCGTCGTTGGCGTGCGTCGGACCCCCGTCTCCGACCGCATCCCGAGAATAGCACGGCGGGCTATGGGAACCAGCCATGAGTACCTCAGGAGCTGGGTCGCTGCTCTCGCACTCTGAAGGAATATTCGAGTGATCGGAGGCCTGATCGAACAAGTTGTAGTGGGAGCTGTCGGGCTCGATTGCCGTGACGTGTTGAAAGATGACTGCCAAGCCACTACATGCTTCACCCATCGCTCGAGCCGCGAGCGACCGGATCGCCTGCGACGGCGAGCAACGATAGTGGAAAACACCGTCGAGGCCGACTGGTACTGAGCCGACCATTGTCGAAGGAGGACGTCGTAGGAGCTCACACGGAAGTGCGCCGCCTAGCGAATAGGGAGGGCCTCGACATCCAACGGGGCCTCTTGGAGCCACACTGATTCGTTGGCGACGAAGCTGAGAGCGCCGAATCGGATCTTGCGACCAAGGGACAATCCGCCGTCGGAAACCATGGTGATGATGAAAAACGCAACTACGCCGAAAGTCGCCTAGATGCCTGCCCCATGGTGAGCGCCAACTGTCATGGGAGAGAGTATGACAGTAGAGGTAGGGGGTACGTAAGAGGGCAGAGTCCGGCTACGGCGAGGTTGTACACTCGAATTTACGAGTCCAGGCCCCTCTCGGAGGACGTAACGACCCTATGTCTCGGTGATGCGGGAGCTTTGTTGTATGGAGTATTGTGTTACAGAGGATGTGAACCCTTGTGTACGAGTAGAAGGGCGGCTTATATAGAGTGCGTTGGCCCCTTATCAATGTTGTCGTTCCCCAAGGGTTCAATGTAGAGGATTTAAGGCGCGAGCATTACAGGTAACGTCGGCAAAGTGGTATTTATTGTGGCGACTTGATCGCATGACCATTGCTATCTTCGAGTGACCTTCGGTCTCCTGTCATCGAGTGGTTCCAGGTGCTCCGAGTGAATAGAGACGATCGAGTGACGACGAAGCCTCCGAGTGGATCCGGTGTCGAGTGGCTCGTGGCCTCCAGGTCTTTCAGTCGGTGACTTCTCCCTAGTTTTGTAGGACTTGTCTTCTTGTATGTGGCACCCTAGGGGAGGGTATGTAGGTCCGGCCTAGGACCCTACCTCTAGTACATGTCATCGTCAGGGCGGTTGTGGCTTCAGCATCGTCCTTGGTTGACTCGGCGTGGTTGGCCTGATTCAAATCTGGATGGCTTCGTGGTGGTGATCCAGATCTAGTCTATCAGGTGGTGGTGGCTCCACACTGTGTTGCGGCGACCTCCTGTAGCTCCACCACTACGATGGTCATCGAAAGATCTTTGGGAGGGTTCATCTCTCTAGATCTGATGGTTGACTTCAGCGTTGAGTTGCAAACTATGGATGATGGCTTGACATAGAGGGATGGTTGTGAAGTTGCGACGGTCACACATCTCATGTAGCTGCTAGGATCACAAAAAATAGTGGAGAACAGTGACTTCGATGATGGTGCTACTCGAGCGCCAGGTCTTGAGCTCCAGGATGAAAGCCTATGTCTGACCCAAGTTGGTTAAACATGGTAATGATGATGCTTTTTTACACCGTTATCTTGTTGAAGGCATTGCTCGAATATGCTCAGACTGATTCTGAAAGGTGAAAACCTTAATTCTGGCCTTCGTGGCCCGGTCCGGTGATGGCGGTGCTTGACCGTCTCTCCCTTCTTTAAGGCATTTTTATTGAAGTACATTGTCGCATGTGTACCGTCATGATACAATTGGTGCGGATATGATCATTGCCGCAATTTGTCGATCGTAGATCTGATCGCTTTTGGGTTTTTCCTTTTTTTTCTCGCCTACACATACCTTTGTTCTTATATGACTTTGCTAGTTTTCAGTGTGTTTATGTTCGTGTGTTGATGTTAGCTATATGCATTCTAACTATGCAGAGTTTGGGTGTGTACTCATCGTGTTTGTATCCTCTTAATGCTCCATTTTTTAGCCAATAAAATTCACCATTTATGGGAAAATATGACCTTGTCTAGGGACAATTATTCTTAGCTCGAGCTTAAATGAGCTTGGATGAATAATGAAGTCATAAAAAAATATAATATTCTGATTTTTGGTACAAACCGTTGACAAATGTTCTAAGTGCTCACAAAATTTCATTATGAAATCACATTCATGGAAGTCGTGGCAAAAAACAAAACCGATGCTCCAAAAATATCACTTTCAAAAGAAATTTGGAGTGCTGTTTTTTTCCCACGACTTCCATGTATTTCATTTCAAAACAAAAATTTGCAAACTCTGGAAACATTTGTTAAGTTTACCTGAAAATGTCATATTTTTTAAAAAAATTGTTGCTTATGGCGAGCTCATTTGAGCTCGCGGGCTGTTGGGGACTTTCCTCTTCACTAGCTTCTACGTACTCCTCCGTAAACTAATATAAGAGTGTTTAGATCACTATTTTAGTGATCTAAACGCTCTTATATTAGTTTACAGAGGGGGTACTACTCAACTATATATGTCTGTATTTCATACAAGAAAATGATATATGTCACTATTTGCTTTCTTTGAGTCTAAACATACTCCACTTTATTGATTATAAAAGTTCATAGGGATAAGATGTAAATCCGGGGGATCAAGGAGCAACACTTGGCGTCCTAAAGAAAAGCCTAGATTATGCTTAGCGGGGCTATGTGCCTCAAGATTAGTTTCTCTTCCTTCGAAGATGAAGAAACTGCGAGAAAATTACTGAAATATAAGATTAATCTTCTTAATAATGCTAGAGTGTAGCATACCTATATTTTCGTGGATATCTTTTATCACACCTTGACAGTCTGAAGCTATCTGTATGTTTGCAAGTGATAAGTCAAGGGCAAGTGAGAGCGCTTCTCGACAAGTCAATGCCTCCAATGATGTTGGGTCAGTCACACCCTAGCATTATCGTGGACGAGCCTAAATATTTTCCAGTGGAATCCCTGCAAACTGCATTATAAGTCTGTTCCATTGCGTCACGTGACATGTCACCACCCACACAAATTTTTGCAGTTTCTGTAGGTGGCGGGATCCATCTATGATGTTGTCTCGGAGGTGTTTGAACAACTACATGTTGCTTCAAAGGTTTGCAAATCTAAAGGTCCCTTAGATAATTCTTGACAAACTGGTTAGTAGCTAACGCCCCTGACATACATGCTCTCAAGCGGTATGGACTCCATATGTCGCTATTTTCTAGCTGAGTGTTGCGATACATATCAGTGCGGTCGTCCACGGGTGTTCTTACGTGTGTCGGTCCATTAAAGAATCGAGACGCCCTGAATTGA
This sequence comes from Secale cereale, assembly GCA_902687465.1. NCBI lineage: Eukaryota > Viridiplantae > Streptophyta > Magnoliopsida > Poales > Poaceae > Secale > Secale cereale. Next base: position 467,749,630 of record LR738713.1, on the reverse strand, counting down.
TTGGCTATGAGGGGTTTTAGGAAGCTTATCAGCTAGTTTTAGGAAGATTCTGGGCTTGTATTTTTTTCCTTTTTTGAATTTTCCACTTTTGGAATTTTTATTTATATTTTTTTATTTGGTTTTCATTTTCGTTTATTTCTGCGTTCTGTTTTCTTTGTTTTATGTTTTCCTTTCTATTTATTATTTTTTACTTTCCTTTTATTTTTAAAGAATTCATGAATAATTTTTCAATTTGCAAAATGTGTTCGAAATCATGAAAACTTTCCACACCCATGAATATTATTTGAATTCAAGTATATTTTTAAAATTCATGAACATTTTTATAATTCATGAACATTTTGTGGATTCATGAACATTTTACAAATTCAGAAATATTGTTCAAATTCGCAAACATTTTTAAAATCCTGTTTTTCTTCGAACTGTATTTTTTAAAAATTCACGTAAATGTTCAAATTTGTGATTATCTTTTAAATTCATGGATATGTTTTCAAATTCACGAACATTCTTCAAATTCAGGAGCACCTTTTCCAATTGGCGGTTTTTATTTGAATTTATGATCAATTTTAAAATTCGTGAACATTTTTGAATTTAAATAAAATCAAGCAAAATTAAAAAAATCATGTGCATTTGTCGCTGATCTCGAATAGAACTCTAAACGTAGAGGGGTGGACCTGGGTACCATTATTCGGCCAAACTTTTCCCAATTTAAAATTAGCACGTGAGGATGGTATTTACCATTTGACACACGCCAGCATTAACAAACTGAGAATGGGGAATGAATGTGTAAACAATAACACTTGTAGGGCAACAGTTGTTCATCGCCATCACATAACTGCATCCTAATACTATTTGTAAACCAGTGTTGTGTGTAGTATGCAGTAACTTCTTTCCAGCCTTCTGATGTCCAAGAGAGATTGGAATTTGAGAACGAACTTGCTAAAACAGATTCTGCGAGACCTAAATATTAAATGACGGGAAACAACAAGCACCACTCAACTAAGCACATATCAGGGTCCTGAAAGCTGAAGAATATAATTGCAGTATTAGTCACAGAATCTAACAAAGAGTCATCGCAAACTACAACTATTATGAAGCTTCAAATTAAAATGATGCTAGAGTAGCCATTGGGAAAGACACACATTTCATTATTATGAACACATGTACAAAACAACGGCACACGGTCCCGTACAACTAAAACATTATTCCCCGGGCTGAAAAGTACTCCCTCTGTTCAACAAATATAAAATATGTTCTATTTTTTTCCTCATTTTAGTGTTTGTCCACTCATTTCAATCCGTATGTAGTCCATATTAAAATATCCAAAACATCTTATACTCGCTCCATATCATAATATAAGACTTGTTTTGAATAACAATTATGAGAACCAGACAGCTACAATCCAGAACAGAACATAAGTTTTGAGGATACAAATACCTAAATGTGCAACATACAAAACATACTACATTTCATGCGAACGATCAAAGAGAAGCACAGAACTCAAAACACACAAATGCCTATCCTAAGCAGTACAGGTGCTTAACTGCACAAGTACTCGACTAGGCAGTTAGCTTCTGTAGCACAACTGTCACTTCCACACATGCTAACCGCAATTTAACAGTCTTTCAGTATAAAAAGTGAATCCCAACTAACATAAGGCTATGCTATATATTGGTGACACAATGGTACATACAAAATTATGGATGTACTACCATGTATTCCCTCCGTTCCTAAATATAAGTCTTTTTAGAAATTTCAATATAGACTACATACGGATGTATATAGACATATTTTAGAGTGTAGATTCACTCATTTTGCTCCGTATGTAGTTCATATTAAAATCTCTAAAAAGACTTATATTTAGGAACAGGAGGAGTAACAAAATTGCCCTTCCTACAGTGCCATTCATTAAGAAATCCCAAGAAGGGCATATGTTCCTACATTCCTTTCGAAGAGTAATGTCTCAAACGATTCATTAGCACCCTTGCTGTTACTAGATGCACTGACAGGAAAAAGCCGTAGCCAGCCACGGCAAAGAGACTAGTACTAGATCAAATGATACTACAACTATACAAGGTCAGAACAGGTGAAATCGCATTATGTTCAAATTCACAATATCTGGTCATCTACTGTCATTGCTCTCCACAAGGGAATTTTTTAATGCTGGCCTCTTTATGCTCTTGCCAGAGGTACCTTTAGATGTCCCAAGTTTCTTGACTGGACTTCTTAATGATGTTGTACAATTTTGTGAATTTTGCTCTCTAATATTCCTTGTAGGCATTATTTCATCAAGAGCCTTGCACAGTGCCTCTTTAGCAATTTCATAGCGCTCAGTGGATGTTGAGCCCTCTTTTGCACATTTGATTGCATCATAGCAAAGATCATTGTACCTTGAAGTTGAAGGATCCTCACAGTATCCCCTTAGTTCAATGTAGTTATCCAAGGTGACAGTACTTTTTGCATGCTTTGTCCAGCGTTTCAAGACATAGGCCTTTGGAAGGAAACGCACTCCTTCGATGATGAAAACTCGAAGAGCATGCCTGCACAAGATTCCACAGCTCTCAAATAAGCAACAACTACAGCACACTGTACTTTGATCTGGACTGAAAGAGACAATATGTGCCTCCTCGTCACCATCATCTACTGTCAGGCGGTACTTGTGTAGCATGCTATCCTCGAGCCTCTCTGCATGGTACCCAAAGGACTCGGCAAATTGCTCCTGAAATATATCAAACACTTTCCTAGAAAATACTAAACCTGCTTGTTTCTCCACTGGTGAAGCAGTCCTCAGTGCTGGTAGCTGAAACATTGTCAGATAATCCGCCTGGGCTTCTTTCGCATGGAAATTACAAATAGCTTGTTCAAGTTGCTGCACAGCCACCTGTAATTGGGTCTTGGACGAGAAGTATGTATCTATAATCTTTTCAAGATTTTCACAGCTTTGTGCAAGCAGGTTTCTGGCATGAAATGATTGCTTTGTGTATGCAGGGGCCCATCGTTTGCGAATATCATAAAGAGACTGTAAATGTTCATTATTTCTAAAGCCATGTTTCATGAGAACTGATTCCCAAGATGATTCAAATGATTCTTCTATTCTGCATCCATCAATGCACTTTCTCAGATCAGTTATGAAATGGTCTAGTCCTGGATAAATACTATGCAACTCCTCCTTGACAGTGCCTAATATATGCTTTTCACAGAAAATATGATAGGTGTCAGGTAATACCTTGGCAGCTGCAGCTGCCATCTCTTGGTTCAGCTCTGTTACGAAAGAAACAGGAGGCCTCACATGCATGGCTTCAAGCCATTTTTCAAATAACCATACAAATGATTCTTCAGATTCATCAACAAGTAGTGCACAGCCAAAAATAACAGGCTGCACATGATGATTGACACCTGAAAATATGACAATGGGTATATGATCCTTGTTGCTCCTGTATGCTGTCTCAAACCTAACAGCGTCACCAAAATGGTAATAAGCCATCCTAGCGCTCGCGTCAGCCCAGAAGATATTGACCGTGTCCTCATTCTTGTCAAGCTGCACAGCATAGAAAAATGCAGGGTCCTCAGCCTGTACCTTTTTAAGATATCCAAGTAGGCTTTGAGCATCCTCTGGCCCCAGATCATTATACCGGATCTCTCTACGAGGCTGAGAATCTTGGCCATTCAATAGAAGATTCCGTGTGTCAGCAAAGTTCTTTGCAATGACAAGTATCTCACCTTGTGAGCGGACACAACAAACACTGCTTGCTGGTGCAGGGTTCAGCTCATGAGTGTGCTCTAGGATGAGTTTGGAGACCCTCCAGACACCTTTGTCCTTCCGAATTATCTCAAACAGTGCATTACAACCATCTCTGGAGGGATCTCTCTTGGTATCGTCTCCATTGTTCTCCCGTCCTGAATGGTAGCGGTGCTTTGAGCACACAAGCTTCAGCATCTTGAGTGACTCATCTTGTGATTTCCGAGACTGGCGCACGCGAACTTCAAATCCTGCACGGATAGCATACGAGTAGTAGAATGTCTTGGCAGACTCAAGGGATTCAAACTCCATGTCAATGTATGGGTCAACTATAGTATCGCTCTCAGTGGCTATATAGTGCACTGTGCTGGGCATCCCAACCTCATGGTTATGCTCCTTGACAAGCTTGGTGACAACCCACTTGTTGTCACCTCTGCGGAGAACCTCAAGCATGGCATTGCAGCCTTCCCTGATGGAGGCTAGCCTCTTCCTTGTCTTCTTCCCTTCAACAACACGCTTCTCCTTGCTGAACCCTTCCTTTGAGCAGACAAACCTTAACATGATGATGGACTCACTGCACTTGGACTTACGGGACCGAGCAATGCGGACTGAAAACCCAACACGGCCAGCATAAGCAATATAGAAGGTCTTGGCAGCCTCGCCCGACTCGAATTCCATCCCCACCCGGGGCTCAAGGCAGGGGTCGGCTTCAACAGGGAACAACTCCTTACAGACAGACTCTGGGTGTGAGACCACCGCCGGTGGCAGCGACTGTCCTTGGTGGTCAAGAATGTGCACATTGTGGAGCGCCATCTGGTCGACACCATGGACATGGGTGCTAACGCCGAGGGAGGCCCAGAAATTAATGCTGTCATCCTCGAGTTCCACTACCTGGGGCTCCATCATCGCCTGCCCCCCGACCTCCATTACCCTTGCCCTCAATACCCTCCCTCGTCTTCTTAGCCCTTCCCTCCACCGCAGAAGCAAATCAAGAACCAAGAAACCAACCAACAGCAGCTGCCACTCTCTGACGCCCAATCCAAAAACCAGAAAACAACTCCAGGTCTCTCTCCCTCTGGCTCTACGATGCCTCCGCACCTTCTGTGGGGAAGCAACAAACCCAATGCTTCAATAACTTCACCGAGAAACTGTAAGCAAGTACCTCCGGTTGCGGATATCGAGAGCAAGAACCCTAGTAATTTGACCCAGTGAGACCTTGGATTCCAACAGAACTGCAGGGAAAGGAGGCTGATTCAGTGAGCAAAGAGGAAAGGCGGTACCTTCAGGTTGCTCGGCTGCATGGGAACCGCTAGGGATCAGACTAGCAAACTAGCATGGGAACCGCTAGGGATCAGACTGGGAGCAGGAACCATGAAAGCAAACTAGCAAACTACCTACACAGTAGAAGCATATATAGTTAGTTAGCTTTCCAAGCATGGAATAAACACTACTATAGAAGCTTATGCAAGAAATAAAATGGTTTGTAGCAACTACTAATTTGGCAACCTGACTGTACCAATGGAAACAAAGAAATCTGAAATGTGTGAACTTGCATTATATGCAATATATATACACGTATGAAATGTAGGAAGCATGATGAGAGTATTTAAATACAAAAAATGGTCTTACAATGTACTAACAAGTACAGAAAAAAGTAGAAGCATATTCTATTGCAACAAACTATCTGGACTGAACAACAAACTCAATAAACTTCAGAAGCATGGATACACAAAGCATTAATTTCATGCTATCTCAACATACCCATGCCTAGCGTAAGCATAACATTTTGAAACTGGAATTAGCAATGCCTAGCAGCAACTTGTGTGTGCACCATTTTGTGATGTACAAACCAATTTCATCAATTTCAATTAGTAATTTTGTTAGCCTACACACACTGAAAGAAGGGGGGAAATCATGATATCAACACATACAATTAGAATAAAATAGAATCTACTGGTAGCAGGATGGTACCTCAAAATAAGAAGATAAATTGGCTGCATTTTACATATCTGAATTTCAAATTTTTTGTAAAAGTAGGAAATATGGAAGCAATCTATGGACACCGAAGAAGTACAATTTAGAAGCCCCGTGAGTAGGAAGCATGAAAATGTGCTATGCCAATATGACTCATTTTAATTGAAGCATAGAAAAGTTAACTAAGATTCTCACGAACATGAAGATGCAATTTTTAACACCTACACTCCAAATTCGCGAAAATGGTTAAACTATGGAAGAAAGCTATGTGGACCAAAGCATATATAGTAAGTAGTATAATTCGGAAGCTCCATAAGTAGGAAGCATAAGAACAGAAAGGCTTCCGGCCTCTGGAAGGCCTGGATTCCCCCATAGATCAAGGTCTTCCTTTGGCAACTTTGCCGCAATCGCCTCCCCACCTCCGTAAACATGGCCAAACACAATGGCCCAGCCAGCGGGCCGTGTGCGGTGTGTGGCGAGCCAGAAAACACCAATCATGTCTTCATTAAGTGCCACTTGGCGCGTTTCGTTTGGAGTGCAGTCCGCGAAGCGGCTGGAAGGGATTGGGGTCCTAGGCCCAGCGGCAAGCTGTCGTGCTTATCCTCAGTTAATGGTAGTGCTCGCCGAGTGATGTGGAGTTGCACTGCGGCACTATTATGGGCGTTGTGGCATGCATATCCGTAACAAGTTGACAATTGAGGGATCCTTCCCGTCGCATCCCGCTGATGTGATCTTCAAATGTGTGATTTTCTTGCAGCAGTGGGCCCCGTTGGGAAGGCGACAAGACAGGCGACAAGACGCTGATCTTCTGCAGCTGGCTCTAGTCCGTCTTCGACAAGTCTACGCATTGGCTAAGTTTCCTGAGCCTGTGTGCTCTAAGTTGGCCTTTTGGGGCGTGTAATGCTTGATCTATTTCGGCCGAATGCCCTTCTGTGGGTGCTAAACCGTGTTAGACTATGTGGTGTGTACGCTGCCTGATGTGGACTTTATTGATTTAAAGCCGGACGCGTCTTCGTTCTAGAAAAAAAAAACAGTGATACCTGAACTAACTCATCCTTGTTGGAAGGATGGAAATCTGAAAACATAACTGAAGAATGATTGTCGCCAACATGGATATGTAAATTCGTGTGACCCAAAATCCAAACACGCCTAAATTGGTTGATGATTTAGTGTTCTATAATACACAATGAAGAGTTCAATTTCACAGCTAACAACATTCAGTATTCAATAGGATATGAACATAACTAGCATTGAATACTGGGCAGATTGCCCCCGCAAAAAAAAAAAAAGAATACTGGGCAGATTAGAAACCAACTTGCGTTGCAGAAATGAAAAACTGGAGGACCGAAGAAAAGGAGTAGCCACTGCTCTTACTCTAGCCAGCAAGCGGTTGATCCTCTGGGCAGCCTGGCGAGGCAAGAAACGGGGTGGTGATGGTGGCTGCGGCCACCCTAATTCCCGGGTGACGCACCGGCGAACTGGACCCGGGGCCGCATCGGGTGGGGCGCTGCAGGGGGTTGCACCTGGGCGGCGTTGTCGTAGATAACACGGAGGAGCGATGGATGGTTAGCCCGTCGGTGAGGTGGGGCGCAGGGGGTCGAATCTGGGCTGCGCCGGCGGAGAGAACATGGCGGCGCTGTTGCTCGTGAGCTAGGAGGCGATGGGGGGAAATCTAGGAGACCGGGTCTAACTCTCCAACTGGATGACCCGCTCGGATGAACGACACGTGGACATCACAATCTCAAAGCGTCCAGCCCATTCCCACTTGTACGTGTACTCTGAGGGCTTGCTCGCCCTTGTCCATGCCGGCCCCGGCCACCCAGCAGCTTCTCGCCGGTGGCCTCGCGGCAATAATATACAACATACTCTCATACATGGCGGCGAAAGCCCGGTCGATCCTACATGCCCAAGTAGCACCGTAGCACCGGCTCATGACGGCGGACGGTAAGCCGGTGGTGGTTCAAATGTGCACAAGAGTCAGGTTGATCCTACATGCCCACGTAGCATGCCTTCTCATGCATTAAATTTGTCTCGTAGACTTTGTCAATTTTTCTAATATATTAATAAAGATAATACAAGTAATCATAAGATTGTTACGCTCTTTGATGCTCCTACGTCAGAAGTCACAACAATTCTATATGAGATTTACCTAGCTAACCAAGTTGGTGCCCAGGGGTTTGATAATCCAATATGGCTGCCTAGTGTTGGAACACGTCCACACGTGCGGCCTCAGGTGGTTGAAATAGTCACGGCCGGATCCTCAGGCACACTCACAGCGCGTGCATATCATGCGCTCCCACAATCTCCATGATCGGTTGATCGTTGTAGCTAACTAACTCTCCACTCCCTTGTATCTCTCTTTCTCTCCTCATGTAACTGTATAAATGCCCGCGGAGGAATGAATACAAGTGTGTGCGTGAAATATCATGTCTAGCTTAGTATCAGAGCACGTGACGAGCTTGGAGATCCATGCACCGGCACCCTTTATGCTCAAGGGCATAGCCGAGGAAAACACATCGTGTTGATCGGGTGCGAGTTTGTGTGCGGTCGTGGCATAGAGGTTTGGGAAACAAAGGCACCCAAAGATCTGAAGGTGATCGTAGGTGGGATGGTGTCCTAGGAGGTGGAAGTGAGGGGTCTGGGATTGGATAGAGGAGCACATACGCCTGTTGAGAATGTGAGTGGCGACATGGAGAGCCTCGACCCAAAACTTCGGAGGCATCTTGGCATGGAGCAGCATGGTGCGAACGATGTCGTTTGTGGTGTGAAGAAGCTTCTCGGTCTTCCCGTTCCGCGGTGAGGTGTGGGGGTAAGAGAGAGGAAAGGAGACGCCGTGTTGGGAGAAAAGGTCGCGAAGGGCGTGGTGAGGAACTCCCCGCCGTTGTTGCACTGCATGCACTGAACTTGGACGTGGAACTAGGTGAGGACGTAGCTAAAAAAACGTTGGATGGTGGCGGCGGTCTCGGACTTGTTTCGTAATGGAAACATCCATGAAAAATGCAAAAAAATCGTCAAGTATCATAAGGTAGTACTGGAAACCAGAGAAGCTACACACGGAGGACGTCCAGAGGTCACAATGCAATTACTGAAAAGGTGTTGTTGTAAAATATTTGGAGGAAGAAAAAGGCAGACGATGTTGCTTTCCTAATTGACAGACCGAACACAAGGGACTAGTTTTAGGCATGTCATTATTACATGATGAAAGGAAATCTCTAGCTAAAGGGAAACAGATGGGGTGGCCTAATCGAAGAAGCCACAAGTTGTCGACGATGGAGAGGGCATGTTGCATGCCGGTGTTGCTAAAGAACGGGTGCAAATCTCCGTGACAATTAGATCCCATCAGGACGCGCCGAGTCACTAGGTCCTTCACAGTGAAACCATATGGATCGAATTCAATAGTACATAAATTATCGATGGTAAAGCGACATACATGAATTAGATTTCTAATAACAGTGGGGGAGATGAGGATGTTGTGAAGGTTGAAGGAGGCGAGTGTAGTAGAGACGACAGTAGTAATGGGCATGCGAGAACCTTCACCAACAGTAATACCTTGGGAGTGTGCAATGAAGAGGAACGAGAGGAGGTGAGGGTGCTCGTTTTACCAGCAACGTGGGAGGTGGCCCCAGTATCGACTATTGATTACGTGGAGAAGAACGGCCTCAGTATCTGGCAGCGAAAATTGGCGATTCTGCCCGGTGGTCGGCACGGCGGACGTAGTAGTCCCGCGGATGGCAAAAAGGAGGGCATGCAGCCGCCGTGGCGGGACGAGCTGCAGCTCGTGTGGACGAGACGAGTAGCCCCGCGGGCGAGGCTATTGAAGCGGAGGACCACTACGAGCAACAGGGTGATGGTCGTGGCTGGCAATTAGCGTGCGGCACCGCGCCATGGCAAAATGTGTCCCTAGCGTACAAGGCGTGCGGCTTCGTATGTAGACGCCTCAATTGCATATGGCAGAATGAATACCAATTAATGAACGCATGGATGAAATCATCCGCGTCCCTATTCCTACCCCGTGTCATGGTTCGCAGCTCGTGGTGATGTGCTCGTCTTCCCCAAGGGAGTCAACCCGCGGCAAGGCGTGAACCGTGCAGCGCCAACAATACTATCGACGTGGGAACTGAGGAGACGGAAAATTGAAGCGAGGATTTGAGAGGGATTTATACGGTTTTGCAAAGTTCTGGGAAATAATCCGATTTTAGAGTTGAGGGGGATATCGATCCATCAGCGAGGATTTGAGGGGGGGGACTATACTTTCCACTTCCCTAAAAGGTCTTACATTAGGGAAGGGGGAGTAAAAAAGGCCGCCCCTGCAAAGACGATGGGCTTCTATGGTTAGTTTCCATAATCCATGAACTGGGCCGGTGTTTTGAATCACGGAGATAGTAATTACTTTGTCGGGGTTTAACCAAGAGAATTTTTAGCTCAATAGGTTGTTGCTTTAAACCGTGCTTGCCGCATGGTGATACAGGCTCCCGATCCCCAACTTTTATGCTGTGGGGTGAGACACCAAGTTGGCGAGGTGGTACTAAGAGCATCTCCAGCCGTTCGGCCTCCCAAGGGCACGAAAAAGCGTCGCTTGGGGGCGAACCGGTGGTTTTTTCGGCGTGGGGGTGAGCGGGTTCCTAGCCGCCGCCCCAGGTCGACCCCCAGACGCCCATAAATCGCAAACACTTCGGCCAAAATTCATCAAACACGGTATAATTCGGCGAAATTCAGACGTTTTTTACACAAATAAAAGCACGAAAATAAACATGAAAAGCTACGCCGAAGTAATCGCTGAGCAGGGCGTAGTCGTCGCTTCTCCTCATTGACATGGCCGCCGCCGCTGCTCGACCCCTCGCCCCGGCGCGCTGCTTCACGGCGGATCGTTGCCGCTCTTGAGGTACTCGAGGACGACGTGCAGCGTGCGGCCAGGGACGCCCCACCACAGGCGGCCGCCCTCGCTGTTGTTGCGGCCGCACGGCATCGGCGCGTTGTTTGTGGAAGCGAGCCGCTACGCCTGCCGGTGTTCGAAGAACGCCGAGCACGCCGCGTGGTTGTCGGCGGCGTACTCCGGGAGCGCCTGCTCCACCTCCGAAAGGGATGTTCGCTCGCGCTCGATCTCGGCGTGGAAGTAGGCGGGCGTCTCGGGGACGGGCAGAGGTGAAACGGGGACGCCGCCGGCGCTGAGCCTCCACCACGACGGGGCGCGCATGTCGGGCGACGCGGGGTAGTTCGCCTCGTGGAGGAGGTGAGCTTCCCTTTAATGCAGAGCGCGGCGGCCAAAACCGTTGGCCGCCGCCGAGTCTCCGGGGAACCGCTCGTTCATGTTTTGCGTAGGTGCGAGAGGGGGGCTACGGCGGGGAGAGAAAATGTGGCGGCGAGAGAGGAGGGAGGACTGCCAATGGATGCCTCACCGGCGAGGAGAGGGGCGCCTTTTATAGCGGCTTATGGGTGGCCGCGTGCGACTGTGTGGCGGGAGGGGCCGGCGCTGCCCGTGAGGAATCAATGGAAGGCTGACCGGCAGCAGCCTTGGCATTGATTCCCCGAGGGGAAACCGAGACGATGAGGCATCGTGGTCGCTGACTCGGCGGGCCCGCTACTCTTTCGGGCCAAAAACATTCGCCCCGGCGTCCCCGGGCGCCCCTAGCGCGCCGAGTTCGACCTAGGTCCGTCGGCGCCAGTTTCGGCCCAAACCGATGAAAAACAGGCTCGTGGGGGCACGACTGGGCCAATTTTTCAGTGCCGGCGTTAAAAACGGCCTTAGGGAGGCTTGTTGGGGGCGCAGCTGGAGATGCTCTAAACATCTGCACAACAGAAATCACAGCCTCACGATACATATGTTCCAGATAGAGCGGCATCGCCCATTGCGGGCTGATACGTCCAAAACGTATCTATAATTTCTGCTTGCTCCATGCCTCTTTTGTGTGATATTGCTATGATATTTATGCACTTCCATACACTTTTGATCATATTTGGACTAACCTATTAACTCAGTGCACCACAGTGCCAGTTCCTGTTTTCTGTTGTTTTTCTATTTCAGGTTTCCCCCATATTAAAAGTGCCCTAAAAATTCCGGGAAAAATACAGGAAAAATCAGCGTACCGGGAGCTTCAAGAAAAACCAAAGCAGGGCCAGAGGGGAGCCAGGGGCAGCCCAGGGGGCCAGCCCAGGCGGCCCCACCCCTGGCCGCCCTAGGGGGGCGCCTGGGCCCCCCTCTCCGCTTCTGGTGACCCCCTTTGGCATATATACTCCTCGCGTCCCGAAACCCTTGAGGACGGAACCCTTTTTTACGATCTAGCCTCTGTTCCGCCGCCGCCGCGCTTCCAAGATCGGGAGCACCAGGAGAACTCTTCCCGGCACCCTGCCGGAGGGGAGAACCACCACCGAGAGCTTCTCCACCATCATGGACGCTTCCTGGATGAGTCATGAGTAGTGTTGGAGATATGCCCTAGAGGCAATAATAAAAGCATTATTATTATATCTCCTTGTTCATGATAATTGTCTGTTATTCATGCTTGAATTGTATTGTACGGAAACAGCGATACATGTGTGAATACACAGACCACATTGAGTCCCTGGTAGGCCTCTAGTTGCCAGCTCGTTGATCAACAGATGGTCACGGTTTCCTGACCATGAACATAGGATGTCAGTGATAACGGGATCACATCATTAGGAGAATGATGTGATGGACAAGACCCAAACTTGAGCATAACACGAGATCGTATAGTTCGTAATGCATAAGCTTTTCGGTGTCAAGTATTTATTCCTTAGACCATGAGGTTGTACAACTCCCGGATACCGTAGGAGTACTTTGGGTGTGCCAACCGTCACAACATAACTGGGTGGCTATAAAGGTACGCATCGGGTATCTCCGAAAGTGTCTGTTGAGTTGGTACGAACCGAGACTGGGATGTTGTCACTCCGTATGACGGAGAGGTACCTCTGGGCCCACTCGGTAAGACATCATCATAATGAGCTCAATGTGACTAAGTAGTTAGTCACGGGATGATGGATTACGGATCGAGTAAACAGACTTGCCATAACGAGATTGAACAAGGTATCGGGAATACCGACGATCGAATCTCGGGCAAGTACCGTACCGATGGATGAAGGGAATAACATACGGGAGTGAGTGAATCCTTGACACAGTGGTTCATCCGATGAAGATCATCGAGGAACACGTGGGAACCAACATGGGTATCCAGATCCCGCTGTTGGTTATTGACCGGAGAGTGTTCTCGGTCATGTCTACGTGTCTCCCGAACCCGTAGGGTCTACACACTTAAGGTTCGGTAACGCTAGGGTCGTAGAGATAAATGCACGTGGAAACCCGAAAGTTGTTCAGAGTCCCGCATGAGATCCCGGACGTCACGAGGAGTTCCGGAATGGTTCGGAGGTAAAGATTGATATATAGGAAGTCCAGTTTCGGCCAATGGGTGATCTCCGGGGGTCACCGGGAGCGTCCCGGGACCACCGGAGGGGCCCCGGGGGTCCACCGGGTGGGGCCACCCATCCCGGTGGGGCCCCTAGGCCGCAAGGGGAAGTGTCCAGCCCTCAGGGCTGGCGCACCACAAGGGGGCCCACCTCCCCATGCGCCTAGGGTTAAAACCCTAAAGGGGAGGGGGCTCCACTTGCCTTGGGGGGCAAGGAACCCCCCTGGCCGCCGCCCCCTTTGCAGATTGGATCTGCAGGGGGCCCAGGCGCACCCCCGTGGCCCCTATATATATGTGGGGAGGGAGAGGGCAGCCGCACCCAAGCCCTGGCGCCTCTCCCCCTCCCGTCACACCTCCATACTCCCACGCAGGGCGCCCGACGAAGCCCTGCTGCGATCTCCACTGCATCCGTCATCACGCCGTCGTGCTGCCGGATCTCTGACGACTTCTCCTCCCCCCTTGCTGGATCAAGAAGGAGGTGACGTTGCTGCACCGTACGTGTGTTGAACGCGGAGGTGTCGTCCGTTCGGCGCTAGATCGTCGGTGACGAAGAACATGAAGAGTACGACTACTTCATCCACACTTCGTTGAAAGCTTCCGCACGCGATCTACATAACGGTATGTAGATGCACTCTTACTTGCTCATTGCTAGATGTCTCCATAGTTGGATCTTGGTGAAGACGTAGAAATTTTTTGAATTATGCTACGTTCCCCAAAAGTGGTATCAGAGCCTAGGTTTTATGCGTAGCATCTTGCACGAGTAGAACACAAAGCAGTTGTGGGCGTATGATCTTGTTCAACTTTCTTACCGTTACTAGTCAATCTTGATTCGGCGGTATTGTGGGATGAAGCGGCCCGGACCGACCTTACACGTACGCTTACGTGAGACTGGTTCCACCGACAGACATGCACTAGATGCATAAGGTGGCTGGCGGGTGTCTGTCTCTCCTACTTTAGTCGGATCGGATTCGATGAAAAGGGTCCTTATGAAGGGTAAATAGAAGTTGACAAATCACGTTGTGGTTTTGGCGTAGGTAAGAAACGTTCTTGCTAGAAATCCTATAGAAGCCACGTAAAAACTTGCAACAACAATTAGAGGACGTCTAACTTGTTTTTGCAGCATATGTTTTTGTGACGTGGTATGGCCAAGAACGAAGATGTGATGAATGATATATGTGATGTATGAGATTGATCATGTTTTTGTAATAGGGAATCACGACTTGTATGTCGATGAACTTGACAACCGGCAGGAGCCATAGGAGTTGTCTTAATTATTGTATGACCTGCGTGTCACTAAATAACGCCATGTAATTACTTTACTTCATTGCTAAACGTTAGCTATAGTAGTAGAAGTAATAGTTGGCGTGACGACTTCTTCAAGACACGATGATGGAGATCATGATGATGAAGATCATGGTGTCGAGCCGGTGACAAGAGGATCATGGTGCCCCGAAGATGGAGATCCAAGGAGCAAGATGATATTGGCCATATCATGTCACTTTAATTGATTGCATGTGATGTTTATCATGTTTATGCATCTTGTTTACTAAGAACGACGGTAGTAAATAAGATGATCTCTCACTAAAATTTCAAGTATTGTGTTTCCCCTAACTGTGCACCGTTGCTAAAGCTCGTTGCTCCGAAGCACCACGTGCCGATCGGGTGTGATAGGTTCTAACGTTCGCATACAACGGGTGTAAGACAGATTTACACACGCGATACACTTAGGGTTCACTTGACGAGCCTAGCATGTACAGACATGGCCTCGGAACACGGAAGACCGAAAGGTCGAACACGAGTCGTATGGAAGATACGATCAACATGAAGATGTTCACCGTTGATGACTAGTCCGTCTCACGTGATGATCGAACACGGACTACTCGATTCGGATCGTGTATTACTTAGATGACTAGAGAGATGTCATTCTGAGTGGGAGTTCATTAAAATTTGATTAAGATGAACTTAATTATCATGAACTTAGTCTAAATTCTTTACAATATCTCTTGTAGATCAAATGGCCCACGCTCAGGTTTCCCTCAACTTCAACGCGTTCCTAGAGAAAACCAAGCTGAAAGACGATGGTAGCAACTATACGGATTGGGTCCGTAACCTGAGGATTATCCTCATAGCTGCCAAGAGAACTTATGTCCTAGAAGCACCGCTAGGTGATGCACCCGTTCTCCCAGCGACTCAAGACGTTATGAACGCCTGGCAGTCGCGTTGTGATGATTATTCCCTGGTTCAGTGCGGCATGCTTTACAGTTTAGAATCGGGGCTCCAAAAACGTTTTGAGCACCACGGAGCATATGAGATGTTCGAAGAGCTGAAAATGGTTTTTAAAGCTCATGCCCGAGTCGAGAGATATGATGTCTCCGACGCATTCTACAGCTGTAAGATGGAGGAGAACAGTTCTGTCAGTGAGCACATCCTCAAGATTTCAGGATTGCACAACCGCTTGTCTCAGCTGGGAATGAATCTCCCAGATGAAGCGGTCGTTGACAGAATCCTCCAGTCGCTCCCACCAAGCTTCAAGAGCTTTGTGTTGAACTTCAATATGCAGGGGATGGAGAAGTCCATTCCCGAGGTGTATTCGATGCTGAAATCAGCGGAGGTAGACATTAAGAAAGAACATCAAGTGTTGATGGTCAATAAAACCACTAAGTTCAAGAAAGGCAAGGGTAAGAAGAACTTCAAGAAGGACGGCAAGGGAGTTGCCGCGCCTGGCAGGCCTGTTGCCGGGAAGAAGCCAAAGTATGGACCCAAGCCTGAAACAGAGTGCTTTTATTGCAAGGGAACGGGTCAATGGAAGCGGAACTGCCCCAAATACTTAGCAGACAAGAAGGCCGGCAACGTCAAAGGTATATATGATATACATGTTATTGATGTGTACCTTACCAGCACTCGTAGTAGCTCCTGGGTATTCGATACCGGTGCAGTTGCTCACATTTGTAACTCAAAACAGGAGCTGCGGAATAAACGGAGACTGGCGAAGGATGAGGTGACGATGCGCGTCGGGAATGGTTCCAAGGTCGATGTGATCGCCGTCGGCACGCTACCTCTACATCTACCCTCGGGATTAGTTTTAAACCTCAATAATTGTCATTTAGTACCAGCTTTGAGCATGAACATTGTTTCTGGATCTCGTCTTATGCGAGATGGATATTCTTTCAAATCAGAGAATAATGGTTGTTCTGTTTATTTGAGAGATATGTTTTATGGTCATGCCCCGCTGGTCAATGGTTTATTTTTGATGAATCTCGAACGTAGTGATACACATATTCATAGTGTAGATGCCAAAATATGTAAAGTTGATAATGATAGTCCCACATACTTGTGGCATTGCCGCCTTGGTCATATTGGTGTCAAACGTATGAAGAAGCTCCATTCGGATGGACTTCTAGAGTCTCTTGATTATGAATCATTTGACACGTGCGAACCATGCCTCTTGGGCAAGATGACCAAGACTCCGTTCTCCGGAACAATGGAGCGAGCAACCAACTTACTGGAAATCATACATACCGATGTGTGCGGTCCAATGAGTGTTGAAGCTCGCGGAGGCTACCGTTATGTTCTCACCCTCACGGATGACTTGAGTAGATACGGGTATATCTATTTGATGAAACACAAGTCTGAGACCTTTGAAAAGTTCAAGGAATTTCAGAATGAGGTTGAGAATCAACGTGACAGAAAAATAAAGTTCTTGCAATCGGATCGTGGGGGTGAATATTTAAGTCATGAATTTGGCACACACCTTAGGAGCTGTGGAATTGTTTCACAATTGACACCGCCCGGAACACCTCAACGTAACAGTGTGTCGGAACGTCGAAATCATACTCTGTTGGACATGGTGCGATCTATGATGTCCCTCGCCGATTTACCGCTATCTTTTTGGGGTTATGCTTTAGAGACTACCGCATTCACTTTAAATAGGGCTCCGTCGAAATCCGTTGAGACGACTCCGTATGAACTTTGGTTTGGCAAGAAACCGAAGCTGTCGTTTCTGAAAGTTTGGGGTTGCAATGCTTATGTCAAGAAACTTCAACCTGAAAAGCTCGAACCCAAATCGGAAAAATGCGTCTTCATAGGATACCCAAAGGAAACTATTGGGTACACCTTCTACCATAGATCCGAAGGCAAAGTCTTTGTTGCCAAGAATGGATGCTTTCTGGAGAAAGAGTTTCTCTCGAAAGAAGTGAGTGGGAGGAAAGTAGAACTTGATGAGGTGACAATCACCCCTCCTGGACCGGAAAGTAGCGCAGCGCAGGAAACTGTTCTTGAGGTGCCTGCACCGACAAGGGAGGAAGTTGATGATAATGATCATGAAGAAACAGATCAAGTTACTACTGAACTTCGAAGGTCCACAAGGGCACGTTCCGCACCAGAGTGGTACGGCAACCCTGTCCTGAAAATCATGTTGTTAGACAACGGTGAACCTTCGAACTATGAAGAAGCGATGGCGGGCCCGAATTCCAATAAATGGCTTGGAGCCATGAAATCCGAGATAGAATCCATGTATGAAAACAAAGTATGGACTTTGGTGGACTTGCCTGATGATAGGCACGCCATAGAAAACAAATGGATATTTAAGAAGAAGACAGACGCGGATGGTAATGTGACCATCTATAAGGCTCGGCTTGTCGCTAAGGGTTATCGACAAGTTCAAGGGATTGACTACGACGAGACTTTCTCTCCCGTAGCGATGCTGAAGTCAGTCAGAATCATGTTAGCTATTGCCGCATTCTATGATTATGAGATATGGCAAATGGACGTCAAAACAACATTCCTTAACGGCTTCCTCAAGGAAGAGTTGTATATGATGCAACCGGAAGGTTTTGTCAATCCAGAGAACGCTAACAAGGTATGCAAGCTCCAGCGCTCGATTTACGGGCTGGTGCAAGCATCTCGGACTTGGAATATTCGCTTTGATGAGGTGATCAAAGCGTTTGGCTTTATACAGACTTATGGAGAAGCCTGTATTTACAAGAAAGTGAGTGGGAACTCTGTAGCATTTCTCATATTATATGTGGATGACATATTGCTGATGGGAAATGATATAGAATTCTTGGAAAATGTAAAGGCCTACTTGAATAAAAGTTTTTCAATGAAGGACCTTGGAGAAGCTGCTTACATATTAGGCATCAAAATCTATAGAGATAGATCGAGACGCCTCATTGGTCTTTCACAAAGTACATACCTTGACAAAATATTGAAGAAGTTCAATATGGATCAGTCAAAGAAAGGATTCTTGCCTGTTTGGCAAGGTATGAGATTGAGCAAAGCTTAGTCGCCGACCACGGCAGAAGATAGAGAAAAGATGAGTGTCATTCCCTATGCCTCGGCCATAGGTTCTATCATGTATGCCATGCTGTGTACCAGACCTGATGTGAACCTTGCCATAAGTTTGGTAGGGAGGTACCAAAGTGATCCCGGTACGGAACACTGGACATCAGTCAAGAACATCCTAAAGTACCTGAAAAGGACTAAGGATATGTTTCTCGTTTATGGAGGTGACGAAGAGCTCGTCGTAAAGGGTTACGTCGATGCTAGCTTCGACACAGATCTGGATGACTCTAAGTCTCAAACCGGATACGTGTATATTTTGAATGGAGGGGCAGTCAGCTGGTGCAGTTGCAAACAGAGCGTGGTGGCAGCGTCTACATGTGAAGCGGAGTACATAGCTGCTTCTGAAGCAGCGCAGGAAGGAGTCTGGATGAAGGAGTTCATCACCGACCTAGGAGTCATTCCAAGCACGTCAAGCCCGATGACTCTCTTCTGTGACAACACTGGTGCTATTGCTATTACCAAGGAGCCCAGGTTTCACAAGAAGACCAAGCACATCAAGCGCCGTTTCAACTCCATCCGGAATTATGTTCAGGATGGAGACATAGATATTTGTAAAGTGCATACGGATCTGAATGTAGCAGACCCGTTGACTAAACCTCTTTCACGAGCAAAACATGATCAACACCAGAACTCTATGGGTGTTCGATTCATCACAATGTAACTAGATTATTGACTCTAGTGCAAGTGGGAGATTGTTGGAGATATGCCCTAGAGGCAATAATAAAAGCATTATTATTATATCTCCTTGTTCATGATAATTGTCTATTATTCATGCTTGAATTGTATTGTACGGAAACAGCGATACATGTGTGAATACACAGACCACATTGAGTCCCTAGTAGGCCTCTAGTTGCCAGCTCGTTGATCAACAGATGGTCACGGTTTCCTGACCATGGACATAGGATGTCAGTGATAACGGGATCACATCATTAGGAGAATGATGTGATGGACAAGACCCAAACTTGAGCATAACACGAGATCGTATAGTCGTAATGCATAAGCTTTTCGGTGTCAAGTATTTATTCCTTAGACCATGAGGTTGTACAACTCCCGGATACCGTAGGAGTACTTTGGGTGTGCCAACCATCACAACGTAACTGGGTGGCTATAAAGGTATGCATCGGGTATCTCCGAAAGTGTCTGTTGAGTTGGTACGAACCAAGACTGGGATGTTGTCACTCCGTATGACGGAGAGGTACCTCTGGGCCCACTCGGTAAGACATCATCATAATGAGCTCAATGTGACTAAGTAGTTAGTCACGGGATGATGGATTACGGATCGAGTAAAGAGACTTGCCATAACGAGATTGAACAAGGTATCGGGAATACCGACGATCGAATCTCGGGCAAGTACCATACCGATGGACGAAGGGAATAACATACGGGATTGAGTGAATCCTTGACACAGTGGTTCATCTGATGAAGATCATCGAGGAACACGTGGGAAACAACATGGGTATCCAGATCCCGCTGTTGGTTATTGACCGGAGAGTGTTCTCGGTCATGTCTACGTGTCTCCCGAACCCGTAGGGTCTACACACTTAAGGTTCGGTAACGCTAGGGTCGTAGAGATAAATGCACGTGGAAACCCGAAAGTTGTTCGGAGTCCCGGATGAGATCCCGGACGTCACGAGGAGTTCCGGAATGGTCCGGAGGTAAAGATTGATATATAGGAAGTCCAGTTTCGGCCAACGGGTGATCTCCGGGGGTCACCGGGAGCGTCCCGGGACCACCGAAGGGGCCCCGGGGGTCCACCGGGTGGGGCCACCCATCCCGGTGGGGCCCCTAGGCCGCAAGGGGAAGTGTCCAGCCCTCAGGGCTGGCGCACCACAAGGGGCCCACCTCCCCATGCGCCTAGGGTTAAAACCCTAAAGGGGAGGGGGCTCCACTTGCCTTGGGGGGCAAGGAACCCCCCTGGCCGCCGCCCCCTTGCAGATTGGATCTGCAGGGGGCCCAGGCGCACCCCCCTGGCCCCTATATATATGTGGGGAGGGAGAGGGCAGCCGCACCCAAGCCCTGGCGCCTCTCCCCCTCCCGTCACACCTCCATACTCCCACGCAGGGCGCCCGACGAAGCCCTGCTGCGATCTCCACTGCATCCGTCATCACGCCGTCGTGCTGCCAGATCTCTGACGACTTCTCCTCCCCCCTTGCTGGATCAAGAAGGAGGTGACGTTGCTGCACCGTACGTGTGTTGAACGCGGAGGTGCCGTCCGTTCGGCACTAGATCGTCGGTGACGAAGAACGTGAAGAGTACGACTACTTCATCCACACTTCGTTGAAAGCTTCCGCACGCGATCTACATAACGGTATGTAGATGCACTCTTACTTGCTCGTTGCTAGATGTCTCCATAGTTGGATCTTGGTGAAGACGTAGAATTTTTTTGAATTATGCTACGTTCCCCAACAAGTAGTCCCCCTTGGACCATGGGTCCATGACCAGTAGCTATGTGATGTTCTCCTCCCCTCTTTGTTCTTCATGGTTTAGACCTCGTGAGCTGCCCTACATGATCGAGGCACATATGTAATATTTCTGCTGTTGCTATGCTAAGTTTGCTGGGATCCGATGGATTATGAGATTATGTTCAGATTGTGTGTGAGTAATATATTTGATTCACCTCTTTTATATTTATGTTCCTAAGTAATTCTAGCATGTTCTCCGTTGCTGTTTATTGCTTTGGCCGAGTAGTAGGTAGTAACTCCAAGAGGGAGCGTTATGCTTGATTGTGGGTTCATGCCCCCTGATGACTAGCTTGAGTGACAGAAACATGAGTCTAGGGGATGTGCTGTTGCCACAAGGGGGAAAACAATGGTGCTTGTACTTGCGGGTGCAAGGATTGTTTACTTTACGCAAAGTTCTTTTAGTGCAGTTGTCTGTTGCTTTGAGTTTACACTTTGGGTGGGATTCGCAACTTAATACCAGCGAGATGTTCTGGATAGATATCTCAAGGTGGATGATTAGTAGTAGATGCAGATGGATTTCGGTCTACTTGCCTTGGCATACCGCCCATGCTTTTGAGCCTCTACCTTTCTTTACAGCATAGTTAGCATTGGTTTGCGCACATAATCTTGTCAATTGCCCAGCTGTAATTTGTTTACCTCGCTTTGCTGTTTTATCGTCTTTTGGGAGAGAGACATCACTAGTGAACACCATGGGACCCCGGTCCATATTACCATCACTGATCACACCCGCTATTTACTTCCTGTTCTTATTTCCTAGTTGCAGTCACACCTATCATTATTATCTCTTGTGTTTGATCCTTTGTAAACAGCAAGGCCGGAGGGATTGACAACCTCTCTGTACTCGTTGGGAGCAAAGTTATTTGTATCTGTGTGCAGGTCCTGTCAACCGCTAAGTATCTGGCGCCGTTAGCAGTTGACACCTACTTGTCGACCCTCGGAGTCTCACGGGATTCGATCCTTGGTATCTTTGCCAAGGGAAACTTGCCGTTACGCTACATCTCAAACCTTCCACTTGGGGTAACCAACGAGGGGCGAGAAGCCATCACAGGCAGCTACCAAACGGCGAACATGCGCTCATCGTACCTTGCTCGATTCGAGCCGCCGCGAGTTTGCCACGACGTGAGCTCCTAAGGTTGCCCGTAATGGGAGTATCATAGGTAGTATCATGCATGCCAACTAAGCAATTTTGGTGAGGTGGCATGAAATTAAATGAAGAAAGAGAGACTTGAGTATCATATCATGATACCGTATCATATTAAATGATGTGCTACTTTGTGTCATGCATGCCAATAAATGTACTACTCTATGATACCAACATATGATACTATGCATTACGGATATAGTATCATACACTAGTATCATAGCATGATACTAAAATATGATACTCCCCATTACAACCAGCCTAAAGGGCGCTCTAAGCGCCCCGAACATGGGTCTGGCGCCCACGCGGGACGGAATTTGGGCCGGCCCATTATACACGAGGTATTAGCTCGATCGCATGCATGTGCTCATTCGCTCGATCGTACGCAGGTGCGCCTTTGGTCGATCCATCGCTAGATCTTTTTAGTTCGGATCACTCGATGGGTTGTCTAAAAAAAGTGGCTGGTTGTTTTTTATCGTTGACTTTTCATAAAAGTTCATATGAATTCATAAAAAAAATAAGAAATTTCAGAAAAGTTCATCGCATTTGAAAAAACCTCATCAATTTTTTTTAAATCATCGGATTTGATTTTTTTTTTCAAATTTGAAAAAATCATTTGAGTCTGAACCTTTATGACAATATACGTAGTCGATACTGGGGCCACCTCCCACGTTGATTCTTACATATTCTACGAAGATCTTTATCGGTCGAACATTTATGACAACATACGTAGTTTCCTTTGTCTGTCGGTATGTTAATTGCCTAAGATTCGATCGTCGGTATCTCTGTACCTAGTTCAATCTCGTTACTGGTAAGTCTCTTTACTCGTTCTGTAATATATCATCTTACAACTAACTCCTTAGTCACTTTGCTTGCAAACTTCTTGTGATGATGTATTACCGAGAGGGCCCAGAGATACCTCTTTGTCATACGGAGTGACAAATCCCATCTCGATCTATACCAACCCAACAAACACCTTTGGAGATATCTATAGAGCATCTTTTGTTGGGGAACATTGCATGGAAAATAAAATAAAATCTACGCACACGCAAGATCTATCCATGGAGATGCATAGCTACAAGAGGGAAAGAGCATCTTCATACCCTTGAAGATTGTGAAGTTGAAGCGTTTATCAACATGGTTGATATAGTCGTATGCCTTCACGATCTGTTTCGATCAAGTACCGAACATATGGCACCTCCGTGTTCAGCACACGTTTGGCTCGATGACGTCCTCGCCTTCCTGATCCAGCAAAAGAGGCGAAGTAGTAGATGAGTTCCGACAGCACGACGGCGTGGTGACGGTTTGGTGATGAAGAACAATCTCCGCAGGTGAAAGATCGTGGATGTCGCCTAGAGGGGGGTGAATAGGCGCTTTAAAATAATTATGGTTTAGGCTTGAACAAATGCGGAATAAACCTAGCGGTTAATTTGTCAAGCACAAAACCTACAACAACTAGGCTCACCTATGTGCACCAACAACTTATGCTAAGCAAGATAAACAACTAGGTGATAGCAAGATATATGACAAGAAACAATATGCTATCACAAAGTAAAGTGCATAAGTAAAGGGCTCGGATTAGAGATAACCGAGGCATGCGGAGACGACGATGTATCCTAAAGTTCACACCCTTGCGGATGCTAATCTCTGTTTGGAGCGGTGTGGAGGCACATTGCTCCCCAAGAAGCCACTAGGGCCACCGTAATCTCCTCACGCCCTCGCACAATGCAAGATGTCGTGATTCCACTAAGGGACCCTTGTGGGCGGTCATCAAACCCTTACAGATTGCTCGGGGTGATCTCCACAACCTAATCGGATACCCCGACGCTTTCCCGGAGCTTACACCACAATGATTGAGCTCAGAACACCACCAAGGTTGGGGCTATCTCCACAACTTAATTGCAGGCTCCCAACGACACCACGAAGCTTCACCACAATGGAATATGGCTCCGAGGTGACTGATGACTCACAAGTGTAGGGGATCTATCATAGTCCTTTCGATAAGTAAGAGTGTCGAACCCAACAAGGAGCAGAAGAAAATAATAGGCAGTTTTCAGTAAGGTATTCTCTGCAAGCACTGAAATTATCGGTAACAAATAGTTTTGTGATAAGGTAATTTGTAACGAATAGCAAGTAATAAAAGTAAATAAGGTGCATCAAGATGTCCCAATACTTTTTGTAGCAAAGGACAAGCCTGAACAAACTCTTATATAAGGTAAAGCGCTCCCGAGGACACATGGGAATTATCGTCAAGCTAGTTTTCATCACGCTCATATGATTCGCGTTCGTTACTTTGATAATTTGGTATATGGGTGGACTGGTGCTTGAGTGCTGCCCTTACTTGGACAAGCATCCCACTTATGATTAACCTCTATTGCAAGCATTCACAACTACAAAAGAAGTATTAAGGTAAACCTAACCATAGCATGAAACATATGGATCCAAATCAGCCCCTTACGAAACAACACATAAACTAGGGTTTAACCTTCTGTCACTCTAGCAACCCATCATCTACTTATTACTTCCCAATGTCTTCCTCTAGACCCAAACAATAGTGAAGCTTCATGTAGGCGACGTTCACATAACACCACTAGAGGAAAGACAACATACATCTCATCAAAATATCGAACAAATACCAAATTAACATGACTACTTATAGCAAGACTTCTCCCATGTCCTCAGGAACAAACGTAACTACTCACAAAGCATATTCATGTTCATAATCAGAGGGATATTAATATGCATAATGGATCTGAACATATGATCTTCCACTGAATAAACCAACTAGCATCAACTACAAGGAGTATTCAACACTACTAGCAACCCACGGGTACCAATCTGAGGTTTTGATACAAAGATTGGATACAAGAGATGAACTAGGGATTGAGAGGAGATGGTGCTGGTGAAGATGTTGATGGAGATTGACCCCCTCTCGATGAGAGGATCGATGGTGGTGATGACGGTGATGATTTCCCCCTCCCGGAGGGAAGTATCCCCGGCAGTACAGTGTGATGGTCTGGCTTATTAGGGATGATAGACTACTCATATTAATAAGGAATTCCTTCTTTTCCGGGAGCCCATTCGGATAGAACTCCAAAGTTAAGCGTGCTCAGCTTGGAGTAGTTTCAGGATGGGTGACCGACCGGGAAGTTGCTCCCGGGTGCGCACGAGTGAGGACAAAGTGCGCAGAAAAGACTAGTATTGATATGTGGGGTCAGTCTAGATCCCGCCAGGAGTAACGACCACCGGCGGGTGTGTCCGGGGCGTTACAAGTTGGTATCAGAGCCGACCCTCGCGGTTACACGGATGTTTGCGGACAGTTTGCAGTCATGTTGTGCATGACGTTTGTGACCCGTCGTGGCACATGGCATGGCACATGTGCTGTCCTGGAAGCATAGACGGTTGTGCCAAGAGGAAACGTTCCTGTGGCCCGACGAGGACGTCGGTTCCTCTGAGTGAGGGTGTATGTGATGGCCTGGCTTATTAGGGATGATAGACTACTCATATTAATAAGGAATTCCTTCTTTTCCGGGAGCCCATTCGGATAGAACTCCAAAGTTAAGCGTGCTCAGCTTGGAGTAGTTTCAGGATGGGTGACCGACCGGGAAGTTGCTCCCGGGTGCGCACGAGTGAGGACAAAGTGCGCAGAAAAGACTAGTATTGATATGTGGGGTCAGTCTAGATCCCGCCAGGAGTAACGACCACCGGCGGGTGTGTCCGGGGCGTTACATACAGCTCCGCCGGGGCCCTAGATTGGTTCCGCCAAGGTTCCGCCTCGAGACGGCGGCGCTTTGTCCCGAAAGCCTCCTTATATTTTTTTCCAGGGCAGAAGACACCTTATACCAGAAGATGGGCATCGGGGGGTTGCCTGGTGGCCCACGAGACAAGGGGCGTGCCCAGGGGGGTAGGGCGCGCCCTCACCCTCGTGGACGATGGGTGGCCCCCCTCTGGTGCTTTCTTCGCCCAATATTTTTTATATATTCCAAAACCGACTTTCGTGGACTTTCAGGGCTTTTTGAGTTGTGCAGAATAGGTCTCCAATATTTGCTTCTTTTCCAGCCCAGAATTCCAGCTGCCGGCATTCTCTCTCTTCATGTAAACCTTGTAAAATTAGAGAGAAAAGGCATAATTATTGAAACATAATGTGTAATAATAGCTCATAATGCAATAAACATCAATATAAAAGCATGATGCAAAATGGACGTATCAACTCCCCTAAGCTTAGACCTCGCTTGTCCTCAAGCGGAAGCCGATATCGAAAAATATGTCCACAAGTTTAGAGATAGAGGTGTCGATAAAATAAAATACGGACATGAGGGCATCATGATCATTCTTACAACAGCAACATATAAATTGTCATATGATTTCTTATGCCGAAGTAACAATGTATTCACAATGCCAAGTATGAATCAGAAAACTCATTGAAAACTAACAAACTATGATCTTGGTCATTGAAGCAATTGCAATTTATCATAACATCAGAAAGAGTCAATATAAGAGCTTTTCAGTAAGTCCACATACTCAACTATCATTTAGTATTTCACAATTGCTAACACTCACGCAATACTTATGGGTATGGAGTTTTAATCGGACACAGAGAAAGATTGGGGCTTATAGTATTGCCTCCCAACCTTTTACCTCAAGGGTAATGTCAACAATAATAGTTCATGATAGCTTAGATCCAATTGGATATATATGTCAGGATCTTTCCAACACAATGTGCTTGCCAAAGGATAAAATGTAAAAAGGGAAAGGTGAAGATCACCATGACTCTTATATAAGGTAAAAACAATAGATAGGCCCTTCGCAGAGGGAAACAGAGGTTGTCATGTGCTTTTATGGTTGGATGTACAAAATCTTAGCGCAAAAGAACGTCACTTTATATTGCCACTTGTGATATGGACCTTTATTATGTAGTCCGCCGCTCTTATTGCTTCCATATCACAAGATCGTATAAAGTTTATTTTCTCCACACTGATAGATCATACATATTTAGAGAGTTGTAACAGTGACAATTTACTTGAAGGATCTTACTCAATCCATAGGTAGATATGGTGGACTCTCGTGGCAAAACTAGGTTTAAGGATGTTTGGAAGCACAAGTAGTATCTCTACTTGGTGCAAGGAGTTTGGTTAGCATGAGGGGGAAAGGCAAACTCAACATGTTGGATGATCCATGACAATATACTTTATTTCAGATATAAGAAAACATAACCCATTACGTTGTCTTCCTTGTCCAACATCAACTCTTTAGCATGTCATATTTTAATGAGTGCTCACAATCATAAAAGATTTCCAAGATAGTATATTTATATGTGAAAACCTCTCTTTCTTTATTACTTCCTATTAATTGCAACGATGACCAAAACTATGTTTGTCAACTTTCAACAATTTTTATTCATCATACTCTTTATATGTGAATTCATTACTCCCTATAAGATCAATGTGATCTCTTTGATTCTTTTTATACTTTCTTTTATGATCAAAGTGAGATAATCAAGCCCTTGACTCAAAACTAATCTTTATTATATATATCTCATGGACTCGATTACATATATAAGGATCATAAAGCAAAGCTCACAACTAGATCATACTAACTTTATTATACTAGAGCAAGATATTACCAAAAGGATCGAACTAAGAAAAACGGTAAAGATAGAGGTGTGATGGTGATACAATACCGGGGCACCTCCCCCAAGCTTGGCAGTTGCCAAGGGAGTGCCCATGCCCATGTGATTATGTCTCTTTCTTCGGAGGTGGTGATGATGGAGTGTCGTACATCGAGCGTAGGAGATCCTCCAATTTGCGGATAATGCCCTTGAGTGCGGTGATATGCTCCTTCAACACAATATTTTCACGTGTGAGATACTTGTTTCGTATGTGAGCTAATTCAATCATCTTGAAAGCTTCAATCTCAGTTGGGGTAAAAATATTTTGATGGGGTTGAAGGATGTTTTCTTCCTCTGCTGCCGGAGCTTGATCCTCCACGGCCTTCTTGATCCTATCATCCTTGTTGATCTCCCCGGGTTCTTCTCTCTTCAGCTCTATCTTCATTAGCCAAGCATCGTTATCCTCGTGGTTGGAGGAGGGAGACAACATGATGCCTGGCCTTGACAACTCTGGCAGAAAACATCTCGAAACAAAAACAAAGGATTTTGTCGTAATACCGTGGTCAAATCCTTTAGGAGATTATATAATCAATATTTACCGACCAAAAGAAGTATCGTGCAAGAAAACGGAGTCCGAAGGGCACATGAGGTGCCCACGAGGCAGGGGGCGCGCCCTCCACCCTCGTGGATGCCTCGTGTCATGTTCGGACTACTTATTTTCCTATTTTTTTAAATATTCCAAAACGGAGAAAAATTGCCATTATAACTGTTTTGGAGTCGGTTTACTTACCGTACCACATACCTCTTCCTTTTCGGAGTCTGAATCGTTCTGGAAAGTGTCCCTTATGTATTCCTCCAGGGTTACGGTTTCAATAACATTGGTTTC
Source organism: Secale cereale (assembly GCA_902687465.1). NCBI lineage: Eukaryota > Viridiplantae > Streptophyta > Magnoliopsida > Poales > Poaceae > Secale > Secale cereale. The sequence goes on along the minus strand of LR738713.1, from coordinate 467,721,065 downwards.
AACATTTATGGGATTACTTGAGATATAATGTTTGATTCTTTGGCCGTTCACCACCTTTGGATTTGTGCCTTTGAAGTTGTTGATTTTTATGGCACCAGAACGATAGACCTCCTCGATAACGTAAGGGCCTTCCCATTTAGAGAGGAGTTTGCGTGCAAAAAATCTTAAATGAGAGTTGTATAGCAAAACATAATCACCTACGTTAAACTCACGCTTTTGTATCCTTTTGTCATGCCATCTTTTAACTTTTTATTTAAACAATTTGGCATTTTCATAGGCCTGGGTTCTCCATTCATCAAGCGAGCTAATGTCAAAAAGCCTCTTCTCACCGGCAAGTTTGAAATCATAATTGAGCTCTTTAATGGCCCAATATGCCTTATGTTCTAGTTCGAGAGGTAAGTGACATGCTTTTCCATAAACCATTTTATACGGAGACATACCCATAGGATTTTTATATGCAGTTCTATAGGCCCATAATGAACATCAAGTTTCTTGGACCAATTCTTTCTAGATCTATTAACAGTATTCTGTAGGTTCTACTTGACCACTAGATTGTGGGTGGTAAGGGGATGCAATTCTATGATTAACATCATATTTAGCAAGCATTTTGCGGAAAGCACCATGAATAAAATGTGAACCACCATCTGTCATTAAGTATCTAGGGACTCCAAACCTCGGAAAAGTAACTTCTTTAAGCATCTTAATAGAAGTGTTGTAATCAGCACTACTAGTTGGAATAGCTTCTAACCACTTAGTAACGTAATCAACAACAACTAAAATATGTGTATACCCATTAGAGGAAGGAAACGGTCCCATATAATCAAAGCTCCAGACATCAAATGGTTCAATAACAAGTGAATAGTTCATAGGCATTTCTTGACGTCTACTAATATTACCAATTCTTTGACATTCATCACAAGACAAGACAAACTTACGGGCATCCTTGAAGAGAGTAGGCCAATAAAAACCAGATTGCAGTACCTTATGTGCAGTTCTATCTCCAGCATGGTGTCCTCCATAAGCCTCGGTGTGACACTAACGTAGGATCTGTTCCTGTTCATGCTCAGGTACACAGCGTCTAATAATACCATCTACTCCTTTATAAAGGTGTGGGGTCATCCCAGAAGTAATGTCTTAAATCATAGAAAACCGTTTTCTTTTGCTGGTATGTGAAACTAGGTGGTATAAATTTAGCAACAATGTAATTAGCATAATCAGCATACCATGGAGCAGTATGAGAAGCATTTATGATAGCTAATTGTTCATCAGGAAAGCTATCATCAATAGGTAGTGGGTCATCGAGAACATTCTCTAACCTAGATAAGTTGTCTGCAACGGGGTTCTCAGCTCCTTTTCTATCAGTAATATGCAAATCAAATTCTTGTAGCAAGAGAACCCATCTAATAAGTCTAGGTTTAGCATGTTTCTTTTCCATAAGATATTTAATAGCAACATGATCAGTGTGAACAGTTACTTTAGAATCAACAATATAAGGTCTGAACTTATCACAAGCAAAAACAACCACTAAAAATTCTTTTTCAGTAGTAGCATAATTTCTCTGGGCATTGTCTAGAGTTTTACTAGCATATTGGATAACATTTAATTTCTTATCAACTCTTTGTCCTAGAAGAGCACCTACAGCATAATCACTAGCATCGCACATAATTTCAAAGGGTAAATTCCAGTCAGGAGACTGGACAATAGGTGCAGAAATCTATGCTTTCTTAAGTATTTCAAATGCTTCTACAAAATCATCATCAAAAATAAAAGGAACATCTTTTTTGTAAGAGGTTAGTCAGAGGCCTAGAGATTTTTGAGAAGTCCTTAATGAACCTCCTATAAAACCCGGCATGACCAAGGAAACTTCTTATACCTTTGATGTCCTTGGGACACGACATCTTTTCAATAGCATCAACTTTAGCTTTATAAACTTCAATACCTCTTTCAGATATTTTATGCCCCAAGACAATACCTTCATTAACCATAAAGTGGCACTTCTCCCAATTCAAGACAAGATTAATTTCTTCACATCTATACAAAACTCGATCAAGTTTGCTCAAGCAATCATCAAAAGAAGTTCCTTAAACGAAAAAATCATCCATGAAAACCTCAACAATCTTTTCACAAAAATCAGAGAATATAGCCATCATGCATCTTTGAAAGGTAGCAGGTGCATTACATAAACCAAAAGGCATACGTCTATAAGCAAAGGTACCAAAAGGGGAAGTAAAAGTGGTCTTTTCTTGATCCTCTTTTGACACAGGTATTTGAGAGAAACCAGAATAGCCATCTAGAAAGAAAAAATGAGTATGTTTGGATAATATTTCTAGCATTTGATCAATAAAAGGTAAAGGGTAATGATCCTTCTTAGTAGCTTTATTTAATTTACGGAAATCAATTACCATTCTGTAGACTGTAACAATTCTTTGTGGGATCAATTCATCTTTATCATTAGGAACAACAGTAATACCTCCCTTCTTAGGAACACAATGGACATGACTTACCCACTCACTATCAGCAACTGGATAAATTATACCTGCCTCTAGAAGCTTTAGTATTTCTTTCCTTACCACTTCTTTCATCCTAGGATTTAAACATCGTTGGTGATCAACAACCGGTTTAGCGTCTTTCTCCAATTTTATTTTGTGTTGGCATAGAGTGGGGCTAATGCCCTTAAGATCATCAAGAGTATATCCAATGGCAGCACGGTGCTTCTTCAGAGTTTTCAATAATTTCTTTTCTTCTTGCTCTGAAAGGTTAGCACTAATAATAACATGATATATCTTCTTTTTATCAAGATAAGCATACTTAAGAGTATCAGGTAATGGTTTGAGTTCAAACACGTGTCACCCTTGGGTGGAGGAGGATCCCCTATAATTTCAACATGTAAGTTGTGTTTCAATAAAGGTCCCTGTTTAAAGAATATTTCATATATTTCCCTTCTCTCATTCATATACATATCATTTTCGTGATCTAGTAGATATTGTTCTAAAGGATCATTAGGAGGCACGTCAATAGAAGCAAGACCAATAATTTCATCCTTACTAGGCAATTATTTATCATGGGGTTGTCTACGAAATTTAGCAAAGTTAAAATCATGAGATATATCCCCTAAACCATTAGTAACAGCATCCTTTTTGCAGTCTATCTTAGCATTAACAATATTCAAGAAGGGTCTACCAAATATAATTGGGGCAAAAGGCATCTTGTGGGGAACCAAAAACAAGAAAATCAGTAGGGTATTTAACTTTCCCACACAAGACTTCAACATCTCTAACAATCCCAACTGGTGAGATAGTGTAGCGACCAGACCTCAAACAGTCTGATCTATGTGCATCAGTGTCATCCCTGGATCAGTAATGCTGACACGCACAGTACTTGAAGGATTTATAACAGAGTAGCAATCACACACTTATTACATCGATAGTCCAACAATGGTCTTATTACAATAAATATGGCTGAAGGCCATCTAATACGATAATAGCTGAAGGCTTGGAAGATAAGTGAGTCCATCAACTCCAGCGGCATCACTGAGTATAGAACCACGACCTAAAAGGCATCTTACTCGTCGTCTGAAAAGTCTGCAACATGAAACATTGCAGCCCGAAAACGGGTCAGCACATGGAATATGCTGGCAAGGTAACACAAGAGAATGCAATGGAAGTAAAACTATACTATATGCATATTTGGCTGGTGGAAAGCTCTATCGTTAAGTTTTTGCGTAAAGCCAATTTTTCCCTACTTCAAAGGAATATATTTTAATTAACTATCATGGTAGTTGAAACATCGTTGAGAAGATAGACATCCTCTCGACCCCAATTAAAGTAATCATTAAACCCAACAAAATTAATTAAAGTAACATGATGAGATTCACATGATAATCCAAGTACTAGATACTCAAGACGTCCATAACCGGGGACACGGCTAATCATGATCAGTTTGTACACTCTGCAGAGGTTTGTGCACTTTTCCCCACAAGACTCGATCGCCTCCGTTTGGTTTCTCGCACTGCATGGTGTTTGAGAAACGGATGATCGAGACACCGTCTTTCCGAAGAGGTCCCCTTAACCAGATAGATAGGCCGGTACACCTACAAAACCCACTACATCTGCTAGCCCATCATGGAAAGGTTTCCCACAACTTACTCAACTATGCCAGAGCCCATATTGGAATGTGGCTGCACACGGAAGTTTCTAGTATGAAAAATCTCATGATCCCTTTGAGTCTGGGTGGCGGTCCAAAAGAAAACAGGCAATCACTGGAATACCCAGATGCCTCAATCCACCCAGATGTGTATTAATGTTGCCACCTTAAGTTGAACCATTAATTAACAAACTCACATCTGTCATGGATTTCACTCACCCAATCCAGGTCTACGAGCATAGCATGTCCTAACAGCAAACGTAGAAGTAACTCCCAAAGGTTTGAATGTAATGCAGGTAATAGGTACTACCTCAAACTACTTCCCAATCCCACAGGTTAATTAATCCTACTCATGCAATGTGTGAGGGTTGGACTAATGCAATGAAAACTGGGTAATTGGAAAGTATGATCAAAGTGTTACTTGCCTTGCTGATGATCCGCAAAACCTAGAGACTCAAAGTAGCAAGCGGTGCACTCCGGGTACTCTATCGCAATCAAACAAGCACACAATAAGTACTTAACTAATGCACGGGTAAAACTCAAATGAAAGATCTAACCAGAAAGTTCAACTTAAGAACTCCGGTTTGCAAAAAGAATCAACTCGAAAGAAGCAACGAAACTCAAACTGCGAAAGAAACAAGCTCCGGTTTACTAGTTGGCCTAAAGTCAAATTTTACAGTAGCCAAAACTTTGTTCAAGTTGATTAAACGTAAAGAGGGCATCGAGACGAAGATCTGGGATTTTGAATCACCTGATTCCGACTCTCGAGCGAAAAGAAAAACGCGAAACAAGATCAGGGCAGAAATCGCGATCGGAATAATCGCGGATAAATACCCCGAAAAAGAAAACGGACGAACAGGCTAACGAACGAACGTTCACTGTCTGCGGCTAACTAACGAAAACCATTTGTTAAAACGAACGTACGGACGAACGTCCGCTAAATAACTAAACCGACGGAAAAACCGAACCGATCTAATCTAATAAAACAGATCTACGGTTTAAAAAAAACGAGCGGTTCGAACTAAAAAAAATGGCATCTACCTCGCGAACTCCGGCGAGACGGCAGCGGCGGTCCGGCGGACCGGCGTCGGGCGACGGGGCGGCGGGGTGGTGCGGCGGCGGCGGCGGCAGCACGCGGCGGCGGGGCGGCGGGGCAGCAGTGGGCGGCGGCGGCGGCAGCGGCGGCGGCGGCGCTAGGGTTTGGGGCGGGGCTGGCGGCGGCTTGGGCCGGCTCGGGCGACTTATAAAGCCCAGTGTCCTGGGCTAGTAAGACTCCAAGTCGGTTTCCCTTTTTTTTAAATAGAGTCCCGGCGCAGAAAAACTAACGAAAGAAATACTAAACTAACTTCAAAATTCCCAAAATAAATTTTCACCGTCCTCTAATAATATTTAGGACAAAGTGAACACTTTTCCCGGACCTAAATGCAATTCTGAAAAACGCGTATTTTTCCTATGCAAATAAATCCGCAAATAAATCCAGAAAAATACCAAAAGTGATTTTAATATTTTTCCTCCAATATTTCTGTTATTTTGGAGAAGTCATATTATCTCCGCTCATTTTTGGTATTTAGAAATATTTTTAGGAGAGAAAAATAATTAGAATCACACTGTCCTCGTACCGGTATTCGAGCGAACTCAAATACGAAAACGGTAAAATTCCCAACTCTCTCCGTAGGTCCTTGAGTTGCTTAGAATTTCGAGGAACTCCACAACCAAAATGCAAAAGCATGAAATGCAATATGATCTATGTATAACATTCCAAATTGAAAATTTGGGATGTTACAGATAGTGTCTCTATTGGCAAGCTTAATTGTAACATCAATACCTTCTAACTCAGCAGGTGCAATATCGTGCATAATTTCTTCGTATAAGGAATGAGGTATTGCACTAGCACCAGCACCCATGTCTCATAAGCCATGATAGCAATGATCTCCTATTTTAGTTGAAATAACAAGCATGCCTACAACAGGTCTATGTTTATTTTTATTGCCGGGTCTAGAAATTGTAGCAGCTTCATCATAGAAGTAAATAACATGCCAATCAATATTATCGACCAAGAGATCCTTAACCATAGCAACACTAGGTTCAACTTTAATTTGCTCAGAGGGTGTAGGTGTTATAGTATTACTCTTACGAATCATAGTTGAAGCTTTAGCATGATCCTTTATTCTAACAGGGAAAGGTGGTTTCTCAACATAAGCAGTAGAAACAATAGGATCAACATTATAAGTGATAGTCTTTTCTTCGACTTTAACAGGTTCAGCTACTTTTACTTCAATGAGAGGATGATATTTAAACCACTTCTCCTTAGGGAGATTGACACGTCTCCAACGCATCTACTTTTCCAAACCCTTTTGCCCTTGTTTTGGACTCTAACTTGCATGATTTGAATGGAACTAACCCGGACTGATCGACGCTGTTTTCAGCAGAATTGCCATGATGTTGTTTTTGTGCAGAAATAAAAAGTTCTCGGAATCGCCTGAAAATCAAGGGAGAATTATTTTGGAAAATATAAAAAATACATGCACGAAGATCCACACCAGGGGGCCTTGGGCCAGCCCACGAGGGTGGGGGGCGCATCCCCCTGCCTCGTGGCCCCCTGGTGCTCCACCGACGTATCCCCAGATCATATATCTTCCGTTTCGGGAGAAAAAACTCAGGGAGAAGGAATTATCACGTTTCATGAGACGGAGCCGCCGCCAAGCCCTAATCTCTCTCGGG
>LR738713.1:467678000-467714181 GCA_902687465.1 Secale cereale | reverse complement strand
ATCTGGAGTCCGTTCGGGGCTCCGGAGAGTGGAGATCGTCGCCATCGTCATCATCAACCTTCCTCCATCACCAATTCCATGATGCTCACCGCCGTGTGTGAGTAATTCCATCGTAGGCTTGCTGGACGGTGATGGGTTGGATGGGATCTATCATGTAATCGAGTTAGTTTTGTTAGGGTTTGATCCCTAGTATCCACTATGTTCTGAGATTGATGTTGCTATGACTTTGCTATGCTTAATGCTTGTCACTAGGGCCCGAGTGGCATGATTTCAGATCTGAACCTATTACGTTTTCATGAATATATGTGTGTTCTTGATCCTATCTTGCAAGTCTATAGTCACCTACTATGTGTTATGATCCGGCAACACTGAAGTGACAATAATCGGGACCACTCCCGGTGATGACCATAGTTTGAGGAGTTCATGTATTCACTATGTGTTAATGCTTTGGTCCGGTACTCTATTAAAAGGAGGCCTTAATATCCCTTAGTTTCCAACAAGACCCCGCTGCCACGGGAGGGTAGGACAAAAGATGTCATGCAAGTTCTTTGTCATAAGCACGTATGACTATATTCGGAATACATGCCTACATTGTATTGATGAAGTGAAGCTAGTTCTATGTCACCCTAGGTTATAACTTCTACATGATGAATTGCATCCGACGTAATTTCCCATCACCGATCTAATGCCTACGAGCTTTCCCTATATTGCTAGTCGCTTATTTACTTTTCCGCTGCTACTATCACAAAAACTACAAAAACACTATCGTTACTTTTATTGCTGCTACCGCCACTATCATATTACTTTGCTACTAAACTATCTTGCTGCGGATACTAAGTTTCCAGATGTGGTTGAATTGACAACTCAGCTGTTAATACTTAAGAGTATTCTTTGGCTCCCCTTGTGTCAAATCAATAAATTTGGGTTGAATACTTTACCCTCGAAAACTGTTGCGATCTCCTACACTTGTGGGTTATCAAGACTATTTTCCGGCGCCGTTGCCGGGGAGCTTAGCTCTATTCTTTAAGTCACTTGGGATTTATATCTGTTGATCACTATGAAGAATTTGAAGGACTAAAAAACCAAGATCTTACCCTCAACTACGAGGGGAGGTAAGGAACTGCCATCTAGCTCTACACTTGATTCTCCTTCTGTTATGAGTAAACTTGCGACACCTACTCCTGCTATTGAATCTGATATGTCGTATGTTCTTGATAATGCTACTTCTGCTATGTATGATGAAACTACTTCTATGCCTGATACTGTGCCACTAGGTGAATTTCTAGATGAACAAATTGCTAAGGTTAGGGAGAGCACGAATGTTGATGATATTTATGAAAGTGATGATGAAACTACTCCCAATAGATATGAATTGCATGTTGTTTCTGAGGGTTATGTTATGGATGAAGAAACTGCTAGAGACTTTCTTGCTTGCAATGGTAGATATGATCTTAAGAAGTTATTAGCTAAGCTGAAAGAAAAGTCCTTGAATGCTAGAATGAAACATGACCCTGCTTTTGCTACTTCACCTATATGTGTTACTGATAAGGATTATGAATTCTCTGTTGATCCCGAGTTAATTACTTTGGTTGAATCTGATCCTTTCCATGGCCATGAGTCTGAAACTGTTGTGGCACATCTTACTAAGTTGAATGATATAGCCACCCTGTTTACCAATGATGAAAAGATCTGCTATTACTATATTCTTAAGCTATTTACGTTCTCGTTAAAGGGTGATGCTAAGACTTGGTTTAATTCTCTTGATCTTGGTTATGTGCGTAGTCCCCATGATATGATGTATTACTTCTCTGCTAAACATTTTCCCGCTCATAAGAAACAAGCTGCCTTACGGGAAATATATAACTTTGTGCAAATTGAAGAAGAAAGTCTCCCACAAGCTTGGGGGAGGCTTCTCCAATTACTTAATGCTTTGCCTGATCATCCTCTTGAGATGCATGATATACTTGATGCCTTTTATAATGGACTAACCGATGCTTCCAGAGACCACCTGGATAGTTGTGCTGGTTGTGTTTTGAGGGAAAGAATAGTTGAACAAGCTGAACTACTATTGAATAATATGCTAGCCAATGAAAATAATTGGACACTTCCTGAACCAGCCCCTAAGCCAACTCCGAAGAAAAGAGGTGTTCTATTTCTCAGTCCTGAAGATATGCAAGAGGCAAAGAAATTTATGAAAGAAAAAGGTATTAAAGCTGAAGATGTTAAGAATTTACCGCCTATTGAAGAAATACATGGTCTTGATAACCCGACACAGGTAGTAAATGTGAATTCTCTCTATAGATTTGATGAAGGTGATATTCCTCGTTATAAGTCTGCTAGCCAATACTTAGATGAGTTTGACAATTTTATTGTGAAACATGAAAACTTCAATGCTTATGTTGGTAGACAATTACAACACAATGCTTATATGATTGAACGCTTGAGTGATTATCTGTTTAGGGCTAAAAGTGAACTGAAACTTATTAGTAAACATGCTTCCATGGTCACCACTCAAGTAGAACAAGTACTTAAGGCTCAAAATGATTTGCTCAATGAATTAAATAATAAGAATAATGACTATGCTGTTAGAGTTGTGACTAGAGGTGGTAAAATGACTCAGGAACCTCTGTATCCTGAGGGCCACCCTAAGAGGGTTGAGCAAGATTCTCAGAGAGCCAATTTAGATGCACCTAGTTCTTCTAAAAAGAAGAAAAATAAAACGATAGGACTTTGCATGCTTCTAGTGAACCTGTAGCTGAGATACCTGAGAACCCCAATGATATATCTATTTCTGATGCTGAGACACAATCTGGTAATGAACATGAACCTAGTGATAATATTAATAATGATGTTCATGATGATGCTCAACCTAGCAATGATAATGATGTAGAGATTGAACCTGCTGTTGATCTTGATAACCCACAATCAAAGAATCAACGTTATGATAAGAGAGACTTCTTTGCTAGGAAGCACGATAGGGAAAGAGAACCATGGGTTCAGAAACCCATGCCTTTTCCTCTGAAACCATCCAAGAAAAAGGATGATGAGGATTTTGAGCGCTTTGCGAAAATGATTAGACCTATGTTTTTGCGTATGCGTTTGACTGATGTGCTTAAAACAAATCCTTATGCCAAGTACATGAAATATATTATTACCAACAAAAGAAAGATACCTGAAGTAGAAATCTCCACCATGCTTGTCAATTACACTTTTGAGGGTGGAATGCCTTAGAAATTAGGAGATCCAGGAGTACCTACTATACCTTGCTCCATTAAGAGAAACTATGTTAAAACTGCCTTGTGTGATCTTGGAGCCGGTGTTAGTATTATGCCTCTCTCTTTATATCGTAGACTTGACTTGAGTAAGTTGACACCTACTGAAATATCTTTGCAAATGGATGATAAATCAACTGCTATACCTATCGGTATTTGTGAGGATGTGCCTGTTGTAGCTGCAAATGTTACTATTCTAACGGACTTTGTTATACTTGATATTCCCGAGGATGATAGTATGTCTATTATTCTTGGAAGACCTTTTTTGAATATTGCAGGGGTTGTTATTGATTGCAACAAAGGAAATGTCACTTTTCATGTCAATGGTAATGAGCATACGGTGCATTTTCCGAGGAAACAACCTCAGGTCCATAGTATCAATTATATTGGAAAAATTTCAACTATCACTATTGGAGGTTTTGAGTTTCCCATTACTACTATCAAGAAGGCATATGACATTCTTATTGTTGGGGACATACATATCCCCATTGAGGTAACCTAGTGTTATTCGAAACTTCTCCGGTCTCATGTTACTCAAAAGAGTTTATTAACAAGACCTGATCAACCTTGTTAATGGATTCCTTTTGATGAGCATGGGATAGGTGAATCTAGATAGCACAACCTTCTGTACCCTCCTTTCACTTTCTGTTAATTAGGATAAATTAAAGAAAAATAGCATTATCTGTCTGTTTCCAGACTTACCCGTGCAATAAAAAATATCCCGAAAATAAAAGTTCTCCAAATGCCATGAAAATAAAATATGATTTTTTCTAGAATATTTAAGAAAATATGGCACTGAACACACAGCGAGGGGAGCCAGCACGTGGCCACGAGGGAACAGGGCGTGCCCCCCTGCCCAGGGCGTGCCCCCTGCCTCGTGGGCCCCATGTGGCCCCCTCCACTTATCCTTTCACCCATGCTCTTCTTCTTCCTCCCAAAAAAAAATCCCCAACGAGCTCACACCCGAGTTCCAGCTCATCTTGCTGCCATTTTCGATCTCCTTGCTCAAAGCACCATTCACCAAACTGTTTGGGGAGATTGTTCCTTGGAAAATGTTAAAAAGATTATTGAGGGGCTCCTCCAGCAAGAGCTCAGAGGAGAAGAAGAAAGAAGAATAATAAGAAGCCCAAGTATCATCTTCCTCGCATGGCGGAAGTTCGACCGTGCGAATGGCCTTGTAATAATTTCATGATGTCCGCCGGTATTTACGAAGACTTTTATTGGTTGGCAAAATTCAGGCCTCACCGACTTCCTCAACGACCAGAAAGAGCAATATCTTTTACTCACCAATATTTTCACACAAAGCTTTCATTTTCATTCTAGGAAAACACCACCCACGGTGGAGTTTCACTTATATGATGTGGTTAAGGAGATATCACTTTTAGATTTTTGTGAAATATGCAAAGTACCCTTCGGAGGTAGACTTGATGAACCACGTCGTGAAGATGTTGAAGGGTTCATTGGCATGATAGCCGTAGGAGAAACTAGACAAGTTTCAGGGGAAAGAATCACTAGTATACACTTCCCTGTTCTACGCTACTTTGCTTTATTCGCTAGTAGATGTTTAATTGGTCGCGGGAACAGTGGAAATCTCAGTGCCCCTGATATTATCATTTTACGTCATGCTATGTTTCGAGACATAACTTTTAGCTTGGGTGCCGTCGTTGCCAAACGATTGAGTCTGAACCGCTCAAAGGGGCCCGTCTTTGGAGGCATCTTTGCTTCTTGCCTTGCTGAATATTTTAATATACCTATAAGGCATCATGAGAAGGAAGAAAAATTGCTTGCCCCTGTTTATCTAGACTATAAGAGCATGGTAGCTCATGATTTTATTGTTAAAGATAGGAACATGCAGCTTAACTATAAATTAAGGTTTGATGAAATATAATGTGAAATTGTTACCTTGCCTGCACCATCTTTGTCTGATCTATCCACAGGCAAGTATCTCATTACATTAGATGCCTTCTACAAGTACCAAGGCCAGGCACAAGCTTCAGAGCCTAAGCCGGAACCACCACTTGATCCTTCCCGACAATCTGTTTATGGGTGGGAGCTGGAAGAGCTCGCCAACCAGTGGCATCCGGAGGACACATCTCAGTACACTGGAGGGAGTGGCTTCGATCCGTGGCCATAGACCAACTTAGGCCAAAAGCCTAAGCTTGGGGGAGTACGTGTTTCTCACCGACTTACATTCATTTTCACACTTATTCTAGTTGTCGGTGCTCACACTCTTTCACTGTACCATCCATGCTTAGTTTCAATTTCTTTTTCTTAGTCTTTCTCTTGTGTGCTAGAAAAAACCCAGAAAAACAAAATATATATTAGTTGTAGCTTCTAGCTAGTTTACTTTCTTTGCTTGTAGTAGTAATCAATAATGAAAACCCAAAAAGATTTCCCGTTCTTCTTTTGCTTGTTGGGAGCTTTCCCGTGTAAATAGTTTCTTTTCTTTAGGGGTTGAGAGTAGAAGACCATGATTAAAATGCTTAATGGCTCTCATATGCTTTGTTGTTGATTTAACCTTGAGCCATATTACCTTGTCTTCTCTCTTGTATTAAATGCCTGCAGATTCCAGCTTAGTCTAATGCACGTGCACTATTATTATTATCCACACTGTTCGGTTGTGCGAGTGAAAGGCAATCAGGATGATATATGATGAACTAATTGAGATAAAAAAAAGCTGGTATGAACTCGACCTCTCTTGTTTTTGTAAATATGATTGCTCGTCATTCTTGATGCAGCTTGTTATGAATGAAACATGTTTGCAATGACAATTAGAGATCATAGCTGCTTATGCCATGCTTAATTAGTTGAGAGTTTATAATGGTCTATCTTGCGTGCCAACATGATATTAAAATGGTGGTGATGTGGTATGATGGGTGGTATCCTCCTTTGAACGATTTAAGTGACTTGACTTGGCACATGTTCACGCATGTAGTTGAAACAAATCAACATAGCCTCCACGATATTTATGTTCATGGTGATTTATATCCTACTCATGCTTGCATTTGTTGTTGATTAATTTTAATGCATGTTCATGACCGTTGTTGCTCTCTAGTTGGTCGCTTCCCAGTCTCTTTCTAGCCTTCACCTGTAGTAAGCGGGAATATTGCTTGTGCATCCACCTCCATAAACCCCAAAGTTATTCCACATGAGTCCACCATACCTTCCTATATGCGGTATTTACCTGCCGTTCCAAGTAAATTTGTATGTGCCAAACTCTAAACCTTCAAATGAAATTCTGTTTTGTATGCTCGAACAGCTCATGTATCAACTAGGGCTGTCTATATCTTCCATGCTAGGTGGGTTATTCTCACGATGAGTGGACTCCGCTCATCATTCATGAGAAAATGGCTGGTAATCGGGATGCCCAGTACCATGCTCAAATTATAATAATTAAAAAAAACTCCCCCAGGGCTGTTGCTTGTTTGGACGGTACCCCGTGGATTCGGATGGTCGTGGAGTGTGCTTGTTGGTGGTTGGGGGAGTATAAACTTTACCATTTTGTTTGGGAACCGCCTATAATGTGCGTAGCATGGGAGATATCGAGATTCTTGGTTGTTATGTTGACAATGAAAGTATACCGCTCAAAATGTTATTCAATCTCTATTTAAAAATCGAGCTCTGGCACCTCTAAAAATCCCTGCTTCCCTCTGCGAAGGGCCTATCTATTTACTTTTATGCAGAGTCAACATCCTCTTATCAAAAGAACCAGTAGGAGAGCACCTCTATTGTTGCATGTATTACTATTAATTTGCATTGAGTATGATCATGACTGGATCTCTTTTACCATGAATTACAATGTCTAGTCAGTCCTTGATCTTTAAAGGTGCTCTGCATTTATGTTTTGCGGTCTCAGAAAGGGCTAGCGAGATACCATCTTGTTATTTCATATCATGATTGTTTTGAGAAGTGTTGTCATTCGAGGTTTATTATTATTGCTCGCTAGTTGATTATGCCATTGATATGAGTAGTCTTGAGACATGAAAGTTATTGTTAATTTGGTTAGTTCATGATCTTGTTGAAAACCTTAATGCTAGCTTAAATATTTACAACAACAAGAGCAAACAGAGTTTGTCAAAGTTTTTCTTTACCACTTTCTGTTTATCAACTGAATTGCTTGAGGACAAGCAAAGGTTTAAGCTTGGGGGAGTTGATACATCTCCAACGTATCTACTTTTCCAAACCCTTTTGCCCTTGTTTTGGACTCTAACTTGCATGATTTGAGTGGAACTAACCCGGACTGACGCTGTTTTCAGCAGAATTGCCATGATGTTGTTTTTGTGCAGAAACAAAAAGTTCTCGGAATCGCCTGAAAATCAACGGAGAATTATTTTGGAAAATATAAAAAATACCTGCACGAAGATCCACACCAAGGGGCCTTGGGCCAGCCCACGAGGGTGGGGGGCGCGCCCCCTGCCTTGTGGCCCCCCTGGTGCTCCACCGACGTATCCCCAGATCATATATCTTCCGTTTCGGGGAGAAAAAAATCAGGGAGAAGGAATTATCGCGTTTCATGAGACGGAGCCGCCGCAAGCCCTAATCGCTCTCGGGAGGGCTGATCTAGAGTCCGTTCGGGGCTCCGAAGAGTGAAGCTCGTCGCCATCGCCATCATCAACCTTCCTCCATCAATAATTCCATGATGCTCACCGTCGTGTGTGAGTAATTCCATCGTAGGCTTGCTGGACGGTGATGGGTTGGATGGGATCTATCATGTAATCGAGTTAGTTTTGTTAGGGTTTGATCCCTAGTATCCACTATTGTCGGTGTACTAGAGTAGGGGTACCCTAGTATCCCGAACTTGTGCACGGGCAGTCGCAGCATCCCGCGGCAAGGCTTGCCGGGCGACCGCCAAGGTCCTCCGTGGTTCCTTTGGAGCCATTCAAGAACAAAGTATTCAAGCCAAGGAGACAAGACCCCGGCAAGAGGAGCTTGCCGGGAAGGCCAACCAAGGCATCTCAAGGAACTTGCCGCGACGCGCCACGCGTCCCGGCAAGGCCCGGTGAGCGGCAAGCTCCCGGACGCGACAAGACAACAACCGCGGCAAGGCGCTTGCCGCGGCAAGCTACCACTCTGTACCCGCACTCCAGCACATCCACCAATGTGTCGCTCTGGGACCCTTCCAGGCGTACGTGGCGGGAGGCTGTGCAGCCAGCGGTGCGCGGTGGCAAGCGGCGCTGACAAGACCGCCATCGTGGCGAGCGGTGGCGTCCCTGACGGTCCCTTTTGCACTATTTGGGCGACACAGACGGGCATTCAATGCCTTTGTCCCCTGCCGTCCGTGTTAGGTATGATACACTGAACAGGTAGTTGTACCAACCGCAACACCTTTCCATTTTTACCCTTGTCTACGTTGCCACCTGCCGGTGACCCCTTGAGCATATAAAAGGAGGCCCATGCGCAACGTAGAGAGGGGTTTTTTTTGAAGGAAGAACACTCACGCTCGGTCTCGTTAGCCAATGGTGTGTACTATAGCACTCAGCGCTCCCGAGCAAGAACTCAATACAAACCACAAAGCAGGAGTAGGGTTTTACGCATCCGTGCGGCCCGAACCTGGGTAAACTGCTTGTGTGTTTCGCCTCGATCTGCTCTTCGTGCGATCTCCGCCCCTGCCGAACCGAAAGGGACTCGGTCCGCCGGTCCCATAGGTGTTCGTGGATCAGTTTCTCCGACATCTTTGGCGCGCCAGGTAGGGGGCGTCGAGGTTGCGTGAACCTGATCCGGCGTTCACACGAGCTAGATCTTCATCATCTTCATCGACATGCCGCCGAAGAACAAGGCTTCGGAGGCGGCTGCTCCGTCCGCGCCAAACCCACCACCACCTGAGCTAACGGCTGGTGGGGTAGACGCTGGCGGAAGAACGGGCGTCGACCAGGGCGCTCACGGTGCTGCCAGGTCCAAGGACAAGGCTGCGCTGCCCATCGGCGGCGTAGCCGGCTCCCACAACGACCGGGCGCACTCCAAGACCTCAGCGTCCGTACATGCACCGCCCCCATCTCAGGAGGCGCGGGACCGGCAGCGTCATGGTACTCACGGTACCATACGTTTGCTGGGCCAAGATCGAGCTGGTGGATCTCGGAGTACTCAAGACCAGCATGCACACCAACATGCTGGCACGAGCGAGGCACGGTCGCCTGGACGGGATACTGCTCCTTCTAACATAGTTAGAAGTCCGAGCATATCCCGCTCCTCACACCGTTCGCCACCGCCACCAGCCACTTCAGCAGGAGCTTTGGCGCGAGCTCAACTGCTCCTGGACTACCCTCCAACAGCAGACAAGATCGACGAATGGAGGGCAACTATTCAGAGTCTCATCGGCTTCGCCAACGGCGACACTCCACGGCAGCCGAGTACATCGCAGCCCCGACAAGTCAGCCAGGCACAAGCCGGTGGCGACAAGACCGGTGGGGGTGCAACCACCGTGCACTCTTCGCCCCGAAGGCCAAGATCGCCGACTCGCTGGATCCACCTCAACAGCGACTCCACTACGTCATCAGATCCACGAGCTCATCGCGATCAGCGCCAAGTTCTTCACGAATGACAGCAAGAAGACGCTCGTACTCGCATCAAGCGCCGAAGAGAAGCCGGCGTCAATTGGACCAGAACGCTGGGCCCTCTGTCGACATGCATGCGCCAGGGGAACCAGACGACTTGCCGTACGCGGTAGGTTGCCCTGCGTTCACTTGTGAGCTACGGCAAGTCCAGTGGCCCAGCACGAAGAATTTCAAGCCAGACGTACCAGAGAAGTATGACGGCAACTCGCATCCGTCGGAGTTCCTCAGCATCTACACCATCGCGGTGCAAGCTGCCGGGGGGCGGGACGACAAGATCCTTGGCAACTACTTCCCGCTGGTGCTCAAGCCCAACGTCAGATCCTGGGTCATGCACTTACCGGACAACTCCATATCTTCCTGGGCAGACCTATGCCATCAGTTTGTCGGCGCCTTTACAGGCAGCCACAAACCCCATGGCCAAGAGAGTGACCTTCATCTGCTCGCCCAGAAGGAAGGAGAGCCCCTGCGCAAGTACATTCAGAGATTCAGCCGTGTACAGCACAACATCCCAGATGTTGATACATCCAAAACGTATCTATAATTTCTGCTTGCTCCATGCCTCTTTTGTGTGATATTGCTATGATATTTATGCACTTCCATACACTTTTGATCATATTTGGACTAACCTATTAACTCAGTGCACCACAGTGCCAGTTCCTGTTTTCTGCTGTTTTTGTATTTCAGGTTTTCCCATTACTTAAGTTGCCAGAAAAATTCCGGGAAAAATATATAAAAAATCAGCGCTCTAGAAGCTTCCACGCGCCAGAAGTGGGGCCAGAGGGGAGCCAGGGGCAGCCCAGGCGGCCCCACCCCTGGCCGCGCCAGGGGGGCGCCTGGGCCCCCCTCTCCGCTTCTGGTGACCCCCTTTGGCATATATTTACCTCCCGTCGCGGAAACCCTGATTCCGGAACCCTTTTTTACAGAAGCTATTTCGATCTCCGCTGCCATCGCCACCAAGTTTCGGGGGACCAGAATTCCTGTGCCGGCATCCTGCCGGGACGGGTAAGTGCCCCCGGATTCATCTCCATCGACGTTGCTTCCTCCCTCCATGATGCAGGAGTAGTTCCTCCTCGAGGCTGAGGTTTCTACCAGTAGCTATGTGGTTAATTCTCTCTCTTTCATGATGTGATCTTCGTTGTGATCATAGGCTATGTTAATCTAGGGTGATCCCATGATATTTCCCCTTCCTCTATGTATTGGATTGATGTACTCACTTGTCTTTATCTAGTATAATCTCTGAGACCAAGGTGACAGCGGTCTATTGGACATGGATTGGAAGAATATTTTCATGAGTGATTTCCTCTTTTGTGTGTGGATTGAAGATTGAGAGTCTCTTGGTGCTTGTCTTTGACTATCCTTGAGATATGTTGTGGTGATTGTGGTACTCTCTTTGGATGGCCGCGGTGACATTGGGAAATCCATAGATAGAGAACTACGAACTTAGAGGTGTGCTTTTGTAGCCCTACATAATTCTCGTCCTCTCTTGACCACAAAGGAATGACCTCCGAGTGCGTCTCCATTATGGGAAATATCATGTGATTCGATTATGTTAATGTTGTTGGGAGTTGCCACTAGTGAAAGTATGAAGCCTAGGCCTTGTTTCCACCATTGCAGTGCCATTTGTGCTCACGTTTACCACTTGTTTGATTGCTGCACTTTTTATTACAGATTTATATTACTTTGCTTTGCCACTCCTATCATCCATATTTTACCATCTCTTCGCCGAACTAGTGCACCTATACATCTGACAAGTGTATTAGGTGTGTTGGGGACACAAGAGACTTCTTGTATCTTGATTGCAGGGTTGCTTGAAAGGGGTACGTTCAACCTCCACTTCCCTGAGTTCGATAAACCTTGGGTTACTCACTTAAGGGAAATTTGCTGCTGTCCTACAAACCTCTGCTCTTGGAGGCCCAACACTGTCTACAGGAATAGAAGCGTGTGTAGACATGAAGCTATTTCTGGCGCCGTTGCCGGGGAAGTGAGGTAAGTGAAGGTACCTTCTCTAGATCTTGCAATTAAATCTTTTTGTTTCTTGTTTTTATTTTCACTAGTTTTGCTTAATGGAAAACAACAAAAATATGAGAGAGCTTTATAAGCTCTACCTTGCTTTGGGACATGATGTGTTTGAAGAGAAAATTAAAAAACCTATGGAACTTTATTATTTGCATAACAATCATGATGGTGGTGATGTTATTAGTATGCTTTCTTTGAATATCAATATTGCTAATGACATGGAAAGCTCTAAGCTTGGGGATGACATGTTTGATGAACATGATATTTTTAGTCCCCCAACTTTTGAAGAGAAAATTTACTTTGATAATATTATGCCTCCTATATATGATGATTACAATGATGAATATGATATTTTCAGTCCACCTACTATTGAGGATAAAATTTATTATGATTATGATATGCCTCCTAAATATGATGATTACCATGATGGTTATGATTGCTTTACTCTCACTATTCCTAATAAGAAAGATTTTGCTTATATGAAGAGTAATGATACTTATATGCTTTTGGATCATGGAAATAATGCCTTATGTGATAGTTATATTGTTGAGTTCATCCATGATGCCACTGAAATTTATAATGAGAGAGGGAGACATGGTTCTAAATATCTTAATAATAAGAAGTTTCCTCTCTTTATGGTGAATATTTTGAAGTTATGCTTGTTTTGCCTTCCTATGCTAGTTGCTTTGTGCTTCAATGAATTATTCTATTGCAATATTCCTATGCATAGGAAGCATGTTAGGCTTAAATGTGTTTGATATTTGCTCCTTGATGCTCTCTTTTGTTCTTCAACTCTTATTCCTACGAGAGCATCACTAAAGTCTTAAGCCTATCTTTATGTCTATAAAGAAAGAGCTCTAGGGAGACAACCCTTGTTATCTTTGCTTTCAGTTTGTTCTTTCAGTTTTTAGTGGTCTTGATGTTTGTTACTACTGTAGCAACATCATTGTATCTTTTCTTTTCACCTTTGTGCCAAGTTTAGCCTCCGATTGCAAGAAAGTTCAAAAGTTGTGACGTGCAGTCCAGAAAACAGATTCTGCCCTTGGACAGAAAAATTCGTATAAAATCACCAGATCATCTTTTTGATCTGAATTTTTTTGACAGCGTGCTCTATACAATTGGCTTTCGGGCGTCTGTTCTGAGTTTTTTGATTTCAGTTGCAGAAGTGCCCCGAAAAAATTATTTACTACCTTACGTGCTGGTCTGTTTTTCACAGATTCTGTCCTGTTTTGCCTTTTCTTCGTTTTGCAAACCTTAAGCTTGCTTTTTCTTTGCAAAAACCTTTTGGCAATCTTGAGAAACAGTAGCTCTTCAAGATTATCTTTATTTCCAGCAAGGAAAAATTATTTTATTATGGGTACTAACCTCGCTAATCAGATTATGATGAGTTATGTATGAAGGGAGTTTTCAAGTGTGCGAGGGAAGATGATGAAAAGATTCAGGAGGGTCAAACGCTCAAGCTTGGGGATGCCCCCGTGCACCCCCAAGAAATATTCAAGAAGACTCAAGCGTCTAAGCTTGGGGATGCCCCCGTGCATCCCCTTCTCCATCAACAATTATCAGTTCGTCTTTCGTTCCACTATATTTTAATCACTTCATGCGTTATGTGCCATGCTTGGAGCGTCTTGCTTTTAGTTTCCTTTTTAGTTTTCTTTAGCTTTGCTTGCTGTTCATAACGAGTTAGAACCCAGCTTTCTTTGTGTGGGAGAGAAACACGCTCCACTTCAACCTAGAACACAACATAGGATTTTCATGCTTATCTTTGCTGTGTATGTTCTTTGTCTTTCAATAGCTACTGTCATGTTTAGCTCTTAGTTTTCATGCTTTTTTTTAAAGAGCTTTTGTTTAGTTGGTTGCTGAACTCTCTTGAGTTTTCTTGTTTATCTTGTTAAGAGAGTTTGTCTGTTGCACTGAGTTGTGTGTCTTAACTTAAAGTAGGTAATTGAGGTTGCTATTTAATTTTAGTAGTAACTTGCAATAGTTTTGAGGTATTGCCATGAGTAATGACTGGACTTTTGGTGTCAAGAGCTTTAGCCTATTAGTGATAGATGTCGTATTTTGGGCAATCCGTGTTTATTTTCGAAAACCTACAAAATAGTTGAGAACTTTAGCTACTAAATGGATCACTAATCTTTGGAGGGATCGAATATTAGAGTACACTCACGTACCATGGGTCGAGGATGTGCAAGGATAACCAAATCCCCATACACACCTCCTCGGGGTACTTGTCTCTTTGTGAACCTCCTAATTAGATTGAGAGTTATCGATAATAAGTGCATGAGTTCTTCGGACTAATGTGAGTATTCGAAAGTTGACACTTCCACCTAACCATATTTTTCTAGCCTTTTCGGTACCGTGCATTGCCCTTTCTCACCTCGAGAGTTGGCGCATACTTCGCTGGTGCATCCAAATCCTTGGCACGATACGCTCTGTCATCATAAGCCTCATTATATCCTTCCTCAAAATAGCCACCATACCTACCTATTAAGGCATTTCCATAGCCTTTCCGAGATACATTGCCATGCAACATCCATCTTCTCATGACTTGATCTTCATGTCATACATGCTTTTTGCTTGATCGATGAGCCGCATGCTAGTTGGGCCTTGCCCTAATCGTTGCTACATGACGCGCTAGTATCATTGGATATCCTGCTACACTGGCAGAGGCATACATTTGCGTACATCATGATAGTTTCATTTTCTTTATGTTGAGTACTTTTGTAAAGTGTGAAAGATCTTCTATACTTCTTGTAATAAATAGAGTGTTGCCCCTAAAGTGAGGAAAAGATCCCAAAGAGGACAAAATCAAAAGATCCCAAAGAGGACAAATGAGAGTTAAATAGAAAGAGCCATTGAGGCCACAAAAAAAATAGAAAAAAAGATAAAAAGTAATAAAAAGAGAGAAGGGGGCACACTACTATTCCTTTTGAGAGATCCACACTCGTACTTCATCTTATACCTTGTACTCCATAGAGATTATCATTCATGCATATAGCTATGTGGGGACCTTTACACTATAGAACTTGGCTTGTATATTCCAATGATGAGCCTCCTCAAAAGAGCTCTAGGTCTTCTTGAGCAAGCAAGTTGGATGCACCCCCACTAGTTCCATTGGAGAGCTTACCTTAGCTCATATGTGCATCCGTCGCATGGCAATCCCTACTCCTCAGATCATATCTATCATTTGGATTTCTCTCGCCGATGATTGTCCTCATTGATGTGAGCCTTTCACACCTTTTTGTCTTCCCCCTCTATCATTTTTCTCTCTTTGCCATCCTAAGTGTCGACTTTCTTTCTTACGCTCATCCATTGCATGAGTGCTCAAAATATCAAAAGGGAGTGGATCATTTTGACTTGTACCTGGCTGACGGTCTGGGGATGAGTCAAGATAAGATTCCAAAGAAGACCAAGTGTGAAACTTTAGTAGATTAAGTTCTCAACAATACAAAAACTTTGTTTCACTCTCTCATATATCCCTATCCCCTTTCTTGCACGCAAACACCATTTGGAGACATTCGAGTCACGGACAGCGAGAGCTCTTGTACCTTTATTTTCTTATGTTACTTGTTACAATGCTAATATAGACTCTTGCTTGTTATGACTTGAATTGAATTACGTGCCTTGATTGCTTTACTTAAAAAGTTCTTATATGGTTGATAGCATGTCACCACAGAAATTATGCTTGTTATCATTTACCTACTCGAGGACGAGCAGGAATTAAGCTTGGGGATGTTGATACGTCCAAAACGTATCTATAATTTCTGCTTGCTCCATGCCTCTTTTGTGTGATATTGCTATGATATTTATGCACTTCCATACACTTTTGATCATATTTGGACTAACCTATTAACTCAGTGCACCACAGTGCCAGTTCCTGTTTTCTGCTATTTTTGTATTTCAGGTTTTCCCATTACTTAAATTGCCAGAAAAATTCCGGGAAAAATATATAAAAAATCAGCGCTCCAGAAGCTTCCACGCGCCAGAAGTGGGGCCAGAGGGGAGCCAGGGGCAGCCCAGGCGGCCAGCCCAGGCGGCCCCACCCCTGGCCGCGCCAGGGGGGCGCCTGGGCCCCCCTCTCCTCTTGTGGTGACCCCCTTTGGCATATATTTACCTCCCGTCGCGGAAACCCTGATTCCGGAACCCTTTTCTCCAGAAGCTATTCCGATCTCCGCTGCCATCGCCACCAAGTTTCGGGGGACCGGAATTCCTGTGCCGGCATCCTGCCGGGACGGGGAAGTGCCCCCGGGTTCATCTCCATCGACGTTGCTTCCTCCCTCCATGATGCGGGAGTAGTTCCTCCTCGGGGCTGAGGTTTCTACCAGTAGCTATGTGGTTAATTCTCTCTCCCATGATGTGATCTTCGTTGTGATCATAGGCTATGTTAATCTAGGGTGATCCCATGATATTTCCCTTTCCTCTATGTATTGGATTAATGTACTCACTTGTCTTTATCTAGTATAATCTCCGAGGCCAAGGTGACAGCGGTCTATTGTACATGGATTAGAAGAATATTTTCATGAGTGATTTCCACTTTTGTGTGTGGATTGAAGATTGAGAGTCTCTTGGTGCTTGTCTTTGACTATCCTTGAGATATGTTGTGGTGATTGTGGTACTCTCTTTGGATGGCCGCGGTGACATTGGGAAATCCATAAATAGAGAACTACGAACTTAGAGGTGTGCTTTTGTAGCCCTACATAATTCTCGTCCTCTCTTGACCACAAATGAATGACCTCCGAGTGCGTCTCCATTATGGGAAATATCATGTGATTTGATTATGTTAATGTTGTTGGGAGTTGCCACTAGTGAAAGTATGAAGCCTAAGCCTTGTTTCCACCATTGCAATACCATTTGTGCTCGCGTTTACCACTTGTTTGCTTGCTGCACTTTTTATTACAGATTTATATTACTTTGCTTTGCCACTCCTATCATCCATATTTTACCATCTCTTCACCGAACTAGTGCACCTATACATCTGACAAGTGTATTAGGTGTGTTGGGGACACAAGAGACTTCTTGTATCTTGATTGCAGGGTTGCTTGAAAGGGGTACGTTCAACCTCCACTTCCCTGAGTTCGATAAACCTTGGGTTACTCACTTAAGGGAAATTTGCTGCTGTCCTACAAACCTCTGCTCTTGGAGGCCCAACACTGTCTACATGAATAGAAGCATGTGTAGACATCAGATGTCCACCCTGCCGCGGTCATCAGCGCGTTCCATCAGAACGTGCGAAACCACAGGATGCGGGAGGAGATGGCGATGTGCAAGATCAGAGACGTCAGTGAGCTGTATGCCCTGGCCGACAAGTGTGCACGTGCTGAAGAAGGGAGGAAACTCCCCGGAGAGAATACAGGAGCAGGAGGATCTGACAGCGAGGATGCTGCCCCGGCAAAGAAAAACCGGCGGCGGAATAACAGGAAGAAGAAAGGCAAAGATGTGCTAGTTGTTGAGCAGTCCGGCAACGAAGGTGGCGCCAAGAAAGCCAAAGCTGGTAGCTCCGGCAAGGAGGTTGCCGCATGCACCAACTGCCAGGCTGTGGCGGTCGCCGACAAGTAGGACGGCACCAACAAGCAGTACTGCAAGATCCACCGCACCAAGGGCCATGACCTCCAGAGCTGCAAGAAGGTCGAGCAGCAAAAGGCTGAATACAAGCGGCGCGACAAGGAGAGGGCCCAAGAAGGTGCTGGAGGATCTGGCAAGAAGCGCGCCGGTCGGGGAGGACGCCGCGGCAAGGCCAAGCAGCGGCAAGGAGACAGACCTCCCCGCGGCTGCGACAAGGATGAAGAGGACGACGACGATGAAGACATGGATGATGTCGAGACCAGTGAGCAGGAGTTCCAGAAAGCCACGGAGGTCTTGTGCGTTGACGGCGGTGCTTCTCTACATACTTCACACCGCCAACTCAAGCAGTGGGTGCGGGAAGTCAATGCGGCAGAACCACCTGTCGAGTCGCGCAAGCTTCTGAAATGGTCCAGCACGCCTATCATCTTTGATATTGAGGACCACCCTGATCGCACAACTACGGTCGGGTGCTTGCCGATGTTGGTTTCACCAACTATCCGCAACCTCAAGGTCACTAAGATGCTAGTTGACGGCGGGGCCGGCTTCAACCTGATCTCCTCCACTGTACTCCAGAAACTCCAGATCCCTGACAGCGAGCTTGAAGAGACTGGCACATTCCAAGGAATCAACCCGGGAAGGAGCAAGCCGAAGGGAAAGATCACGTTGTCAGTGACATTTGGCAGCGAGTTAAACTTCAAGACTGAGAGGGTCACTTTTGACGTTGCCGATTTTTCATTGCCTTACAATGGGATACTCGACCGCCCAGCACTCGCCAAGTTCATGACAACCTCACTACGCATACAACATGCTGAAGATGCCAGGCCCGATAAGTGTCATCTCTGTCCCTGGCGACAAGAAGGATGCTCTTATCTGCGCCGACAAGATCTACCGGGAAGCGGCAACCGCAACAGATCGCAAGTCACTTGCCGTTGAAGCTCCCGGGGGGAAGAAGAAGACCAAGTCCAGCAAGAGTTCTGATGCCCACTCCGGCAAGCGCACCTCTTCGGAGTGCTGCGCTACCGTCGAGGACGCACCATCAAGCTCAACCGGCAAGTGTAAGAAGACAATGGCAGCTCCGCCAGAGACGAAGAAAGTGTCCGCCAAGGAGGACGGCACTGGTGGTACCTTCACCATCAGTGCCACTCTTGGCCCTAAATAGGAAAGCGCGCTCATTGCTTTCCTGCGGGCGAACGTTGACGTGTTTGCATGGCAACCGTCTGACATCCCCGGTGTTCCCAGGAAAGTAATTGAGCACCATCTTGCCGTCTGTCCTCATGCGCGGCCCGTCAAACAGAAGGTCAGGAAGCAAGCAGTGGAGCGCCAAGAATTCATCGCAGAAGAGATCAAGAAGTTGGAAGCAGCAGGCCTTGTCAGAGGAGTGCTCCATCCTATGTGGTTGGCCAATCCTGTAGTCGTGCGCAAGGCAAACGGGAAATGGAGGCTTTGTACGACTTTACCGATGTCAATAAAGCTTGTCCCAAAGACCCATTTCCCTTGCCGCGCATTGACCAGATTGTTGACTCCACGGCCGGATGTGACTTGCTTTCATTTCTTGACGCATACTCAGGATACCATTAGATCTTCATGGCAGAAGAGGATGAGGAGAAGACCGCATTCATCACTCCATGTGGCACGTATTGTTTCATACGGATGCCTTTCGGTTTAAAGAATGCTGGTTCAACATTTGCAAGGGTAGTCCATGCCGCTTTTGAGCCACAAATACACAGAAATGTGGAAGCCTACATGGATGACATAGTGGTCAAGAGCAAGGACAAAGCAACTCTGATTCAGGATTTAGACGAGACCTTTGCAAATCTGCGCAAGACCAGCCTCAAGCTCAACCCCGAGAAGTGTGTGTTTGGAGTCCCTTCCGGCAAGCTTCTCGGGTTCTTCGTGTCTCAGCGGGGAATTGAAGCCAATCCCGACAAGATCAAGGCCATTGAGCAGATTGAAGCACCAAAGCGCGTCAAGGATGTACGAAGACTTGCCGGTTGCATGGCTGCTCTCAGTAGGTTTATCTCTAAGTCTGCTGAGCATGCCCTGCCGTTTTTCAAAATATTGAAAAAGGCAGGTCCAATGAAGTGGACTCCGGAAGCGGAGGCTGCGCTGCAAGACTTGAAGAGATACTTGTCCTCCACTCCAATACTTGTCGCACCTAAGCCACAAGAGAAGTTGCTGCTGTATATAGCGGCAACCAATCAAGTGGTTAGTGCTGCGTTAGTAGCGGAGAGGGAGGCAGATGATGAGCCAGCAACCACGGCAGGCGCATCCAGCGACAAGCAGGGGGCTTCCCCGACAAGCTCTGGTCCCGACAAAGATGGATCTGCGCAGGCGCAAGAGGAGATACAGAAGAGAATGGTGCAGCGCCCAGTATACTTTGTCAGTTCCCTTCTGCAGGGGGCTAGGTCAAGGTACTCTGGTGTGCAGAAATTGCTTTTCGGCCTTCTCATGGCCTCGAGAAAGCTGCGTCATTACTTCCAAGCACATGAGATCACAGTTGTCACTCGTTTTCCGCCGAAGAGGATACTGTAGAATCCAGAAGCAACATGCAGGATTGTTGAGTGGGCACTAGAATTGTCAAGCTTTGGCCTCAAGTTTGAGAGCACTTCAACTATCCGAAGCAGAGCATTGGCAGAATTCATAGCAGAGTGGACGCCAACACCAGATGAAGAAATTCCAGAAACGAGCATCCCCGTCAAGGAAGCAAGCAAAGAGTGGCTGATGTACTTTGATGGTGCCTTCTCGCTGCAAGGCGCCGGTGCTGGTGTGCTGCTTGTTGCACCCACCGGAGAGCACCTCAAGTACGTAGTCCAGATGCACTTTCCCAAGGAGCAAGCAACAAACAATACCGCAGAGTATGAAGGTTTGCTTGCCGGTCTCAGGACCGCGGCAGACCTTGGGATCAAGAAGCTCATTGTCAGGGGTGACTCGCAGCTTGTCATCCGCCAAGTGAACAAGAGTTATCAGAGTCCGTTGATGGAAGCCTACGTGGATGAAGTGAGAAAGCTAGAAGAGCACTTTGACGGCCTATAGATGGAGCATGTTCCAAGAGCTCAGAACGATATTGCCGATGGCCTGTCGAAGTGCGCCGCACTTAAGTTACCTGTGGAACCAGGGATCTTTGTGCTCAAGCTGACTCAACCGTCTGTAACGCCATCAACTGGACAGAGCAAGAAGAGGAAGTTGATTTCTGGTGACTATTTTCCGGCAGAGCTTCCTGAAGCCGCCGCCAAGAAGGTCCCCAAGATCAACACCAAAAGTGCTGAGGAGCAGTCTGCTCCGGCAAGCCCCAGGGTTTGTCCCGTTGAAGCAGAGGCTCCCGACAAGCTTTGCTCCGGCAGGCTTGCCAGGGAACGTCAAGCTCCGGCTGAGCCGCAGGTTCTCGCCGTAGAAGCGGATGTTCCCGCAGCAGCAGATGTGCCTTTAGTCCTTGTTGTCGAGCCACAAGCTCCAGCATGGGCACAACAGATTGTCCGTTTCCTTCAGACAGGAGAACTTCCCGAAGAGCAAGAAGAAGCGGAAAGAGTAGCCCGGCAGTCAAGTATGTACCAGTTTGTCGACAACACACTGTACAGAAAAAGACTCAACGGTGTGAAATTGAAGTGTATTCACCGGGAAGACGGACAAAAGCTGTTGGCAGAGATACATGGAGGCATATGTGGTCACCACATTGGCGCAAGAGCACTTGCCGGAAAAGCATTCAGGCAAGGTTTTTTTTTTTGGCCGACAGCCCTCCAGGATGCAACTGCACAAGCAACCAAGTGTGAAGCGTGCCAGTTCCATTCCAAGCAGATACACCAGCCAGCTCAAGCTCTCTAGACGATCCCTTTATCCTGGCCATTTTCGGTCTGGGGGCTCAATATCCTTGGCCCCTTCCCCCGAGCAGTCGGGGGCTTTGAGTACTTGTACGTTGCAATCGACAAGTTCACAAACTGACCGGAAGTGGAAGCAGTGAGGAAGGTGACAGCACAGTCAGCAGTCAAGTTCTTCAGGTCGATTGTTTGCCGCTTCGGGATCCCTAACAGGATCATCACCGACAACGGTACACAATTCACGAGCCGCACCTTCATGCAGTACGCCCAAGATCTTGGCGCCAAGGTCTGCTTCGCTTCTGTTGCTCACCCGAGAAGCAACGGTCAAGCGGAGAGGGCAAATGCTGAAGTGTTGCGTGGGCTCAAGACCAGGACTTTCGACAGGATGCGCAAGTGCGGAAAAAACTGGATCGAGGAGCTGCCGGTGGTTCTTTGGTCGATCAGGACGACACCAAATCGAGCCACTGGCCAGACACCTTTCGCTCTAGTCTATGGAGCAGAGGCAGTTCTCCCCACGGAACTCGTATACGAGTCACCTCGAGTGCTCGCTTATGATGAGCTTGAGCCAGAGCAGCTGCGACAAGATGACGCGCTGCTCCTTGAGGAAGACCGTCTTCAGGCTTCTATATGAGCTGCTCGCTACCAGCATGCTTTGCGCCTCTACCATAGCCGCAAAGTTAACGCCAGAAGTCTCGAGGAAGGCGACCTTGTTCTTCGGCGCGTTCAGTCCGCCAAGAATTCCAACAAGTTGACGCCGAAGTGGGAAGGCCCTTACCGGGTGAAACGAGTCACTAGGCCTGGCGCTGTCCGCCTTGAGACCGAAGATGGCATTCCGGTGAGCAACTCCTGGAACATTGAGCATCTTCGTAAGTTTTACCCGTAAGGCGTGGTTGCCGGAACCCGTTCCGGTAACCACCTTTTGTACAAGTGTTGCCGCTGTTGCATGTAATCCTTTGTACAAAGCCGGGCGCAGACCCCGTGCATAAGTAAAGCTCATGTGCTCCGCACATCTTGTCAGTTTCATGCTTTCTATTTTTTGCATGTGTTATCTGACACTTTGTGCAGCACCTACCCCAGGTAAGCAATAACGAGCTGTAAGGCTCCATATCTTTATTTTCTCTTCTTTCTTTTTCTCAAGGAAAGGAAGGTTCCCTCGCCCACAAGTTTGCCGGGGGGAAAGGAGAAGATGATGGTGTGGACCAGGCGTCGTTCAAGAAAGTTTCGCCTTACCGGGAAGCAAACAACAGAAAATCTAAGTTGCCAAAGTTTGAGCAATCAGATTTTTTAATTTTTAAGTTATCTTCCTTGAACGACCGTGCTTTGTATGGAAAACCTGTGCGCGGAGGAACCAACTCGTAGCTAGTTGCGCCCTTACTTTGTTTCGAGTCCGCTCAATAACTTAAGTGAGCTGCGACTAGTTGGGACAAGGTTTCTTGTCGGTAATGGAACCGCCAGCAGGCTGCTGACGTCCCGCACTCAGCGCTCGCGGCTAAGGTGCCTGTGCCGGCAAGTTCCCTAAAAGCGTAGGGCAAAAACATACAAAGGAAGGAATCAAGTAAAGGAAATAACATTGCAATCATTACCCAAAATAGAGTTATATTACAAGATAGCTTGTCGCGGCTCTAACAAATTGTCCTCATAACATGACCAGCAGCGACAAGAAAAGAAGAAAACGGGCGGCCTAGTCTACGTGATCGCCCTCAATCCTCTTGATCCCGCTCACCTTGTCCACAATGGGTGCGACAAGGGCCTTGAGCGCCTCCAGATCAGCGTCCGGCGGCAGGGTCTTGAGGACGTTGGTGAGGTTGAGGCCCGGGTTGCGGAAGGCCACCTTCACCAACACCTAATGAAGAGCTCCCGCGCAGATCTTGCGCGACTCGTCGGCCAACCGCTTTGGAGTCGTCTCCCGGAGTCGCTGGAGGGCCGTCGCCACGCCTTTGAAGAACAAGGTGAGCTTGGCGCTGGGTTGGAGGTTCTCATCGGAGGGATACCCGAGATCCTCCATCCCCAGCTGCGCCAGCTCCCTGTCAATATCTGCGGCAACATTCACGAGACCCTCCGTCCAGTGCTCCACATTCTCCCTAAAAGTATTCTGGGCGGCAGCAGCACTCTCCAGCAGCGCCTTGTCGGCCTTGATCTCCTCCTTCAAGGCCAGCTCCTGCTCCCTGGCGCCGTCCAGCGTCTTGGTCAAAGTGGTCAGCTTCAACTCAAGATCTTCGTTGGAGTCCTTGGCGGCGCTTAGTTCCTTGCCCTTCTCAGCGAGACGAACTTGCAGCTCTGAGTTGCTGTGGGCGTCCTTCTCCCGCTCACGCTTGAGCGCGGCAAGCTCCTCGCCGCTAGCCTTGAGATCGGCCTCCAGCCGCGCCACCTTCGTCTCCAGCTCCTTCTTGGCGGCCTCAGCAGCTGCGGCAGCATCCTTGGCTTTCTGGAGGGCTCCGCCAAATGTTTGCTCATGCGCGGCAAGCTCCTCCTCGTGGCTGTCGAGGTTAACTTTCCGCTGCGCCAGCTCGCCCTCCTGCGTAGACAGCTTCTCAGCGGCAAGCCGTTATTGCTCTTCAACTTCAGCCTTCTCGAGGAAGAAGGCCTTCTGCTCCTCGGCGAGTTGCTCCCGCTCCTCTGCCAGGGACCGAAGAGCCTCCTGGTTGAGGCCCCGGAGCTCCTCTGCGCGCTTCTCGATGTCCGCTCCCGCCTTCACGACAAGCGCCTCGCGGGATTCCAGCTTGGCTTGCCGAGCGCGGTAGAGCGACACGAGCTTCCGCAGCAGCCGCTCCTCCTCAGGCTCGCCGCTGCTGCTGCTCGGCGCATCAACTAGCGTCAGCCCAGCGGAAGCGAGCACCTCTCCATCAAAGCTCTCTCCTTCAACCGGTGCCCTGGAGCTTGACGCCCAGGGGAGGTTGATGAAGACGCCATCGCCGGCCTTCAAGTAGACGCCTGGCTGGGGCTCTTCGGAGCCTGGCTGTAGGATCGAAAGTAGGTCTAGAGGGGGGGTGATTAGACTACTTGACAATATAAAAAATCTGCCTTTAGATCATGCAATGTTTTTGGCAGTTTCACAATTAAGATCAAATCAAGTATCACCCTACACATGCAATTCTAGAGTATAAGCAGCGGAAAGTAAATTGCACATGTAAAAAGAGAGGTGGAGAAGATCAAACACAGTTTGGTGACACGAAGATTTTTGTCGTGGTTCCGATAGGTGGTGCTATCGTACATCCACGTTGATGGAGACTTCAACCCACGGAGGGTAACGGCTGCGCGAGTCCACGGAGGGCTCCACCCACGAAGGGTCCACGAAGAAGCAACCTTGTCTATTCCATCACGGCCTACGCCCACGGAGGACTAGCCTTACTCGGGGTAGATCTTCACGAAGTAGGCGATCTCCTTGCCCTTACAAACTTCTTGGTTCAACTCCACATCTCAAAGACGGAGGCTCCCAAGCGACACCTAACCAATCTAGGAGGCACCACCCCCCAAAAGGTAATAGACGGTGTTGATGATGATGAACTCCTTGCTCTTGTGCTTCAAATGATAATCTCCCCAACACTCAACTCTCCTCACTGATATGGCTGTGGTGGAAGAAAGATTTGAGTTGAAAGCAACTTGGGAAGGCTAGAGATCAAGTTTCATATGGTAGGAATGGAATGGCTTGATCTCAACACAAGGGTAGGTGGTTCACTTCTCAGAAAGTGTATGGTAGAAGTGGTAGACTTTCTGATGGCTCTCCTCACGAATGAAGAGGGGGTGGAGGGGTATATATAGCCTCCACACAAAATCCAACCGTTACACACACATTTGACCAATCTCGGTGAGACCGAAGTTAAAACTCGGTCAGACCGAAAGTTCAAATATAGTGAACGTTGGGATTTTCGGTGGGACCGAAAATACCATCTCGGTGTGTCCGAAGTGAGTCAAAGGTTGGAGCTTGCCATCTCGGTGTGACCGAAAGTGACAACTCGGATATTCCGAAATGCTGTCAATTGGTTACAGAAGGTTGGCAGTCCATTTTCGGTGAGACCGAAAGTCAGAATCGGATGGACCGAGAAATTAGGCTTTGGAGAAATAACTGAGGTGGTTCATCTCGGTGGGACTGAGTTTGCAGAATCGGTTTGTCCGAGATTACTTATGAGTGTGTTGAATAGTGAAGAGTGCTGATAGTTGAGGGAGCTAGATCACCAAGCACTTGAGCAACTAGATCATTAACACAACCTCATCCCCTTTTAATAGTATTGGCTTTTCCTATGGACTCAATGTGATCTTTGATCACTAAACCAAAAATAGAGTCTTGAGCTTTTGCCAATGCTTGTCTTAGCATTTTGAGGGGTCCACTTCTTCAGACATTTCCATACCCATATCATCGAACTTTTCTGAAATGATTCTCAAGTAAATATTAGTCCAATGATATATATGTTGTTATTAATTACCAAAACCACCCGGGGATTAGTTGCACTTTCAATCTCCCCCTTTTTGGTAATTGATGACAACATATAGATCAAAGCTTCGACAAAGGATATAATCAATGAATAATATCGTCGCTTTGAGAAGTATGTGATAAACAAGAGCTCCCCCTAAATTTGTGCATTATTTAAAATTTGCGTTTGAATGCAAATGCACAATCGATTAGGATTATGGGTCACTCTTCCATGTCACATACATCTTGGTGGAGCGCACAAAATGATAAGAATGAATAACATGCACTCAATCACCAAGACAAGAGTAAATAGCCATACAAATAAGGAATAGCATATGATAAACAATAAGCACACATTAAAGCATAGTATGACTAAGCACTCATTAAGGTAGCATCAAACTTAGTAGCAAGCACACTTAAAGTATCAGGAACCAAAAGAAACCAATGTATCTCAAGGAAAACCGGCAAAAGAACGAAAGACGAAAGAGCACTCTCTCTCTTGAAGCCCTATGATCTATAACAATTTCTCCCCCTTTGGCAACAAGTTACCAAAAAGTTCGAAAAGGTATAGAGCTAAGCGTCACTGCGGGCTCTGCTGGCGGCTCCCGTCTGGGTAGATGTCGGTGTAGAGATAGCTGCATCGGCGAAGACTTCTGCTGAAGTCTGCGGTGGTGGAGTGGATGCTGGAGCTGGAGGAACTGCTGGAGCTGTAGCTGGTGCTGAAGTGGTAGCCCTGGAGTCTGTCACTGGGATAGCTGCAGATCTGGATCCTCTGGGAACCTGAGCAGTCTGGCGATGAGAGTCCTGGACTAGATCATCCTGCATAAGCTCTGCTCTCTCCTGCCTTGTCTCCTCCATGTCTGCCTCAAGCTTGTTGACAGACACCTGAATCTCAGTCAGCTTCACATCCAGAGCGTGGATCTTGTCCTCGACAATCCTCTCTAGGCTCTCCTGAGATTGCTCAATGCTGGCCAGGCGTTGTTCAATCCTCTGGGTAGCTTCAAGAATTTGTTCTCCAAAGCTCTTTGGCTTAGCTGCTGCTGCTGCTGCTGCTTCTTTGTCAGCTTTAGCCTTCTTCGCAGCTTCGATTTTGTCCTGTCCTTCAACTGAGGTAGGATCCTCTTCATCCATCACAACTACGTTGTCCTCATGCTCTGGCTGCAGTGGCAAGTGCTTCCTATCCAACATGAATTTGCCCGTGCCAAACTTGGCGTTGATGAGCATCTGTATCTGCGGTGCAAACCCACACGACCTCTTCTGGTCAGCTGCAGTCCTCTTAATGGTCTCTACCATCAAGTCCATCACCTTAAAAGGTGCCTTCTCATCGAGAATGTGCAGCATGTTGATAGAATAGCCTCGAATCATCCGGTGGTCTCCAGACTTAGGCATCAAAGTATGCCTCAGAATAGTGTTAGTGGTGGTCAGACCTGCCTGGAGATAGTACACTGAGCCAAGCTTCCATCCTTCCAAATCAGCAGCCGGGATCTCCTTGTACATGTTCCTCATGGAATCATGACTCTTCTTAGGAATCCCATAGACATCAATGTCGTCCTCTCTCTGCACTGGAGCGTTCAGAAGTTCTGCCCATTCTTCAACAGTCGAAGAAAACCGTTGACCTTCAGTCATCCAGGTGATCTTGCCATCAGGATAGAAGTGGGCTGTGGCATAGAACTGCATGATCATCTCGTCATTCCAGGCTGTCAGCTCTTGACCCACAAAATCAGCAACTCCACATGCAGTAAAGCTCTCATGCACATGGGGAAAGAAGTCCCGGTGCTCTTCACTGTCAATATACTTCCAGTCAACATACCTGGTGTCAGCAACAATGGGCTTCTTATCCATCAGCACGGTCTCATAGAAATCCTGCTGCTCTCTGGTGTGGAATCTGGGGTCCACAGCAGTCCTTCTCCTTACAGCATATGGATCAGACTGTCTCCATAGCCTGAGACCTTTGTCCTTCCTTGCCTTCATGTCCTCAGCTTGAGGATGAGCATCATTGTGGAGTGGCAACTTGGGACGGAGCTTAAGCAACACATGCTCTTCATCTGATTCAGACGGTGGCATCTCACCTTTGTTCTTCTCAGAAGCTGGAATGCTTCTGGTTGTTCTCTTGGGCTTGGCTGGAGCTGCCTTGACTTGAGCAGGCTTCTTGGGCTTAGAGGAGGTTTGAGCCCGAATAGCATCACCCATGAACTTAGCTTTCTGAGGAGGAGGCTGGGGTGCTTCTTCTTCTTCTTCTTCTGCAGCATCAGCTTGAGGTTCAGCATATACTACCCTCTTCCTTTTGGAAGTCTTCTTCACCTTGCTTGGAGCAGGCTCTTCCAAGTTGAGCTTCTTAGCAACTGCTGACTGCTTCACTTTGCTTGTGCCTTTCCTTGACTGCTGCCCTTGGTGCTCTTTGGCAACCACATTCCTCTTTGGCTTGGAGGTAACTTCCTCAGCAACAAAGTCAGAGTCCTCATCATCAGAAGTTCTCTTCTTCCTGGTTCTGGTGGCTGCAGGAGGCAAACCACTAGGGGTGCTCCTCTCACCATCATCACTGGAGCTGCTCACAGGACTTGTATCTGCCTCTGGAATTTCAGCAAACGGTGATTCAGACCTGTTCTGGCTGTCACTGACATCTGACATGGCTGAAAAACCTGTGAAAAGATAAGGTATAGGCAGAGTAGAAGAGTTATCACAACTGCAGAGGTTTTTGCAAAAAAATGAGTTCAAAACTTAGTTTTGAGTTTTCACAGAATGTATTTCGGTCAAACCGATTTCAAGTTTCGGTGCAACCGAAGTACTCAACAGAAACCTACACACCACTTTCGGTCAGACCGAAATGGGTTTCGGTCCTACCGAAAACTTAGGGTTTCACTGAAACTACGTTTCGGTCATTCCGATTGGCACAACTCGGTCAAACCGAATGATGCAGTGCAATGGCCAGAGGCCAAATCGGTCATTCCGAGTTTCAAAAATCGGCTTCACCGAGATGCATTCCGTGGAAACCTAAACCTAAGAATTTTCCTCGAAACTAGAAGATCTGAACCATTGTATGGGGAACATATCAAACGTGGATTGAATCATGGCAAGCCTATCGTGCAAGAATCGGAAGGGGAGCACGAAAAGGGGTTGGGACACACCCTAACTTGGTGGTGTCCCTCTACGGCGGCAACGGTGGAGATGATTACCGTTGACGGCGGCGGAGACCTGCGGTGAAGGCGCACAGGCGACGAAGGCGACGATCCGTAGACCAGGGCGACGGCAGCAGGGGTCTTGGGGGCGAACGGTTTGAAGAAAGAAATCGCGCGCAGCCCCTCAGGTATATATAACCCCATGCTGTCGGTGGGACCGAGTTGAAAAACTCGGTGTCACCGAGATGTATAACTGCTGTGCAGTTACACATATCGGTCAGACCGAGAGTTTGAACTCGGTTTCACCGAGATGAAACCTAGATCAGTCTAAGCGTTTCGGTTGGACCGAGATTGAGAAACCGGTCAGACCGAAATGGACTTAGAAGGTTTTGGAAGTCAGCCTTAGACGAATCGGTGGTTCCGAGTGCTCCTCACTCGGACTATCCGAAAAAGACTTGTTCAAAGTTGTGATATGAGCATGAATAGAATTTTGAGACAAGAAAGCATAGATAGCTAGGGAAGGTGCTTAGGCATTCTTGTCCATCCATTTGGCCAGAAAAATCAAAACAATCAAAACAACAAATGGATGTCCTTGAATGGATGAAATCATGCATTCAACATGCTCACACAATAAGATAGCAACTGAAATATGTGTCAAACATGCACAACCAATCACTCTAGCTACTAGCACACAATTTGTCGATGACTAGGTCATCTATATATGAGTATATTGACTTAGGAGCCAAATGAGAACATTTGATCATAGGTCATACTCATCATTTAAGCACAAGTGGGGTTACCACTTTTACATAAAGCATTTATGTGTTCACATCATTTGAAGATGCTTTAGCTCAATTTTTAGAGCAAAGCTCCCCCTAGATGTGAGAACCCCTTTTAAAGGGTCAAACTAACCTTGGGTTGTCGTAGAAGACTTCATGTAGATGTTGAAGATGTGGATGCTCAATGTTGATGCAGATCATCAAAAGTTGGGAGCAATCCTTTGGATTAGGGCACTTTCAATACCTACATGGGTTAGTCCCACAAGGAACAAACAAGAATATCCATAGACATAGAGTGAAGTTCACAAAAGATGATGTCCATGAAAGCAATGATTACCTTGTCCCTTGACTTACCAACAAGAGGGTTTGTGACTCCATGAACAAGTGCATGATGTGGAAGTTGATTGCACAAGTTCTTGCCAAAATGAATATGAGTGAAGTTTGTTGGCGGAGTCACCCTCAAGAACCTACTAGTTCTTCTTCTTTGGGATCCACATCATCTTGATGGGAATCCTTGGTGTTGTAGTTGAGCTTGACGAAGTAGAACTTGATGTGTCCTTGGGAACCCACTTGACCATGGCTTGAGGTGCTTCAATGAATGCATCAATCTCTCCTTGGCCTTTAGCTTGTGGTCTTGTGGTGGAAGATCATCTTGAGCTTGTTCCACATTGGAAGAAGTAGGATCATACTTCTCCTTTTGTGAAACAAACTGTGGAGTAGGGTATTGACCTTCTTCCCACTCAACACCTTTGGCGTTGAACTTTCGCTCAAAACCAATCCCTTGATTCTTCCGGTGTCTTCCTTGTTTGCGAACAATCTCCTCAAAGTTCTTGCTTCCGGCAAGACTCTTGTAGACACCTTTCTCTATGATTTCCTTCAATAAGCTATTTTCTTGCTCAAGTGTAACTTGGCTTGAAACATTGTTAGTGGAATCAAGAGAACTACTAGAAGCAACAATATTGGATTTAACATTGTTATTGTTACTACTAGAGGAAGAATTTTTCTTATGCTTGTCAAGCTTAGTCTTAATAGGTGGCAAGAAATTAGACAAGAGAAGTCGTTTGGCAAGATATGAAGAACTCCTCTTTCGAAGATCGTCATTGATCGCTTTTAGAAACTCATGTTCTTGCTCTAGAGTGAGCTTCTCGAAGCGTAGCTTCTCATGAGATCTTAGGAGCTCTCTATGATCTTCTTGAGTTGTTTCATGAGCTAACTTAAGAGTGTTTAGTTCTTTAGTTAGACGCTCAATCTCCTTCATAGCATTGTCATTCGACTCTTCTCGACTATAAAGACTACTAGCATTTTCATCATTACTAAGCTCACTAGATTTATCATGCAAGAGCTCATCTTCACCAAGCAAGTCATCCTCATCACTATCAAAGTCAATGAATCCAGGGTGTGTTACCTTGGGACCTTTAGCCATGAAGCATCTTCCAATTCCCTCATTTGGTGAATCAAATAAGTCGTAGGAGTTGGAGTTGGAGGATACGAGTGCAAGTCCGGCAACACCTTCATCTTGACTATAGTCGGAGTCGGAGTGATAGCTTCCATCGGATTGATTGTCGGAGTCGGAGCCGGAGACCCATTCACCAACATGAGCTTGATGTCTTCTTCTTGTGTAGCTCCTTGATGACTTGTCTTTCCTCTCCGAATCCTTGCTTCTCCGAGAGGGTCTTCGTTCATAACGATCATCTCTGCTCCTTCTCTCTCTCCGAGGTGACTCATCTCTTGCTCTTCTTCTTGGAGATTCTTCTCTTCTCTTGTGGGGAGCCGTACACTCATTTGAGAAGTGTCCGGGTCTTCCACAATTGTAGCAGTTTCGATCACGACTAGAAGATCTCTTTTCATCATATGATCTAGACTTTGAGCTTCTATTCTTGTAGAACTTGTTGAAGTTCCTGACCATTAGGCTTATCTCTTCATTGGAAATTAGCTTGTCACTTGAGGTAGTAGGAGCATCACTTGTAGCTTTGTAAGCACCACTTGACTTGTTGTGAAGCTCTTCCTTATCCTTAAGTGTCATCTCATGAGCAACAATTCTTCCAATGACTTCAGTTGGCTTGAGGGTCTTGTAGTTTGGCATCATTTGGATCAAAGTGCACACGGTGTCATATTTTCCATCCAAAGCTCTGAGAATCTTCTTAATGATGAATCGGTCGGTCATTTCTTCGCTTCCTAAGCCGGCAATCTCATTTGTGATGAGAGCAAGCCTAGAGTACATTTCAGCGACTCCTTCACCATCCTTCATCTTGAACTTGTCAAGTTGACCTTGAAGAATATCTAGCTTTGATTCCTTCACAGATTCAGTACCTTCGTGCATTTCAACCAAAGTATCCCAAATTTCCTTAGCATTCTCAAGACGACTGATTTTGTTGAACTCTTCGGGACACAAAGCATTGAAGAGAATGTCACAAGCTTGAGCATTGTTTTGCAACATCCGCAACTCTTCGGGTGTAGCTTCGCGATCCGGAACTTTTCCTTCTTCAAAGAAATCACCTTGCATGCCAACACAAATAATGCCCCATGCGGCTGGGTTATGACCAAGAATATGCATTTTCATTTTATGCTTCCAACTAGCAAAATTTGTACCATCAAAGTAAGGACCTCTACGATAATTACCCTCACTAGACGCCATACTCTCCTAGGTTGTGAAACCAAGCTTATGGAGTCCAATGCAATGGAAACCAAGGCAATGGAGACCAAAGCTCTGATACCACTTGTAGGATCGAAAGTAGGTCTAGAGGGGGGGTGATTAGACTACTTGACAATATAAAAAATCTGCCTTTAGATCATGCAATGTTTTTGGCAGTTTCACAATTAAGATCAAATCAAGTATCACCCTACAGATGCAATTCTAGAGTATAAGCAGCGGAAAGTAAATTGCACATGTAAAAAGAGAGGTGGAGAAGATCAAACGCAGTTTGGTGACACGAAGATTTTTGTCGTGGTTCCGATAGGTGGTGCTATCGTACATCCACGTTGATGGAGACTTCAACCCACGGAGGGTAACGGCTGCGCGAGTCCACGGAGGGCTCCACCCACGAAGGGTCCACGAAGAAGCAACCTTGTCTATTCCATCACGGCCTACGCCCACGGAGGACTAGCCTTACTTGGGGTAGATCTTCACGAAGTAGGCGATCTCCTTGCCCTTACAAACTTCTTGGTTCAACTCCACATCTCAAAGACGGAGGCTCCCAAGCGACACCTAACCAATCTAGGAGGCACCACCCCCCAAAAGGTAATAGACGGTGTTGATGATGATGAACTCCTTGCTCTTGTGCTTCAAATGATAATCTCCCCAACACTCAACTCTCCTCACTGATATGGCTGTGGTGGAAGAAAGATTTGAGTGGAAAGCAACTTGGGAAGGCTAGAGATCAAGTTTCATATGGTAGGAATGGAATGGCTTGATCTCAACACAAGGGTAGGTGGTTCACTTCTCAGAAAGTGTATGGTAGAAGTGGTAGACTTTCTGATGGCTCTCCTCACGAATGAAGAGGGGGTGGAGGGGTATATATAGCCTCCACACAAAATCCAACCGTTACACACACATTTGACCAATCTCGGTGAGACCGAAGTTAAAACTCGGTCAGACCGAAAGTTCAAATATAGTGAACGTTGGGATTTTCGGTGGGACCGAAAATACCATCTCGGTGTGTCCGAAGTGAGTCAAAGGTTGGAGCTTGCCATCTCGGTGTGACCGAAAGTGACAACTCGGATATTCCGAAATGCTGTCAATTGGTTACAGAAGGTTGGCAGTCCATTTTCGGTGAGACCGAAAGTCAGAATCGGATGGACCGAGAAATTAGGCTTTGGAGAAATAACTGAGGTGGTTCATCTCGGTGGGACTGAGTTTGCAGAATCGGTTTGTCCGAGATTACTTATGAGTGTGTTGAATAGTGAAGAGTGCTGATAGTTGAGGGAGCTAGATCACCAAGCACTTGAGCAACTAGATCAGTAACACAACCTCATCCCCTTTTAATAGTATTGGCTTTTCCTATGGACTCAATGTGATCTTTGATCACTAAACCAAAAATAGAGTCTTGAGCTTTTGCCAATGCTTGTCTTAGCATTTTGAGGGGTCCACTTCTTCAGACATTTCCATACCCATATCATCGAACTTTTCTGAAATGATTCTCAAGTAAATATTAGTCCAATGATATATATGTTGTTATTAATTACCAAAACCACCCGGGGATTAGTTGCACTTTCACTGGCGCTGCGGCAGCAGCGGAGGGATCGGCGGTCGGCGTAGCGCCTGGCGCTCCTGCGGCCTCAGGACCGTCAGTGCGATCGCCAGACCCCTCGCCAGCTGCTGCGGCGGCAGCTTTGGCGGCCTCGTCGCCGGCAGGATCATCAGCGCCGGCTGCTTCTTCGGTGGCAGCGGCGTCGTCAGCAGCAACCTCGGTCTTCATCGGCTCCGCAGCAGATGGGTCTGACAGCCGGAAAAGGGAGAAAAGTCAAGCAAATATCCAAAAAGAAGATCAAAAGAAGAACCCGAGGGAAGTTTTGAAGCAAGAGGATTACCTGTACCAGGTTCTACAGTCGTGGTCTCCGCCGCTGGGGGGCCGCTGGTGCTGTCCCTTGCTGGAGAACTCTCCCTTGCCGGAGAACTCCCCCTTGCCGGAGAACTCTCCCTTGGTGGAGAACTCTCCCTTGCCGGAGAGTCCCTTGCCGGAGAACTCTCCCTTAGCGGCGTAGTTGAAGCAGATGGCATGTCGGGGGCGGTCTCCAGGCGCTCCTGGTGGGGCTGCTCTGCTCCTACACAAACCAACAGTCAGCTGTCAGCAAAGAAGGAGCATCCCTGCGCGCCTAACAGCGGAAAGCGAACCATATACTTACGCTGGGGGCTGCGCTGGGGACTGCTCTGAAGAACAGTTGCCGGGTCCGGCAAGGTTGTCTCGGACGCACCCCCTGCTGTCGCGGTGGGTTCGTCCTCGATGACAATCACCGGGACCTTGGCTCTCTTTGCCGCTCTCTGGGCCAGAGTCCTAAAAAGGGATAAGCTCGGAGTAAGGCAAATGAGGTACAAGACAAAACAGCAAGAATTGAAGAAATACTAGTACAACAAGAATCTTTCTCTTCTTCTTCCTCGTCGGAGCTGAGCGCGGAGAAGTCGAAGTCCGGCTCACGTCCGGCGCGAGGAGGCAGAGGAGTAGGTTCCCTTGGCCGCTTGGCGGGAGCAGTAGCGGTGGTCCGAGACGACCCTGCCCCGGCTGCCGCCGCGGCGTGAGAAGCGGCAGGAGCAGAAGCGGTGGTCCGGGAAGACCCCACTCCAGTTGCCGCAGCAGCGTGAGGTGCTCCCGCGAAAACAGTACTTGCCGCGGTGGAGCGTGTCGCGCGGCGCTGCGGCTGTCGACTCGTCTGCCGCTCCGCTATGTCCCCGGCCTTGCGGAGACGCCTTCTTGGTGGAGCCGGGGGCTCTGCTTGCGGCGAGCTGCCCAAAGATGAGGAGGAAGAGGAGTCGATCTCCAACGAGCCGCTCGTATCCTCGGCGGCCTCGCTCGACTCGATGTCATGCCCGGCAAGCTCCTCCTCGCCGGCAAGCCCCTCTCGCTCGGCAAGGCTTGCCGCCTCTGCTGCCTCTGCCTCCTCCACGGTGAACCCAAACTCGCCCGTAGCTGCGGCTGCCGCCGCCTCTTCCAGCCTAGTGGCGATGCGTTTCATCTCCGCATCGGTGGTGTCGCGAGTGAGGCTTTTCTTTTCGTCGGAGCGGACCGGCTTTTCTACTAAGCCATCAAAGAACTCCTGCACGACGACTTCTTCAGGCTCTTGCCAAGTTGGGACAATCCCATGCGAGTCGCACAGCGGCATCATTGCACGGATGCGGTCGAGCGAGGAGTTGTTGCACATCGGAAAGACGTCCTTCGGCAACCTGAACACTTCGGGATGTTGAGGGTCATACTTGAACAGCTCCTGGAGCATCGCGTTAAGTTCAAGGACAGTGAAGTTGAAGCTGAGGCCCGGACGCAGCCTCATGATATCCGCCGCATTCTTGAACTCCCAGGCGGGTCTCCTCCTCTCCTGCAGGGGGGCGATGCGGCGGCGAAGGAAATCTGCGCCAACAGCGCCTACAGTGAGCCCGACAAGCCTGAGGCGTTGGATCCGGGTGACGGCAATCTTCAGCCTGTCGTCTTCCGGGGCCACGTTGCTCCAATCGCTGCCGCGCGCTACTGGGGCTTGGCGCCGGGCGGTAAACGGCTGCGGGTTCTCCTCGACAACCCAGCACCAGTCTGCTCTCCATTCCTCCCACTTGCTGCGAAACTCTCCCTCCAGATAAGCGTCCTTCTTGCCGGCCCTCGAGATCCAAGCGATTCCGCCGGATAAAGGCTCTCCTCTCTCGACTCGGGGCATAAAGAAGTGGCGAAAAAGGGCTACATTTGGATAGACTCCGACAAAGTTTTCGCAGAGATGTGCGAAAACTGCCATGGTCAGAACGACAATGGGGGTGAAGTCAAGGAGGCAGAACCCGTAGGTGTTCATAATATCGTAGAAAAACTCAGAGAAAGGCGGGCAGAGCCCGCAGTAGAAGAACAAGGCGAAGAAGGGATATCCATTTGGAGCCATTTTCCAAGCGACGGCTGGAAGTACCTTCATGCGGGGGTGCGCCCGCGTCTCCGTCGACCAGAAGAGGTAGTAGTACTCCCTCAGCTCCCTCGCGGCGAGCT
>LR738713.1:467650274-467677745 GCA_902687465.1 Secale cereale | reverse complement strand
GGGGAGATTGCCCGCTCCTTTCACAGCGCCGCGAGCCGCTGCGCCTCAGCTGACTTCACGGCCTTCCCATTTTCGGCTTTCGGAGCCATGGCGGAAGTGGTGAGGCAGGTCGACGGCGTTGGTGGTGCTGGTGGCGATGGGGGGCGGAGCGACACTCTCTTTCAGCTTTGGGAAGAAGGGGAGTGGCGGAGGTTTTCGAGGTTGGAGTAGCAACTTGCGGATGGGCGAACTGCCCCTGTTTCCCCTACTTATAAGGAGGGAGGGGGCGGACGTTCCGCCTTTCCGAATAAAGAAACCACCCACGATCTCTCCCACGATGCCGCAATCAACGCGTGCCGTTCGGGAAGGGCGCGGTGGATATGGAGTGAGATACGGCGTAACCCAGGCCGCGCGTGCCCGTGCCCTATTTTGGGCCTGGCCCAACAGCGCTCGGCACCGTGTATGGCCCAGGCCCGGGGGCTCCTGTCGGTGTACTAGAGTAGGGGTACCCTAGTATCCCGAACTTGTGCACGGGCAGTTGCAGCATCCCGCGGCAAGGCTTGTCGGGCGACCGCCAAAGTCCTCCGTGGTTCCTTTGGAGCCATTCAAGAACAAAGTATTCAAGCCAAGGAGACAAGACCCCGGCAAGAGGAGCTTGCCGGGAAGGCCAACCAAGGCATCTCAAGGAACTTGCCGCAACGCGCCACGCGTCCCGGCAAGGCCCGGTGAGCGGCAAGCTCCCGGACGCGACAAGACAACGACCGCGGCAAGGCGCTTGCCGCGGCAAGCTACCACTCTGTACCCGCGCTCCAGCACATCCACCAACGTGTTGCTCTGGGACCCTTCCAGGCGTACGTGGCGGGAGGCTGTGCAGCCAGCGGTGCGCGGTGGCAAGCGGCGCTGACAAGATCGCCATCGTGGCGAGCGGTGGCGTCCCTGATGGTCCCTTTTGCACTATTTGGGCGACGCAGACGGGCATTCAATGCCTATGTCCCCTGTCGTCCGGGTTAGGTATGATACACTGTACAGGTAGTTGTACCAACC
The DNA here is from genome assembly GCA_902687465.1 of Secale cereale. NCBI lineage: Eukaryota > Viridiplantae > Streptophyta > Magnoliopsida > Poales > Poaceae > Secale > Secale cereale. Next base: position 467,676,722 of record LR738713.1, on the reverse strand, counting down.
GCAACACCTTTCCATTTTTACCCTTGTCTATGTTGCCACCTGTCGGTGACCCCTTGAGCATATAAAAGGAGGCCCATGCGCAACGTAGAGACGGTTTTTTTTGAAGGAAGAACACTCACGCTCGGTCTCGTTAGCTGCTGGTGTGTACTGTAGCACTCAGCGCTCCCGAGCAAGAACTCAATACAAACCACAAAGCAGGAGTAGGGTTTTACGCATCCGTGCGGCCCGAACCTGGGTAAACTGCTCATGTGTTTCGCCTCGATCTGCTTTTCATGCGATCTCCGCCCCCGCCGAACCGAAAGGGACTCGGTCTGCCGGTCCCATAGGTGTTCGTGGATCAGTTTCCCCGACAACTATGTTCTGAAATTGATGTTGCTATGACTTTGCTATGCTTAATGCTTGTCACTAGGGCCCGAGTGCCATGATTTCAGATCTGAACCTATTATGTTTTCATGAATATATGTGTGTTCTTGATCCTATCTTGCAAGTCTATAGTCACCTATTGTGTGTTATGATCCGGCAACCCTGAAGTGACAATAATCGGGACCACTCCCGATGATGACCATAATTTGAGGAGTTCATGTATAAACTATGTGTTAATGCTTTGGTCCGGCACTCTATTAAAAGGAGGCCTTAATATCCCTTAGTTTCCAATAGGACCCCGCTGCCACGGGAGGGTAGGACAAAAGATGTCATGCAAGTTCTTTTCCATAAGCACGTATGACTATATTCGGAATACATGCCTACATTGCATTGATGAACTGGAGCTAGTTCTATGTCACCCTAGGTTATAACTTCTACATGATGAATTGCATCCGACATAATTTCCCATCACCGATCCAATGCTACAAGCTTTCCCTATATTGCTAGTCGCTTATTTACTTTTCCGCTGCTACTATCACAAAAACTACAAAAACACTATCGTTACTTTTATTGCTGCTACCGCCACTATCATATTACTTTGCTACTAAACTATCTTGCTGCAGATACTAAGTTTCCAAGTATGGTTGAATTGACAACTCAGCTGCTAATACTTAAGAGTATTCTTTGGCTCCCCTTGTGTCGAATCAATAAATTTGGGTTGAATACTTTACCCTCAAAAACTGTTGCGATCCCCTACACTTGTGGGTTATCAGAGATCAACATGAGTAGCAAATGATTCACAGAAAGAAGCTACTATCTCAGAGTCAAGTCCATATTTAGTGCTAAAATCACGGAAAACATCGGTATCCATAAAATATTTAACACAATTAAACTTAGGTGTTATACTTGTCTCCTTACCTTCATCGAGATCCCAATCTTCAGAGTTGCGTTTAATTCTTTCCAATAAATCCCATTTGAATTCAATAGTCTTCATCATAAAAGAACCAGTGCAAGAAGTATCGAGCATGGAGCGATTATCGAGAGAAAGCCGAGCATAAATTTTTTGAATAATAATTTCTCTTGAAAGCTCATGATTGGGGCATGAATATAACATTGACTTAAGCCTCCCCAAGCTTGAGCGATACTTTCTCCTTCGCGAGGCCAAAAATTATATACATAATTACGATCATGATGAATTTGATGCATAGGATAGAACTTCTGATGAAATTCCAATTTCAACCGGTTGTAGTTCCAGGATCCAATATCATCGCATAGCCTAAACCATGTCAATGCCTTTCCCTTCAAAGATAAAGGGAAGACCTTCTTCTTGATAACATCCTCGGGCATACCTGCAAGCTTAAATAATCCACAAACTTCATCCACATAGATTAGGTGCAAATCGGGATGCAATGTTCCATCTCCTGTAAAGGGATTAGCTCGCAGTTTCTCTATCATACCCGAAGGGATTTCAAAGTAAACATTTTTAGTAGGTTCAATAGGTTGAGGAGAAACTCTTTGCTCTACTGGTCGGGGTGAAGATACCCCGAACAAGCCCCTCAAAGGATTCTGTTCCATATTAACAAGTGACAGTAAATTTCAGCACACTATATAAGTTTTTCCTTACCAAATTCCACTTAGCAAAGGCGCTACACTCCCCGGCAAAGACGCCAGAAAAGAGTCTTGTTGACCCACAAGTGTAGGGGATCTATCGTAGTCCTTTAGATAAGTAAGAGTGTCGTACTCAACGAGGAGTAGAAGGAAATGATAGGCAGTTTTCAGTAAGGTATTCTCTGCAAGCACTGAAATTATCGATAACAGATAGTTTTGTGATAAAGTAATTTGTAACGAGTAGGAAGTAATAAAAGTAAATAAGGTCCAGCAAGATGGCCCAATCCTTTTTGTAGCAAAGGACAAGCCTGAACAAACTCTTATATAAGGTAAAGCGCTCCCAAGGACACATGGGAATTATCGTCAAGCTAGTTTTCATCACGCTCATATGATTCACGTTCGTTACTTTGATAATTTGGTATGTGGGTGGACCGGTGCTTGAGTGCTGCCCTTACTTGGGCAAGCATCCAACTTATGATTAACCTCTATTGCAAGCATCCGCAACTACAAAAGAAGTATTAAGGTAAACCTAACCATAGCATGAAACATATGGATCCAAATCAGCCCCTTACGAACCAACGCATAAACTAGGGAAGCTTCTGTCACTCTAGCAACCCGTCATCTACTTATTACTTCCCAATGTCTTCCTCTAGGCCCAATCAATGGTGAAGTGTCATGTAGTCGACGTTCACATAACTCCACAAGAGGAAAGACAACATACATCTCATCAAAATATCGAACGAATACCAAATTCACATGACTAGTTATAGCAAGATTTCTCCCATGTCCTCAGGAACAAACGTAACTACTCACAAAGCATATTCATGTTCATAATCGGAGGGATATTAATATGCATAACGGATCTGAACATATGATCTTCCACCGAATAAACCAACTAGCATCAACTACAAGGAGTAATCAACACTACTAGCAACCAACAGGTACCAATCTGAGGTTTTGATACAAAGATTGGATACAAGAGATGAACTAGGGTTTGAGAGGAGATGGAGCTGGTGAAGATGTTGAGGGAGATTGAGCCCCTCCCGACGAGAGGATCGATGGTGATGACGACGGTGATGATTTCCCCCTCCCGGAGGGATGTATCCCCGGCAGAACAGCTCCATCGGAGCCCTAGATTGGTTCCGCCAAGGTTCTGCCTCGAGACGGCGGCGCTTTGTCCCGAAAATCTCCTTATGATTTTTTCCAGGGCAGAAGACACCTTATACCAGAAGATGGGCATCAGGGGGCTACCTGGTGGCTCACGAGACATGGGGCGTGCCCAGGGGGGTAGGGTGCGCCCCCACCCTCGTGGACGGTGGGTGGTCCCCCTCTGGTGCTTTCTTTGCCCAATATTTTTTATATATTCCAAAACTGACTTTCGTGGAGTTTCAGGGCTTTTTGAGTTGTGCAGAATAGGTCTCGAATATTTGCTTCTTTTCTAGCCCAGAATTCCAGCTGCCGACATTCTCCCTCTTCATGTAAACCTTGTAAAATAAGAGAGAAAAGGCATAGGTATTGTAACATAACATGTAATAATAGGTCATAATGCAATAAACACCAATATAAAAGCATGATGCAAAATGGACGTATCAGTGACCTCAACCATCTAGGGCGCCCAAGCACCCAAGAGGAAAAACTCAAGGGTACCAAGCATCCAAGAGTAGTAAGCTTCTCAACTTGTAACTTCCACGTATCACCGTGGAGAACTCAAACCGATGCACCAAATGCAATGGCAAGGGCACACTGAGTGCCAAGTCCTTCTCTCCCAAATCCCACCAAAGCAACTAATGCTAGGGAGGAAAATGAGAGGAAGAACAAGAAGGAGAACACCAAGAACTCCAAGATCTAGATCCAAGGGGTTCCCCTCACATAGAGGAGAAAGTGATTGGTGGAAATGTGGATCTAGATCTCCTCTCTCTTTTCCCCCTAAAACTAGAAAGAATCCATGGAGGGATTGAGAGATAGCAAGCTCAAAGAAGGTCAACAATGGGGGAAGAGCACAAGATCAAGAGATAAGACTCAATGGGGAAGAAGACCCCCTTTTATAGGAGGGAAAAAATCCAACCATTATCCTCACAGCCCGCACCGAGCGGTACTACCACTAGGGCGGCAGTATCCAAAAGAAACACTACTGCAATGGGGCAACAGGGCGGTACTACCGCTGGAGCAGTACTACCGCCTGCCCCTATGGTACTACCACAGGGGTAGTATTCAACGGCCACACAGGTGCAACACACGACAGTATACACAGTGAGGTAGCGGTACTATCGCTGGGGATAGCGGTACTACCGCGCGTCCACAGATGGAAAAAATTAGGGTCGTGCCTACATCCGCTGGAGCTAGCTTCGAGTAGAAAGCCGGCACGGTACTACCGCTCACATGGAGCGGTACTACTGCGTAAGGGCGGATGTAAAAAATTACATCCACGCCTACTTCCGCATGCTTCAGCGTCAGGGCTGAAGGCAGCGGTACTACCGCTCACAAGGAGTGGTACTACCGCTGGCCCCTGCGGTACTACCGCTCCCTTGAGCAGTACTACCGCATGCCACGTAGGCTTTAGCACTTGGTTGCCTTCACATCGCAGCTAAAGACAACAGAAGGATACAATAAAACCAGAACTGCCATAACTTCTGCATATGAGCTCCGAATTGAGCAAACTCAAGCTTGTGGGATAGAGGAGAGGCAGGGGAGGTATGCCTAAGATATAGAGGAGTGAACCCTCCATCAGAGAAGAACCATTATAACCTCGAACATTGAAAACATCATAGAAGATGCATGTGAACTCCATTTTCGATGAACTCGAGCTTGTCATGAAAATGACCATAAGCACCAAATCTCACAAGAAGAACAACCAAACAAGAACCATAAATATGATGAAAGGATGCAATGGTTTGAGCTCTCTACGAATGATACGATCAAGATACTCACTTGAGAGCCCTCCTTGATAGTACGGCGAACGATCCTATAACCTGGTCTCCAAACTACCACCATGAGACCGGTAAAATAGACAACCTATCAAGGGCAAACCTTTGCCTTGCACAAAGTCCACTCGAGCTAGACGAAGACGATCTTGACTTCCTCAAGTTGGACCACCTTTCTTGATTGCGTTGGCTCAGTGAAGACTAGTTGATTTCTCCCCCATACTCCACTATGGGTGAGTCACTCTTTGGCACATCTTCACAAGTCCATTACCACCATAATGGATGGCAAGCTTCAAGCATATGATCTCTTTGTAATGATCCACTTGAACTTGCACACCGCAACCTAACCCCACAAATAACTATCACGAAGACCATGGGTTAGTACACAAAGCGTAATTGACAATGCTTACTGATACGTCCAAAATGTATCTATAATTTCTGCTTGCTCCATGCCACTTTTGGGTGATATTGCTATGATATTCATACACTTCCATACACTTTTGATCATATTTGGACTAACCTGCTAATCCAGTGCACCCCAGTGCCAGTTTCTGTTTTCGGCTGTTTTTGTATTTCAGGTTTTCACGTTACGAGAACTGCCAGGAAAAATCCAGAAAAATTATATAAAAAATCAGCGTTCCAGAACCTACCTTGCGCCCGAAGGACAGCCGGGGGGGGGGGGAGGCACCAGGGCTCCAGGCGCCCTGGCGGCGCCCCCCCCCTGGGCCGCGCCGGAGGGGGCGCCTGGCCCCCCCGAGCCCCGTATGGTGCCCCCCTTCGGCATATATTTAGAGCGTCCTTCGAAACCCTCGGGACGAGAACTCTTTTTCGCGATCTCATCTCTGTTCCGCCGCTGCCGCTTCCAAGATCGGGAGCACCAGGAGAACTCTTCCCGGCACCCTGCCGGAGGGGAGGATCACCATCGGGAGCCTCTCCACCACCATGGATGCCTCCCGGATGAGTTGTGAGTAGTCTCCCTTGGACCATGAGTCCATGACCAGTAGCTATGTGATGTTCTCCTCCCGTTCTTGTGCTTCACTAATTAGTCCTCGTGAGCTGCCCTACATGATCGAGGCACATATGTAATCCTTATGCTGTTGCTATGATGAGTTTGCTGGGATCCGATGGATTATGAGATTATGTTCAGATTGTTCTTGAGTAATATATTTGATCTACCTCTTTTATATTTATGTTCATAAGTAATTCTTGCATGTTCTCCGTTGTTATTTATTGCTTTGGCCAAGTAATACGTAGTGACTCCAAGAGGGAATGTTATGCTCGATTGTGGGTTCATGCCCCTCGATGACTAGCTTGAGTGACAGAAACATGAGTCTAGGGGATGTGCTGTTGCCACAAGGGGGAAAACAACGGTGCTTGTGCCCGCGGGTGCAAGGATTGTTTACTTTACGCAAAGTTCTTTTAATGTAGTTGTCTGCTGCTTTGAGTTTACACTATGGGTGGGACTCGCAACTTAATACCAGCGAGATGTTCTGGATAGATATCTCAAGGTGGATGATTAGTAGTAGATATTGATGGATTTCGGTCTACTTAATTTGGCGTACCGCCCATGCTTTGAGCCTCAACCTTTCTTGCAATGTAATCAACATTGGTTTGCGTTCGTGGTCCTGTCAATTGCCCAGCTGTAATTCGTTTACCTCACATAGCTGTTTTATCGTCTTTTGGGAGAGAGACATCACTAGTGAAACTCATGAGACTCCGGTCCATATTACCATCATTGATCACATCCGCTATTTACTTTTCGCTTTTACTTACTATTGCAAACATTATCTATCACTACTATCATTTGCGTTTAATCCTTTGTGAACTACGAGGCCGGAGGGATTGACAACCTCTCTGTACTCGTTGGGAGCAAAGTTATTTGTATCTGTGTGCAGGTCCACGTTGATTGCTAATCCGCGCCGTTAGGAGTTGACACCTACTTGTTGAACCTAGGAGTCTCTGGGGATTCGATCCTTGGCATCTTTGCTAAGGGAAAAACTTCCACAGCACTGCATCTTACACGTTCCACTTGGGGTAACCAACGAGGGGTTAGAGGCCTATCAAGGAGTATTTTCTGGCGCCGTTGCCGGGGACTCCACTCTTCAGGATAGGGGAGTTGCACGCTATCTTTTACCTTTGCTTTTAGTCTTGTTAGTTTACCTTTCAGTTTTCTTTATGTCTTTTCACCAGTTATGCTTATGGACAACCTTGTTATTGGATCGTTGCTTGCCGGAAGATGCCCCACACCTGTGGTGGTTGCTCCTCCCCCTACTGAAATTGTGCCCTATAAAATACCAGCTGGTATTATCAATTATATCTTGGCTAATCGTTATGCAGGAGACAGACATCCCGGTGAACACTTGCTATATCTGTCACAATTATGTTCATTATTTAAGATTGCAGGTGTATCAAGGGAGTTTGTCATGAGGAAATTGTTCGCCGTATCACTTATAGATAAGGCTTCAGATTGGTATAAGCTTCTCGATAACTCGCACTTGCTTGATTGGCAAGAGCTTATGTCTCTCTTTTATACTAAGTTTTATCCTCTTCATGATGCTTATGTGGAGAGTAAGAGTACCTTTTTGCATGTGGATCATGGTAACAATGCTTTATGTGATGCTTATATTGTTGAGTTTATTCGTGATCCCACTAAAAATTATTATGAGAAGGGAACATATGCTTATAGATATTTCAATAATATTAAGTTCCCTCTCTTTATGTTGAAGGTTTTGAAGCTGCACTTGTTTTGTCTTCCTATGCTTATTGATTTGTGCTTCAATGAATTATTCTATTGCAATATTCCTATGCATAGGAAGCATGTTAGGCTTAAATGTGTTTGGTATTTGCTTCTTGATGCTCTCTTTTGTTCTTCTTCCTACGAGAGCATCATTAAAGTCTTAAGCCTATCTTTATGGCTATAAAGAAAGAGCTCTAGGGAGACAACCCTTCTTATCTTTACTTTCAGTTTGTTCTTTTAGTTTTTAGTGGTCTTGATGTTGTTACTACAGTAGCATCATCATTGTATCTTTGCTTTTCATATTTGTGCCAAGTATAGCCTCTGATTGCTAGAAAGTTCAAAGTTGTGAGGTGCTGTCCAGGAAACAGATTCTGTCCTTGGATAGAAAAATTCGTATAAAATCACCAGATCATCTTTTTGGTCTGAATTTTTTCGACAGCGTTCTCTATATAATTGTCTTTCGTGCTTCTGTTCTGAGTTTTTTGATTTGAGTTGCAGAAGTGCCCCGAACAAATCAATTACTACCTGCTGTTCTGTTTTTCACAGATTCTGTCCTGTTTTGCCTTTCCTTCATTTTGCAAATCAAGAGCTTGCTTTTTCTTTGCAAAAACCTTTTGGCAATCTTGAGAAACAGTAGAACTTCAAGAATATCTTTATTTCCAGCAAGGTGCAATTATTTTATTAAGGGTACTAACCTCGCTAATCAGATTATAATGAGTTATGTATGAAGGGAGTTATCAAGTGTGCGAGGGAAGATGATAAAAAGATTCAGGAGTGTCAAGCGCTCAAGCTTGGGGATGCCCCCGTGCACCCCCAAGAAATATTCAAGGAGACTCATGCGTCTAAGCTTGGGGATGCCCCCGTGCATCTCCTTCTCCATCAACATTATCAGCTCGTCTTTCGTTCCGCTATATTTTTATCACTTCATGTGTTAAGTGCTATGCTTGGAGCGTCTTGCTTTTAGTTTTCTTTTTAGTTTTTCATAACGAGTCGGAACTCAACGTTCTTTATGTGGGAGAGAAACACGCTCCACTTCTACCTAGAACATAACATAGAATTTTCATGTCTATCTTTGCTGTGTGTGTGTTCTTTGTCTTTTAATAGCTACTATCATGCTCTGCTCTTAGTATTCATGCTTATCTTTTAAAAGAGGTTTTGTTTAGTTGGTTGCTTGAAATCTCTTTAATTATCATGCTTACCTTATTAAGAGAGTTTGCTTCCGTTGCATTGGTAAATATGTCTATGATAAAGATGCTACGTGCATAATGGTGCTTAGTAGTTCAGGTTTCTTATGGTTAGTCTCAAATAGCTGGGGGATTCCCAATGTGTTATTGGAGTACCAACTTGATTTGTTTGCCGATGATGTGGTATGGTTTAGTAATATCTTCCTTCGAGAATTTATTTTGATTGACTTGGCGTATGCTCACGCATATTTAAGACTGTAAAGAAAGTCTGTCAAGCCTTGATGATCTTTTATTTCTGAGTAGCGATATAACTTCCATGCCTGATTCAATATTGCTTTGTCGCTCTGCATGATTATGACCGTCATTGCTCTCTTAGTTGGTCGCTTCCAGTCTTTTGCTAACCTCCACCTGTACTAAGCAGACTAACTTTGCAATACATAGCTCATGGGAAAGTAGCTTAAAAACTATTGTGGTAAAGAATATGTTGCCTATGTATCTTATTTCTTATAAGTATCTTGCTGAGCGGTAACCATGTTTCTGGGCACGCCACAACTGTCACATTTTTGTTGAATATCATGTGAGTTGCTATGCATATTCGTCTTGTCTGAAGTAAGGGTGATTTGCCATGGGTTGAATGAGTATGCATATTGTTAGAGAAGAACATTGGGCCGCCAACCAAAGCCATGTATCATGGTGGAAGTTTTAGCTTGGACATTAATCCTCAATCTCTTATGAGAATATGCTTATGCATTAAAGAGGAGTCCATCATCTATTTTCTATGTTGTCCCGGTATGGATGTCCTCAAGTTGAGATCTATCAAAAACGAGAAATCAAATGCGATTTATCTCCTTGGACCTTTGTACAGGTGGCATAGAGGTACCACTTTGTGACACTTGGTTGAAACATATGTAATGCAATGATAACCCATGGAAATCCGAGCTAATTAGGACAAGGTGCGAGCACTATTGGTATTCGATGCATGAGGCTTGCAACTTATAGGATGTCTTATGCATGACACATATGAAGTACTACTACCGTTGACAAAATTGCTTCTATGTTTTCAAAATAAAAAGCTCTAGCACATAACCATTCTTTTACTTTTATGTTGAGTCTCCACCTTCTTTTAAAAGCACCAACTACTGAGAGCATGATTGTCATTCTGAGTGTAATGTGCATTGTCCCAAAGTAGCATTGTCTTTTGCATGACTGTGATATCGTTTATTTTGAAATCATTGTATATAGTCATCACTTAAACCTTGAAGGTGCCCCTGCATTTATGTTTTGCTTCACTAAAGGGGGCAAGCTAGATATCACTTTATCATATTTGCACATCATGTTCATTGCAAATCTATTTGATGCTTCAATGTCATGTTGTAAAACTTTCAGTCATTTGTGATTTTCTCATGAGGCAACTTAATTACTATAGAATCATTGTCTCAGTAAGCTTTTGTCATATGCCTATGAATAAGTCCTATATGGTTAATAGCATGTCACCACAGAAATTATTCTTGTTATCATTTACCTACTCGAGGACGAGCAGGAATTAAGCTTGGGGATGTTGATACGTCCAAAACGTATCTATAATTTCTGCTTGCTCCATGCCACTTTTGGGTGATATTGCTATGATATTCATACACTTCCATACACTTTTGATCATATTTGGACTAACCTACTAATCCAGTGCACCCCAGTGCCAGTTTCTGTTTTCGGCTGTTTTTGTATTTCAGGTTTTCACGTTACGAGAACTGTCAGGAAAAATCTAGAAAAATTATATAAAAAATAAGCATTCCAGAACCTACCTTGCGCCCGAAGGACAACCGGGGGGGGGGGGGGCACCAGGGCTCCAGGCACCCTGGCGGCGCGCCCCCCCTGGGCCGCGTCGGGGGGGTGCCTGGGCCCCCCGAGCCCCGTCTGGTGCCCCCCTTCGGCATATATTTAGAGCGTCCTTCGAAACCCTCGGGACGAGAACTCTTTTTCGCGATCTCATCTCTATTCCGCCGCCGCCGCCGCTTCCAAGATCGGGAGCACCAGGAGAACTCTTCCCGGCACCCTGCCGGAGGGGAGGATCACCATCGGGAGCCTCTCCACCACCATGGACGCCTCCCGGATGAGTTTTGAGTAGTCTCCGTTGGACCATGAGTCCATGACCAGTAGCTATGTGATGTTCTCCTCCCGTTCTTGTGCTTCACTAATTAGTCCTCGTGAGCTGCCCTACATGATCGAGGCACATATGTAATCCTTATGCTGTTGCTATGATGAGTTTGCTGGGATCCGATGGATTATGAGATTATGTTCAGATTGTTCTTGAGTAATATATTTGATCTACCTCTTTTATATTTATGTTCATAAGTAATTCTTGCATGTTCTCCGTTGTTATTTATTGCTTTGGCCAAGTAATACGTAGTGACTCCAAGAGGGCACGTTATGCTCGATTGTGGGTTCATGCCCCTCGATGACTAGCTTGAGTGACAGAAACATGAGTCTAGGGGATGTGTTGTTGCCACAAGGGGGAAAACAACGGTGCTTGTGCCCGCGGGTGCAAGGATTGTTTACTTTACGCAAAGTTTTTTTAATGCAGTTGTCTGTTGCTTTGAGTTTACACTATGGGTGGGACTCGCAACTTAACACTAGCGAGATGTTCTGGATAGATATCTCAAGGTGGATGATTAGTAGTAGATATTGATGGATTTCGGTCTACTTAATTTGGCGTACCGCCCATGCTTTGAGCCTCAACCTTTCTTGCAATGTAATCAGTATTGGTTTGCGTTCGTGGTCCTGTCAATTGCCCAGCTGTAATTCGTTTACCTCACATAGCTGTTTTATCGTCTTTTGGGAGAGAGACATCACTAGTGAAACTCATGAGACTCCGGTCCATATTACCATCATTGATCACATCCACTATTTACTTTTCGCTTTTACTTACTATTGCAAACATTATCTATCACTACTATCATTTGTGTTTAATCCTTTGTGAACTACGAGGCCGGAGGGATTGACAACCTCTCTGTACTCGTTGGGAGCAAAGTTATTTGTATCTGTGTGCAGGTCCACGTTGATTGCTAATCCGCGCCGTTAGCAGTTGACACCTACTTGTTGAACCTAGGAGTCTCTGGGGATTCGATCCTTGGCATCTTTGCTAAGGGAAAAACTTCCACAACACTGCATCTTACACCTTCCACTTGGGGTAACCAACGAGGGGTTAGAGGCCTATCACTTACCATACCATGGGATCACTTGATCCCTCTCGGTACATCTTCTACGCTTTGTGTGTTGATCAACTTGATTCACTCTTTGACTTAGTCTTGATCAACCTCTCACATGACCAATCTTTAGGTAATTCCTTTAGTAGCACCTTGGCCATCACAAACTCTCCTTGAAACCAACAAATGGACTCCAAGAAAAGCCTATGGACAAATCCTTCAAATATAACCAAAGGAAACCATTAGTCCATAGAGATTGTGATCAATTACCAAAACCAAACATGGGGGCACCGCATGTTCTTTCAGTAGGGCTTCGCCAAGCACTACAAAAACTAGACGGATGATAAACTAGAGGGTCGGGGTTGCTGGCACATGGCTTGGTGAATCTTGATGTGTCTTGGGTGCTAGCCCTTCCCCTCTATTTATATGTTGAGCCTTGGGGTTGAAACTTCGAGTAAAAGCATCCTCAAAGTCGGTTTTGCCTGAAATGAAAGAGTCCCACTCAGACTGCAGGACCAGACGCCAGGGACCCTGGCATCTGGCCTCCGCAAAACTTCCTCTCGTGCTTTCCAAAACCCTCGTGGGCTTCACCCCTTGGCCTGAATAAAGTGTTCTCATGCCCAAACACTTCGGAAAACATCCGAAACCCCTTCCTGTGAATTCCGGAACCTTTCCAGAGATCAAACACTATTATCCCATATATTAATCTTTACCTCCGGACTATTCTGGAGCTCCTCGTCATGTCTGTGATCTCATCCGGAACTCCGAATAACATTCGGTCACCAACAGACATAACTCATTCAATACTATATCGTCAATGAACGTTAAGCGGGTGGACCCTATGGGTTTGAGAACTATGTAGGAATGACCGAGACACCTCTCCGGTCAATAACCGTTAGCGGAACCAGGATGCCCCTCCTACATATTCTACGAAGATCTTTATCGATCGAACCGTTATGACATCATACACAATTCCCTTTGTCCGTCGGTATGTTACTTGCCCGAGATTCGATCATCGGTATCTCTATACCTAGTTCAATATCGTTACCGACAAGTCTCTTTACCCATTCCGTAATACATCATCCCATGACTAACTCATTAGTCATTTGCTTGCAAGGCTTATTATGATGTGTATTATCGTGAGGGCCTAGAGATACCTCTTCGATTCTCGGAGTGACAAATCCAAATCTCGGTTCACGCCAACCCAACAAAACAGCTTCGGAGATACCTGTAGAGCATCTTTATAATCACCTAGTAACGTTGTGACGTTTGATAGCACACAAGGCATTCCTCCCGTATCACGGAGTTGCATGATCTCATAGTCAAAGGAATATGTATTTAACATAAAGGAAAGCAGTAGCAATAAACTATACGATCAAATGCTAAGCTAACAGATGGCTCTTGACCATCACATCATTCTCCTAATGATGTGATCCCATTATCAAATGACAACTCATGTCCATGGTTAGGTGTGGGGACCCCGACTCATAAGTCGTGATCACCGAATGCACGTGTACAGTGATCCCAAAGATCAATGCTCACTGAACACACAGAAACTGAATAACAAGAGTCTTACATCCATACATACCGCATTACACAAATAAGACCATTATGGTCAAGTCTTGAGTATATCACTGCAGCGGAAATCTTCAATAACAACTTAGACCCATGCCATCTGCCTTAACCCTACTGGCATTCTGCCTGGGAAGCGTCCTAGCTCGCAAGTTCGTCACCAAGAGATCTTCATCATATCCTGTTCTCTCCTGCCTGGCCAATAAAATAACAAGTGGCAAGCCAATGAGTACTTTGAATGTACTCGCAAGTAACCCAAGTGTGATGACAGAATAATTATGCAAGGCTCTACTGCTAAATTGGCAGTTTTGCGGAAAGCTAGTTTTTTATATGCAAGTATGATCAACATATAACAAGGGCCTGCATGTGTCTGCAACAAGTATCAGGAGATTACAGACATCAATATCGAGAAAGAGTTGTAATCAACTCATGCTAAAGTTCATCGTGACTTCCTCAAGAATCACATCATCAATATCACGGAACCGTGTTGTTTTCCTCACAGACACACACACCAGGTTTCGCAAACATTGGACGTAGCCCAAGAGCGGTTACCCAACTGTCCTTGACCATGGACATGGCTATTCGAATAGTTTTACACTCTGCAGAGGTTGCACACTTTACCCACTAGATTCGGGGAACTTCCGTGTCATCCACGACCCGCGGTACCTCAAGTACCCGGGGTAAGCACCCGATCACTATCTTTCCCTAGACGACGCTAACATGGAGTCCACTCGATTGGTAGCAGCCCCCGTGCCCACAATTCACGTCTTAAAAATTATGGAGCCTCGCTCCCATATTCATCACATACCACAGACACGGGGTACCAACGGTGTGTTCGGTGCCCTATGAAAACAGTCATGGCCGCCTATCCAAGCACGACCCCGTCCCGAGAGTGACCTCATGTCACCCCCGTCACTAGTAATGCGCACCATGCTAGTATCGACCTAGGTAATCAATAATGCCCTTTTCCATATAAGGGTAGAGTGGTTGCGCATGTAAGGTTGGAATAACGGTCGCAACTTAAACCAATCCGTTTTCAAAACAACACACACATTTGCCTCGGTACACCACTTCGTCATCAAGTGGTTACCCAACTCATCATCTCCCTCGGGCATAAGTGACACCCGATGGGGTTCTTGAAAATTCTTTTTGAAAGTACTCTGCCTCCGTCACCATGCATATTCCCGTCCCATTTGCGTAGCCACTACTATAGCAACCTAACTACTCCCACCCACATAACCCTCATAGGAAGGTAGGGTCATGCTTGATGCAAGTTTCAATAGTAAAGTAACAAAGGTAGCAACCAAAGTGGTCTCCACCTCAACATGATTCCGATGCATTGATAATAAGGTGCCATGAGACATGCATAAAAAGGTTTCTCGAACATGGTCAAAGGGCTGCTGGCCTTGTCCTTCCGAGTCTTCAAACCTTCTGGTCCATCTCCAAGTACTCCGTTTATTTCGTCAACTAACGATGGAAACAATCATAATAAGCAACACAACAAGGCAAAAATAAAAGTGCTCTAAAAATAGGAGTTGGACTTTTCTAGGATACCTCTGGTCATATGAGATATGACCAAGGTGGTTTCATAGGTATTGGATCAATGGATAGTTTGGAACATTTCAATATGATGGAATCAAGGGGTTTATGGATATGAAAGAAGTGTACAGAAATATATTTTTGAAAAATGAGCAAAGGCACCCATTTAACAAATCATGATTTTAGAAGCATCTAGGAGTTGGTTTCACTGGATTTGGAATTCAAATGAATTTCCTAGGATTTTGCAAAGTTGACAAATATGAAGAAATAGGCCATTATTTTGTGGGGTACAGAAAGTATTAGGAAAAATGTTCCAAAACTAAGTTTTGATATTACAAGCATCTAGGAATTTGAACCATTGCATTTGGATCAACTTTGAGCTCTCTGTGATTTTCTAAAGTTTATCACAGAAAATAGAAAAATGACATTTTGATAATATTTGTGAAGAAAGAGTCTCTGGAAAAATGTGCATGTTGCACCAACAGGTAGATCGTGATTTTAGAAACTCCTAGAAATTTGAATCATCACATTTGGAATCCATTTGATTTATTTATGGATTTTTGAAGTTTACAGAAAAAGAAAAAGGAAAAGGGGAGGTTTTTTTACCCTTTACTGCGCACAGGGCGCAGTATTGTGCCGTAGCAAACTAGACTGGCCCAGCTGCACAGCCGCGCGCAGAGGACCAGGCCATGTCAAAGGCGTCTTCCAGGTAAGGCGTCTTCGCGCAGGGGAGATGGTCAAAGCCAGAGTCGTCTCCACTTAAACGGAGGGGCCCTCCCACTGGGTTGCTGACGCGCAGGCCCCAGCGGCAAGTCGCCTTCTGCCTCCCGCGCGGCGCGATGGGAAACAGAGGAGGTGCGGCCGAGCGGTGCCGGCGCTCTCCCCGGCGGCACCGGCCACCTCCGTCGACGCCCAGCACACCGGCGTGTTCAGGAGAGCGTGCTGCACCCGCCGAGGTGCGCCACGACCACGGGGACGGCCAGATGCGAGCGCCCCATCGGCTACTGTGGAGGATGGCGTCGGTGGTGTTGAGCACGGCGACACAGGCGTGGGGAGGACGAAGCGGAGTGCGGGGAGTGTTGGCGGTGGTGCTGGTGCTGCTCTGGAGTGGAGAGGTGGAGAGAGGGGGCTCGGGTTGGCACGAATTTGAGCGGAGGCCGGCGGCTCCGCTCCGGCCATGGAGGTGCACTGAGGGCGCGGGGAGAGGTGTGGGTTGGTCCGGAGGGGTCTCTGGGAAGGACATAGAGCAAGGGAGCCGCGAGGGGCTCGGGGTGGCCTATAAATAGGCGGGCGACGGTCCACCGAGGTCTCGTGCGCCGGCGAGCTCGTTGTCATCGCCACGGGTCACGGGAGCTCGACGCGGTGTGTCTAGGGCGTTCATAGGGGTGGTCTACGCCCAGGGGAAGGGAGAGAAGGAGCAGGGGAGTGTCAGGGTAGCGCGCGTGCGAGGCTGTCCATTGGAGTGCTCGGGCGGCCAGCGCGCGTGCGAGAGGAGGCATGAGGAGGAAGAAAGAGAAGGGGCCGACCAGCCAGGCGTGTCCAGGACGTCGAGGTGGTCTTGCTGGCGTGCGGGGAACAGCCGGGGTGGTCGGGGCATCGGGATGGGGGGCGGCTACAGTGCGCCAGAGCACTGTAGCGCGCTCCAGAGCGCCGTTTTGGCATGCCAGGGCATGCCATTGGCAGTTGGGCGTGCCCAAGCTTGTCAAGGGGGAGTGGTGGAAGTGGATCAAAAGGTGATTTTGGCAAAGTAAGAGAAGGTGTTTGATGATGTTTTGGGCAAGCAAAATGAGTCCAAATGACATGAGACTTAATAGGATGAAATGGCACATACATTTAGGCCCTTCCACCAAATTTGAGCTCATTTGGGCAAAGTTGCCAATGCAACTTTTGTAAACCCTAGAAATCAACAGAAAGGGATTTTCCAAGATTAAGTTAAGCAAACCATCTCTCCTTGATGCACCACTTGGTGTAGTGTCATCATTTGGGTTTGTGAGCATGTCCACAAAATTTGAGGCCCCAAGTAAAAAGTTGGCAATGTAGAGTTGTTCAAATTTGGATCTGGTCAGAAAGGGTTTTGGCGCACTTAGATCAAGTTATCCTTCTCCAAAACTTGTGCCATTTGTCATAGAATAATATTTACATCATTTTAGCATGTGCGCCAAGTTTGAGAGCATTTGGACAAGTTTGGCAATGTAAAGTTGCTCAAACTTCAAAATGGACAGAAATGGTTTTGAGGGTATTAGATGATGTTTTCTTGATCTTCAAGGCATGAGGCTTTGTAAGATCATCAAATATGTCATATATGACATGATAGAATTTCCCTGGAATTTGTGGAGAATATTTCTTTTGTACATATTTCAAAAGCTTGAAATATCCAGAAAGGGTTTTGGAAGGATTTGCCCAATATTTTGAACATGACCATGTGTTGAAACTCTTATATATGGACAATATATGTCCTATGAGTTTCCCTAAATTTTGGCAAATATTTTTGAAATAGTTAAATAATTTTTACCTATTAAAGACCAATTCTGGCCTAAAGAAAAAGCATTTAAATAAAATATAAAAATAACTTTTAAAATTATAATTTTGTGGTTTATGGGAGTCCTATACCTAATAGGATTCAAATATACTTTTTGAAAGATTTTTCACACCCTAAATAAGGTACTTGCAGTACAAACCTTAATTCAGGGGTTTTTGGAAAACTAATTTTAGAAAATACTATTTGGCCAAAATATTTTTATAAGAAAATACTATACTGGTCTATACACATGGCATGATCATTGGGGAAAGGTTTTGGATCAAGGAGATGAAGTATGAGAGTTGGAGGATTATTTGATTTTTAGAGCACTAACAAACAGTAGACAAAAATCAAATCAAGCAAAGTCCAAAACACTCAAAAGTTTTTGTCAAACCACATTTGTAGCATGATTATTATCTTAAGTGTTGTGGCATGAAAATCAGGGTGTGACAGACCCACCCCCCTTACAAGAATCTCGTCCCCGAGATTCCGAGACTAGGCGTGGAAAGGAATACGAAAACTTGAATATGGGGTAGTCTTCACTTCTTCTTGTTGGTTCTGCTTCCGAGTGGTGCTCCCTGGAACCTTAAATTACTTGGTGGTGTGTCTTCTCGCACATTGCCCTTTTTGATGCAGGTTGCTGAGGGGTCTCTTGTATAGGTTAGGTTGGGCTAGACGTCAAGGGCTCGGTGATCGGTGCCCTTGCAGGGACCGGGCTAGCTAGGAAGTTAAAAGTACTTCCAAGGTTGTGTCTTGTGGAAAATTTTGATGCAAGGGGGGGGGGTAACTCAGGTGGTAAGTCTAGCTGGTAGCCGTCTACTACTCGTCTTGCAGCGAACTTGAAGAAAGTCGATAAATCTTGGTGTGAGCGTCCCTTTGACATGGAAATGCTTGGTTCCTTTGAGAGGAGTGGTTTGCAGATACACCGGGTCTTTGATGCGGAAGTTTACATCTTGAGGATGGTGGTCGGTGTAGTTCTTCCTTCTTGACATGTCAGTCTTCAAACGTCTTCTAACCAGCTGCACAGCTCTTCCTCCGTCTTTGGGTAGTCAAGTGTGTTGCCAAATGAAGATGACAACTAACTTGTCCAAGTACTCCATGAAGTCTATGGGGTAGCAAGGTAGGCTGGGGTATTGGTGGTGGTCTCCGTTGATTATTTGCAAATGCCTTCCTAACTTAGAGCCAAGGCCCGTGGTTAGGACCTGACCATATTGTGGCTTGGTGGGGCTTAAGGGTTTCAAGGATTCTAGTGTGTGAGTGAACGTTTATTATCTTATCCTTAGGCACGGTTTCTGAGATGCCAATAGCTCCATCTAGTACTCCAAACAAATAACCTTATACCACTAAATGTATCCTCTCGTATAGACTAACTTCAATCACCACTCATGCCATACATATCCTCATGACTCCCAAGAGGCGGTCTAACAAAATTATTCTTGTCTACGATCCCCAAACTCATATGTATGTCCACCCCCTAAAATCCATGGGTAGATCATACAAGCTGCTAAGCTTGAATTAAACACCACAATCCAAGCGCTCAACCTATTCTTGCAAGGTTCAAGATAATGCATCTCTATTCTAAGGAATCACGTCATATGCCACTCCAAGATCTTGTTTCCTTCCTATGGGTCAACTCTAATAGGCCATTTCTTCCATCAATCACCACATAATCCAACAATTCTACAAATCCGATGTCTACGGTGTTCCACAAGATCTCAAGTCCCTATAATACCCAAATACGTGGAAGGGCTATGCATTATTATAGTAAGTCCACCAAATTCCCACCATCATGGTCAAGTAAACTCCAAGGTCATGATTATATAGATCCCTAAATCAACTCTGACAAATAATCCAATCTCCTAGTTTATCGTTCTCCGAGAAGCATGGTATCATGATCAGGATCATCGGTCTAAATCCAACTTACTCCGAACCATGCAGACATCTCTAGCATCTATACCCAACCAGAATCACCTACTTAAATCCAAATCTCATGCCCAACGAGAATTCCTACATGCTTCACCAAAGTCATGATCCCACCAATATGAAAACCTCACAATCCATCAAGGTCTCAGATAATTCCTCGAAGTCACTTATATAAAGCCACCCAGTCATCTGTCTTTTATCCTCAATTTGGTCTATCTATGGCATCATCAGTTCTTGTGCTATATTAGGATGAAAATGTGCTCACTCACTGTGTCCACTAGTTCCATTACGAACCCAGTGTTGTGCAAGGTTACAAAGGCTTAACCGGTTCTCTCGCAATTCTATGGGTTAAGCACATGGTTAAGGGTTCGTGCTGGAGTATCTCGTGAAGTCTCAATGGGTCCAGGAATGGGTTACTAGTCTGGAGGGTTAAACATAATTCTACGGGGTTGCACTTGGTCGTGGAGGTCATAGCAGAGGTCTTCATTGTTAGTTGGTTGCCGAGTTGGAATCCTTGGTACTCCTTGTCTTGCGGGTCTTCAGTTGAGGAGAGAGAAGAGAGGGAAAAAGTAGCATAGAGGAGGGGAATGCCTAAAGGGGGTTCTATAGTGCAAGTGCAAACAAACAGGTGCAAAAAGGCCAAAACAAAAGAATCAAGGCAAGGAAGATGATATAGCCATGCACTTGTTACCTAGGGCAAAAGTGCGACTTATATCAAAACACAAACAAATAAAAGCAAGCAACACACAATCATGGTTTTATTCGAACCATCATACGGACTCGACTGCGCATAGGGGGTACACGACTCATCCTACCCTAGGGGTTCTCGGACTCAGCAGTCCTGACTTGTGCCTCGTGCAGTCTTCTGAGTTTTCCTCAGGTGTTGCTATGTCCCTTGTAGTTGTTTGATGAACGATCCGGGTTGAGCCTGAAGAATCTTCAACAACTTCTCGCCTGATGAGGTGATGTGGTGAAGGTGTCTCCTTGTAGCTGCCGTTGACTTGGTCTTCTCTTGTCTCTTTAATCATGACGATCCCTTGTGCCTTCTGGGGCGTCGAGGGTACCAGGTAGGCAATCCTTTATGCAATGATATTAATCAAGGCATAGTAGAGGTTCAAAATGTCGGTTACGTTGATGACAACATCGACACCAAGAGCGGGGGACGAAGATAACCGTTTTCCTGCTCACTATAGTGAGGCGGACCAAATGGCGAGGTTCTCATCCACCGGTGGTTGCCGACACAACAACGATAGTGACAGGATTACTTAATTAGCGATGCCTATCATGATCTTGCATAACTTATGCCATGCTCATCTTAGTCCAAGGTTGCATCATTTTGGGGCACAGTCAAGGGTGTCACCATCTTCTGGGTCTTCATGTCCTCATTCCTCGAGGATGTATCTTCTGTTGGCATCGTCTTGTTGTGGTGTCGCCAATCTTGTGTCTAGAAGAGGTGGGTGAGTGTTTGGCAAGGTATCATCCTTCTAGATTATCCACGAGGATTACAGGAAATCCAGTGGTCAGGGGCATAAGGGTTCTAGAGACCAAAAGTTTTGAAGGGGAAGAGATCAAGTATAACCTAGTTTTCGAAAAACTGAGAAGGGAAGAGAAGTATAGATAGTTTTGAAACTAGTAATAGTTTTGAAAATAATTTTACCCTAACTAACGACCATGCTAACTAAGGCTTCCTACAGTCAGGATGGCTCTGGTACTAGCTCTGTGGGGACCCCGACTCATAAGTCGTGATCACCGAATGCACATGTACAGTGATCCCAGAGATCAATGCTCACTGAACACACAGAAACTGAATAACAAGAGTCTTACATCCATACATACCGCATTACACAAATAAGACCATTATGGTCAAGTCTTGAGTATATCACTGCAGCGGAAATCTTCAATAATAACTTTGACCCATGCCATCTGCCTTAATCCTACATGCATTCCGACTGGGAAGCGTCCTAGCTCGCAAGTTCGTCACCAAGAGATCTTCATCATATCCTGTTCTCTCCTGCCTGGCCAATAAAATAACCAGTGGCAAGAAAATGAATACTTTGAATGTACTCGCAAGCAACCCAAGTGTGATGACAGAATAATTATGCAAGGCTCTACTGCTAAATTGGCAGTTTTGCGGAAAGCTAGTTTTTTATATGCAAGTATGATCAACATATAACAAGGGCATGCATGTGTCTGCAACAAGTATCAGGAGATTACAGACATCAATATCGAGAAAGAGTTGTAATCAACTGATGCTCAAGTTCATCGTGACTTCCTCAAGAATCACATCATCAATATCACCGAACCGTGTTGTTTTCCTCACACACACACACACACACACACACCAGGTTTCGCAAACATTGGACGTAGCCCAAGAGCGGTTACCCAACTGTCCTTGACCGTGGACACGGCTATTCGAATAGTTTTACACTATGCAGAGGTTGCACACTTTACCCACTAGATCTGGGGAACTTCCGTGTCATCCACTACCCGCGGTACCTCAAGTACCCGGGGTAAGCACCCGATCACTATCTTTCCCTAGACGACGCTAACATGGAGTCCACTCGATTGGTAGCAGCCCCCGTGCCCACAATTCACGTCTTAAAAATTGTGGAGCCTCGCTCCCATATTCATCACATACCACTGACACGGGGTACCAGCGGTGTGTTCGGTGCCCTGTGAAAACAGTCATGGCCGCCTATGCAAGCACGACCCCGTCCCGAGATTGACCTCATGTCACCCCCGTCACTAGTAATGCGGGCACCATGCTAGTATCGACCTAGGTAATCAATAATGCCCTTTCCCATATAAGGGTAGAGTGGTTGCACATGTAAGGTTGGAATAACGGTCGCAACTTAAACCAATCTGTTTTCAAAAAAACACACACATTTGCCTCGGTACACCACTTCGTCATCAAGTGGTTACCCAACTCATCATCTCCCTCGGGCATAAGTGACACCCGATGGGGTTTTTGAAAAGTCTTTTTGAAAGTACTCTGCCTCCGTCACCATGCATATTCCCATCACATTTGCGTAGCCACTACTATAGCAACCTAACTACTCCCACCCACATAACCCTCATAGGAAGGTAGGGTCATGCTTGATGCAAGTTTCAATAGTAAAGTAACAGAGGTGGCAACCAAAGTGGTCTCCACCTCAACATGATTCCGATGCATTGATAATAAGGTGCCATGAGACATGCATAAAAAGGTTTCTCGAACATGGTCAAAGGGCTGCTTGCCTTGTCCTTCCGAGTCTTCAAACCTTCTGGTCCATCTCCAAGTACTCCGTTTATTTCGTCAACTAACGATGGAAACAATCATAATAAGCAACACAACAAGGCAAAAATAAAAGTGCTCTAAAAATAGGAGTTGGACTTTTCTAGGATACCTCTGGTCATATGAGAAATGACCAAGGTGGTTTCATAGGTATTGGATCAATGGATAGTTTGGAACATTTCAATATGATGGAATCAAGGGGTGTATGGATTTGAAAGAAGTGTATAGAAATATATTTTTGAAAAATGAGCAAAGGCACCCATTTAACAAATCATGATTTTAGAAGCATCGAGGAGTTGGTTTCACTGGATTTGGAGTTCAAATGAATTTCCTAGGATTTTGCAAAGTTGACAAATATGAAGAAATATGCCATTATTTTGTGGGGCACACAAAGTATTAGGAAAAATGTTCCAAAACTAAGTTTTAATATTACAAGCATCTAGGAATTTGAATCATTGCATTTGGATCAACTTTGAGCTCTCTGTGATTTTCTAAAGTTTATCACATAAAATAGAAAAATGACATTTTGATAATATTTGTGAAGAAAGAGTCTCTGAAAAAATGTGCATGTTGTACCAACAGGTAGATCATGATTTTAGAAACTCCTAGAAATTTGAATCATCACATTTGGAATCCATTTGATTTATTTATGGATTTTTGAAGTTTACGGAAAAAGAAAAAGGAAAAGGGGAGGTTTTTTTACCCTTTACTACGCACACGGTGCAGTATTGTGCCGTAGCGCACTGGGCCGGCCCAGCTGCACAGCCGCGCGCAGAGGACCAGGCCACGTCGATGGCGTCTTCCAGGTAAGGCGTCTTCGTTCAGGGGAGATGGCCAAAGCCAGAGCCGTCTCCACTTAAACGGAGGGGCCCGCCCACTGGGTCGCTGACGCACGGGCCCCAGCGGCAGGTCGCTTTCTACCTCCCGCGCGGCGCGACGGGAAACAGAGGAGGCACGACCGAGCGGTGCCGACGCTCTCCCCGGCGGCACCGGCCACCTCCGTCGACGCCCAGCACACCGGCGTGTTCAGGAGAGCGTGCCGCACCCACCGAGGTGCGCCACGACCACGGGGACGGCCAGATGCGAGCGCCCCATCCGCTACCGCGGAGGATGGCATCGGCGGTGTTGGGCACGGCGACACGGGCGTGGGGAGGACGAAGTGGAGTGCGGGGAGTGTTGGCGGTGGTGCTGGTGCTGCTCTGGAGTGGAGAGGTGGAGAGAGGGGGCTCGGGTTGGCACGAATTTGAGCGGAGCCCTGCGGCTTGGCTCCAGCCATGGAGGTGCACTAAGGACGCGGGGAGAGGTGTGGGTTGGTCCGGAGGGGTCTCTGGGAAGGATAGAGAGCAAGGGAGCCGCGAGGGGCTCGGGGGTGGCCTATAAATAGGCGGGCGACGGTCCACCGAGGTCTCGTGCGTCGGCGAGCTTGTTGTCATCGCCACGGGTCACGGGAGCTTGACGCGGTGTGTCTAGGGCGTTCGTAGGGGTGGTCTACACCCAGGGGAAGGGAGAGAAGGAGCGGGGGAGTGTCAGGGTAGCGCGCGTGCGAGGCTGCCCATTGGAGTGGTCGGGCGGCCTGCGCGCGTGCGAGAGGAGGCAGGAGGAGGAAGAAAGAGAAGGGGCCGACCAGCCAGGCGTGTCCAGGACGTCGAGGTGGTCCTGCTGGCGTGCGGGGAACAACCGGGGTGGTCGGGGCATCGGGATGGGGGGCGGCTACAATGCGCCAGAGCACTGTAGCACGCTCCAGAGCACCATTTTGGCATGCCAGGGCATGCTATTGGCAGTTGGGCGTGCCCAAGCTTGTCTACTGGCTTTAGGGAGGTGTAAAGAATGGGGAAGATGCATTGGATGCTCTAGGAATCCTCTGGAGGGAAGGAGGGGTTGAGAGAGAGGGTGAATGGTGCTGTCCAGAGGGGTAAAGTGAGGTTTTACCCCCCCCCCCTCAATCATTGATCTGATGAGGGGAAGGAGTTCCTGGAGGTAGAGGGTGACTAGGAGCAGTTGTGGTAAAAACTTGAGGCAAGGGGGAGTGGTGGAAGTGGATCAAAAGGTGATTTTGGCAAAGTGCCAGAAGGTGTTTGATGATGTTTTGGGCAAGCAAAAGGAGTCCAAATGACATGAGACTTAACAAGATGAAATGACACATACATTTAGGCCCTTCCACCAAATTTGAGCTCATTTGGGCAAAGTTGCCAATGCAACTTTTGTAAACCCTAGAAATCAACAGAAAGGGATTTTCCAAGATTAAGTTAAGCAAATCATCTCTCCTTGATGCACCACTTGGTGTAGTGTCATCATTTGGGTTTGTGAGCATGTCCACAAAATTTGAGGCCCCAAGTAAAAAGTTGGCAATGTAGAGTTGTTCAAATTTGGATCTGGTCAGAAAGGGTTTTGGGGCACTTAGATCAAGTTATCCTTCTCCAAAACTTGTGACATTTGGCATAGAATCATATTTACATCATTTTAGCATGTGCACCAAGTTTGAGAGCATTTGGACAAGTTTGGCAATGTAAACTTGCTCAAACTTCAAAATGGACAGAAATGGTTTTGAGGGGATTAGATGATGTTTTCTTGATCTTCAAGGCATGAGGCTTTGTAAGATCATCAAATATGTCATATATGACATGATAGAATTTCCCTGGAATTTGTGGAGAATATTTCCTTTGTAAATATTTCAAAAGCTTGAAATATCCAGAAAGGGTTTTAGAAGGATTTGCCCAATATTTTGAACATGACCATGTGTTGAAACTCTTATATATGGACAATATATGTCCTATGAGTTTCCCTAAATTTTGGCAAATATTTTTGAAATAGTTAAATAATTTTTACCTATTAAAGACCAATTCTGGCCTAAAGAAAAAGCATTTAAATAAAATATAAAAATAACTTTTAAAATTATAATTTTGTGGTTTATGGGAGTCCTATACCTAATAGGATTCAAATATACTTTTTGAAAGATTTTTCACACCCTAAATAAGGTACTTGCAGTACAAACCTCAATTCAGGGGTTTTTGGAAAACTAATTTTAGAAAATACTATTTGGCCAAAATATTTTTATAAGAAAATACTATACTGGTCTATACACATGGCATGATCATTGGGGAATGGTTTTGGATCAAGGAGATGAAGTATGAGAGTTGGAGGATTATTTGATTTTTAGAGCACTAACAAACAGTAGACAAAAATCAAATCAAGCAAAGTCCAAAACACTCAAAAGTTTTTGTCAAACCACATTTGTAGCATGATTATTAGCTTAAGTGTTGTGGTATGAAAATCAGGGTGTGACAGACCCACCCCCCTTACAAGAATCTCGTCCCCGAGATTCCCAGACTAGGCGTGGAAAGAAATACGAAAACTTGAATATGGGGTAGTCTTCACTTCTTCTTGTTGGTTTTGCTTCCGAGTGGTGCTCCCTAGAACCTTAAATTACTTGGTGGTGTGGCTTCTCGTGCATTGCCCTTTTTGATGCAGGTTGCTGAGGGGTCTCTTGTATAGGTTAGGTTGGGCTAGACGTCAAGGGCTCGGTGATCGGTGTCCTTGCAGGGACCGGGCTAACTAGGAAGTTAAAAGTACTTCCAAGGTTGTGTCTTGTGGAAAATTTTGATGCACGGG
>LR738713.1:467639755-467650186 GCA_902687465.1 Secale cereale | reverse complement strand
GGGGGGGGGGGTAACTCAGGTGGTAAGTCTAGCTGGTAGCCGTCTACTACTCGTCTTGCAGCGAACTTGAAGAAAGTCGATAAATCTTGGTGTGAGCGTCCCTTCGACATGGAAATGCTTGGTTCCTTAGAGAGGAGTGGTTTGTAGATACGCCCGGTCTTTCATGCGGAAGTTTACATCTTGAGGATGGTGGTCGGTGTAGTTCTTCCTTCTTGACATGTCGGTCTTCAAACGTCTTCTAACCAGCGGCACAGCTCTTCCTCCCTCTTTGGGTAGTCAAGTGTGTTGCCAAATGAAGATGACAACTAACTTGTCCAAGTACTCCATGAAGTCTATGGGGTAGCAAGGTAGGCTGGGGTATTGGTGGTGGTCTCCGTTGAGTATTTGCAAATGCCTTCCTGATTTAGAGCCAAGGCCCGTGGTCAGGACCTGACCATATTGTGGTTTATGGGAGTCCTATACCTAATAGGGTTCAAATATACTTTTTGAAAGATTTTTCACACCCTAAATAAGGTACTTGCAGTACAAACCACAATTCACGGGTTTTTGGAAAATAATTTTAGATAATACTATTTGGCCAAAATATTTTTATAAGAAAATACTATACTGGTCTATACACATGGCATGATCACTGGGGAAAGGTTTTGGATCAAGGAGATGAAGTATGAGAGTTGGAGGATTATTTGATTTTTAGAGCACTAGCAAACAACGGACAAAAATCAAATCAAGCAAAGTCCAAAACACTCAAAAGTTTTTGTCAAACCACATTTTTAGCATGATTATTAGCTTAAGTGTTGTGGCATGAAAATCATGGTGTGACATTAGGAAACCTTAACCATCTTTGATCAACAAGCTAGTCTAGTAGAGGCTTACTAGGGACACGATATTTGTTTATGTATTCACACATGTATTTAGGTTTCCAGTCAATACAATTCTAGCATGAATAATAAACATTTATCATGAGTAAGGACATATAATTGATAAAAACTTTATTATTTTCTCTAGGGCATATTTCCACCAGTCTCCCACTTGCACTAGAGTCAATAATCTAGATTACAAGGTAATGAATCTAACACCCATGGAGTCTTGGTGTTGATCATGTTTTGCCCGCGGAAGAGGCTTAGTCAACGGGTCTGCAACCTTCAGATCCGTATGTACTTTGCAAATTTCTATATCTCCATCCTTGACCTTTTCACGAATGGAGTTGAAGCGTCTCATGATGTGTTTTGTTCTCTTGTGAAACCTGGATTCCTTTGCCAAGGCAATTTCTCCAGTGTTGTCACAAAAGATTGTCATTGGACCCGCGCACTAGGTATTACACCTAGATCAGATATGAACTCCTTCATCCAGACTCCTTCATGTGCTGCTACCGAAGCAGCTATGTACTCCGCTTCACACGTAGATCCCGCCACGATGCTTTGCTTGGAACTGCACCAACTGACAACTCCACCATTCAATATAAATATGTATTCGGTCGATGACTTAGAGTCACCCGAATCTGTGTCGAAGCTAGCATCAACGTAACCCTTTACGACAAGCTCTTTGTCACCTCCATAAACAAGAAACATATCATTCGTCCGTTTCAGGTACTTCAGGATGTTCTTGATCGATGTCCAGTGATCCACTCCTGGATTACTTTGGTACCTCCCTGCCAAACTTATGGAACTTATGGCTGATGCATAGGGAATGACTTTCATTTTCTTTCTATCTTCTGCATTGGTCTGACATTGAGTCTGACTCAATTTCACACATTGTAACACAGGCAGGAACCCTTTCTTTGACTGATCCATTTTGAACTTCTTCAAAACTTTGTCAAGGTATGTGCTTTGTGAAAGTCCTATTAAGCATCTTGATCTATCTCTATAGATCTTGATGCCCAATATATAAGCAGCTTCACCGAGGTCTTTCATGAAAAAATTCTTATTCAAGTATCCTTTTGTGCTATCCATAAATTCTACATCATTTCCAATCAACAATATGTCATCCACATATAATGTCAGAAATGCTATAGAGCTCCCACTCACTTTCTTGTAAATACATGCTTCACCGTAAGTATGTATAAAACCATATGCTTTGATCACCTCATCAAAGCGTATGTTCCAACTCCGAGATGCTTGCACCAGTGCATAGATGGATCGCTGGAGCTTGCACAATTTGTTAGCACTTTTAGGATCGACAAAACCTTCTAGTTGCATCATATACAACTCTTCTTTCAGATATCCATTAAGGAATGTAGTTTTGACATCCATTTGCCAGATTTCATAATCATAAAATGCGGCAATTGCTAACATGATTCAGACAGACTTAAGCATCGCTACGGGTGAGAAAGTCTCATCATAGTCAACTCCTTGAACTTGTCAAAAACCTTTTGCGACAAGTCGAGCCTTGTAGATAGTAACATTACCATCAACGTTAGTCTTCTTCTTGAAGATCCATTTATTCTCTATGTCTTGTCGATCATCGGACAAGTCCACCAAAGTCCATATTTGTTCTCATACATGGATCCTATCTCAGATTTAATGGCCTCAAGCCATTTTTCAGAATCTGGGATCATCATAGCTTCTTCATAGTTCGAAGGTTCGCCATTGTCTAACAACATGACTTCCAGGACAGAGTTACCGTACCACTCTGGTGCAATACGTGTTCTGGTCGACCTTCGAGGTTCAGTAGTAACTTGATCCGAAGTTTCATGATTATTATCATTAGCTTCTTGTCTAGTTAGTGTAGGCATCACAAGAATGATTTTATCTGATGATCTACCTTCCAATTCGAGCAAAGTTACAATTACCTCATCATGTTCTACTTTCCTCCCACTCACTTCTTTCAAGAGAAACCCCTTATCTATAAAGGACCCATTTAAAATCTTGCCTTCGGATATGTGGTAGAAGGTGTACCCAATAGTTTCTTTTGGGTATCCTATGAAGACGCACTTCACTGATTTAGGTTCGAGCTTATCAGGCTGAAGCTTTTTGATATAAGCATCGCAACCCCAAACTTTAAGAAACGACAGCTTTGGTTTCTTGCCAAACCACAGTTCATACGGTGTCGTCTCAACGGATTTAGATGGTTCCCTATTTAACATGAATGCAGCTGTCTCTAATGCATAATCCCAAAACGATGAAGGAAAATCAATAAGAGACATCATAGAATGCACCATATCCAATAGATTACGGTTAATTCGTTCGGATACACCATCACGCTATGGTGTTCCATATGGCATGAGCTGTGAAACTATTCCACATTGTTTCAAATGAAGACCAAACTCGTAACTCAAATATTTGTCTCCGTGATCGGATCGTAGAAACTTTATTTTCTTGTTACGATGATTCTCTACTTCACTCTGAAATTCTTTGAACTTTTCAAATGTTTCAGACTTGTGTTTCATCAAGTAGATATACTCATATCTACTCAAATCATCTGTAAAGGTGAAAAAATAACGATACCCGCCGCGTGCTTCAACGCTCATTGGACCGCATACATCAGTATGTATTATTTCCAATAAGTCATTAGCTCGCTCCATTGTTCCGGAAAATGGAGTTTTAGTCATCTTTCCCACGAGGCATGGTTCGAAGTATCAAATGATTCATAATCAAGTGATTCCAAAAGTCCATTAGCATGGAGTTTCTTCATGTGCTTTACACCAATGTGACCTAAACGGCAGTGCCACAAGTATGTTGCACTATCATTATCAACTTTGCATCTTTTGGCATCAATATTATGAATATGTGTATTAATGTGATCGATATTCAATAAGAATAGACCATTCCTCAAGGGTGCATGATTATAAAAGATATTACTCATATAAATAGAACAACCATTATTCTCTGACTTAAATGAATAACCGTCTCGCATCAAACAAGATCCAGATATAATGTTCATGCTCAACGCAGGCACCAAATAACAATTATTCAGGTCTAAAACTAATCCCGAAGGTAGATGTAGAGGTAGTGTGCCGACGGCGATCACTTCGACCTTGGAACCATTCCCGACGCGCATCGTCACCTCGTCCTTAGCCAATCTTCGTTTAATCCACAACTCCTGGTTCGAGTTACAAATATGAGCAACCAAACCAGTACTGAATACCCTCATGCTGCTACGAGCACTAGTAAGGAACACATCAACAACATGTATATCAAATATACCTTTGTTCACTTTGCCATCCTTCTTATCCGCCAAATACTTGGGGCAGTTCTGCTTCCAGTGACCATTCCCTTTGCAGTAGAAGCACTCAGTTTCAGGCTTAGGACCAGCTTTGGGTTTCTTCATGGGAGAGGCAACCTATTTGTCATTCTTCTGGAAGTTCCCTTTCTTTCCTTTGCCCTTTTTGTTGAAACTAGTGGGTTCGTTAACCATCAACACTTGATGCTCCTTCTTGATTCCTACCTCTGCCAAACCAAACCAATAATTCGAAGAGACTTGCAAGGATATTATGAGCACACATAAAAAGTTCAGAGAAGAACAAGATAACCTTGATCATAAACTCACAATTCATCGGATCTCGACAAACACACCGCAAAAAGAGATTACATCGAATAGATCTCCTCGAAGACTGAGGAGAACTTTGTATTGAGATCCGGAGAGAGAGGAAGCCATCTAGATACTAGCTATGGACCCGAAGGTCTGTGGTAAACTACTCACAACTCATGGTGAGGGCGATGATGATGATGATGATGATGATGAAGGCCTCCGTGATGGATCCCCCTCCCGGAACAGACTCCAAGATGGGATCTCCATGGGAACAGCAGCTACGGCGGTGGAATTAGGGTTTTCCCTCTGCGTATGGAGTTTCTAGGGTACGTAGGTATATATAGGAAGGAGGAGGGCACCGGGGGCCGTGTGGGCCAGCCTCGAGGCAGGGGGCGCTCCCTAGGAAGGGGGCGTGCCCCCCACCCTCGAGGGCTGACCCTACGTCCCCTTACTTGGCCCCGAAGACTCCCAAGCGTGATTTCCTCCAAAAATATCTCTCGCGAAGGTTTCATTTCGTTTGGACTCCGTTTGATATTCCTTTTCTGCAAAACCCTGAAATAGGCAAAAAACAGCAATCTGGACTGGGCCTTTGGGTTAGTAGGTTAGTCCCAAAACTGATATAAAAGTGAATGATAAAGCCCATTAAACATCCAAGACTTCATAAATAATAGCATGGAACAATCAAAAATTATAGATACGTTGGAGACGTATCAAGCATCCCCAAGCTTCATTCCTGCTCGTCCTCGAGTAGGTAAATGATAAAGAACATATTTTTGATGTGAAATGCTAACCAATATAGTTTTTCAATGTAATTCTCTTAATTGTGGCATGAATGTTCAGATCTGAAAGATTCTAGATAAAAGTCTATATTGACATAAGAAATAACAATACTTCAAGCAATACTAACAAAGCAATCATGTCTTCTCAAAATACTATGGCTAAAGAAAGTTATCACTACAAAATAATATAGTGTTGGCTATGCTCCCTTATTATCTCACTAAATATTCATATCATGCACAACCCCGATTTCAGCTAAGCATTTGTTTTCATGCTCTATCTTTTCAAACCTTTCAACTTTCATGCAATACATGAGCGTGAGCCATGGATATAATACTATGGGTGGAATAGAGGTGGTTGTGGAGAAGACAAAAGAGGGAGATAGTCTCACATCGACTAGGCGTATCAACGGGCTATGGAGATGCCCGTCAATAGATATCAATGTGAGTGAGTAGGGATTGCCATGCAACGGATACACTAGAGCTAAATATGAATGAAAGCTCAACAAAAGAATCTAGTGGGTGTGCATCCAACTTGCTTGCTCATGAAGACCTAGGGCATTTGAGGAAGCCCATCGTTGGAATATAGAAGCCAAGTTCTATAATGAAAATTCCCACTAGTATATGAAAGTGACTAAACATGAGACTCTCTACAATGAAGAACATGGTGCTACTTTGAAGCACAAGTGTGGAAAAAGATAGTAGCAATTGTCCCTTTTTTTTCTTTTCTTTTTTTTTCTTTTTTTGGGCCTTTTTTTCTTTGGCCTTTCTCCTTTTTTCTTTTTTTTGTGGAGGGGCTTTATAGATTCAGCCTTTCCTCCCATTGGGACAATGATCTAAAAATGATGATCATCACACTTTCATTACAACACAATATTACAACTCGATACTACAACAACAAAGTATGACTCTATGTGAATGCCTCCGGCGGTGTACCGGTATGTGCAATGAAACAAGAGTGACATGTATGATAAATTATGCATGGTGGCCTTGCCACAAATACGATGTCAACTACATGATCATGCATGGCAATATGACAATATGATGCGTGTCATATAAACGGAACGGTGGAAAGTTGCATGGCAATATATCTCGGAATGGCTATGAAAATGCCATGATAGGTAGGTATGGTGGCTGTTTTGAGGAACAACATGGTGGCTGTTTTGAGGAAGGATATATAGTGGGTTTATGGCACCGGTGAAAGTTGCGCGGTACAAGAGAGGTTAGCAATAGTGGAAGGGTGAGAGCGCGTATAATCCATGGACTCAACATTAGTCATAAGAACTCATATACTCATTGCAAAAATTTACGAGTCATTAAAACAAAGCAATCAACGCATTCCCCTAGGGGGGAGGTTGGTAGGAGTTAACCATCGCGCGCCCCTGACCTCCACACAAAGGTTGACACTCTACAAATACCTCATGCTTTAACTTAGTCACATAACGGTTCACCATACGTGCATGCTATGGGAATCACTAACCTTAACACAAGTATTTCTCAATTTCATAATAAATCCACTAGCATGACTCTAATATCACTATTCTCATGTCTCAAAACAATTATCAAGCATCCAACATCTCTTTCTATTCAATGCACTTGGTGTGAATTTTTTTACAACATTGACATTGGATGTCTATCATGTGAAGACTAGTTCCTTTAGCCTAAACACTTTACCATGCTGTTTTAATAGACTCTCAAATAGATCTAAGTGAAGCATGAGATTTCGACAATTTCTACAAAATATTATCTCCACCGTGCTCTAAAAGATATAAGTGAAACACTAGAGCAAAAACTATTCAACTCAAAAGATAAAAGTGAAGCACATATAGTGTTCAACAATTTCTAGGCCATATTTAACTCTCTCAAATAGGTGTGTCCAGCAAGGATGATTGTGACAAACTAACAAGCAAAGACTCAAATTATACAAGATGCTCGAAGCAAAACACACAGCCAGTTACGAATAAAAATATAGCTCCAAGTATAGTTACCGATGGATGAAGACGAAAGAGGGGATGCCTTCCCGGGGCATCCTCAAGCTTAGGCTTTTGATTATCTTGAATTTACTTGGGGTGCCATGGGCATCCCCAAGCTTGGGCCTTTGCTACTCCTTGTTCCATAGTCCATCAAAGCAATACTCAAAACTTGAAAACTTCACAACACAAAACTTAGACAAAAATTCTCGTGAGCTCCATTAGTAAGAGAAAGCAAACCACCACTCAAAGGTACAGCAAGGAATTCATTCTTTGTTTATATTGGTGTTAAACCTACTGTAATCCAAGTTCTCTATGGTTCATATCCTCTAATATTACTCATAGATGCATCGGAATAAGCAAACAACACACGAAAAACTGAGTCTGTCAAAAACAGAACAGTCTGTAGTAATCTGCTGGGTTCGCCTACTTCTGGAACTCCAAAAAATTCAAACTAAATTGGTAAACTTGCGCAAGTTGTCTACCAATCAGCAGCAAAAATAATCAACAAAAAGAACTCTCCAGTAAAATCTGAAGAGTACTTTAGCGAGCACTAACGATTCTGTTTTTCACAGCAAGATCATATAAACTTCACACAAGTCTTACCAAAGGTTCTACTTGGCACAAACACTAAACAAAACATGAAAACACATCTAATCAGAGGCTAGATGCAATATTTATTCCCTAACAGCAACAAAATCAAAAAAACATAAAATTGGATTGCCTCCCAACAAGCGCTATCGTTTTATGCCCCTAGCTAGGCACGATACAAGATAAATCTAGGTATTGCCATCTTTGGTCTTCACCCTTTTAATGGTGTCAAGCTCGAATCCGGGAGGTTCTTTGCGTTTCCCTTCATATTCATAAATCTTAAGATCTAAAGCATCCAACCGCTTATTGCAAAGAGTAATCAACATATTCATGCGGTGGAGATTCCCAATAACACTCTTAAGAGGTTCAAGAGATTTTTGTAATATTTTCGTTACTTCGCAAATTTTCTCAAAAACTTGCGTCCCTTCCGGGGTTGAGTTTGACTCCTTTTGGGGAGGTAGTGTTCCCACTATTCCCTCTATGATTTCATGCGCGAAACTAGGATCAACTTTGATAAAATTTCGTTTGGCAACGCAATCCAAGAGTTGTCTATGAGGCATATTCAATCCAACGTAAAAATTGCGAAGCAAGATTCTAAAATTCACTTCAAAGGTGCACTTACGATAAGATTCCATCATCCTAAACCAAGAATCTTTTAAGTTTTCTCCTTGCCTTTGCTTGAAGTGAAGAACTTCAAACTCGGGAGACAGAGGAGCTGATAAGGGGTTAGCCATAATGACAAGCAAGCAATCCAACACACACAAGCAAACAAGAAGCAAGCGAACGAAAAACACATGGCGGAAGAAGGGCAAATAAAATGACAAAGGTGAACTGCGGGAGAGGAAAACGAGAGGCAAATAAATGTAATGCGAAGGATAAGGATATGTGATAGGTACTTGGTATATGACTTTTGTGTAAGCCTCCCCGGCAACGGCGCCAGAAATTCTTCTTGCTACCTCTTGAGCTTGCGTTGTATTCCCTCGAAGAGGAAAGGGAGATGCAGCACAGTAGCGTAAGTATTTCCCTCAGTTTTTGAGAACCAAGGTATCAATCCAGTAGGAGACCACACGCCAGTCCCTCACACCTGCACAAACAAATAAGAACTTCGCAGCCAACGCGATAAGGGGTTGTCAATCCCTTTACGGTCACTTACGAGAGTGAGATCTGATAGAGATGATAATTATATTTTTGGTATTTTTAGTTTAATAGAACAACAAATAAAAGCAAGAAAAGTAAAGTAGATGTAGATTGATATGTTGAGAATAGACCCGGGGGCCATAGTTTTCTCTAGTGGCTTCTCTCATGATAGCGATATTCTACGGCGGGTAAACAAATTACTGTCGAGCAATTGATAGAAAAGCGAATAATTATGAGACTATCTAGCCATGATCATTGTATATAGGCATCACGTCCGAGACAAGTAGATCGAAACGATTCTGCATCTACTACTATTACTCCACACATCTGAAGGAAATATGCCCTAGAGGCAATAATAAAGTTATTATTTATTTCCTTATATCATGATAAATGTTTATTATTCATGCTAGAATTGTATTAACCGGAAACTTAATACATGTGTGAATACATAGACAAAACAGAGTGTCCCTAGTATGCCTCTACTAGACTAGCTCATTGATCAAAGATGGTTATGTTTCCTAGCCATAGACATGAGTTGTCATTTGATCAACGGGGTCACATCATTAGGAGAATGATGTGATGGACAAGACCCATCCGTTAGCATAGCACTATGATCGTTTAGTTTTACTGCTATTGCTTTCTTCATGACTTATACATGTTCCTATGACTATGAGATTATGCAACTCCCGAATACCATAGGAACACCTTGTGTGCTATCAAACGTCACAACGTAACTGGGTGATCATAAAGATGCTCTACAGGTGTCTCCGAAAGTATTCGTGGTGTTGGCATAGATCAAGATTAGGATTTGTCACTCCGAGTGTCGGAGAGGTATCTCTGGGCCCTCTCGGTAACACACATCACAATAAGCCTTGCAAGCAAAAGACTAATGAGTTAGTCACGAGATGATGTGTTACGGAACGAGTAAAGAGACTTGCCGGTAACGAGATTGAACTAGGTATGGAGATACCGACGATCGAATCTCGGGCAAGTAACATACCGATGACAAAAGGAACAACGTATGTTGTTATGCGGTTTTGACCGATAAAAGATATTCGTAGAATATGTAGGAGCCAATATGAACATCCAGGTTCCGCTATTGGTTATTGACCGGAGATGAGTCTCGGTCATGTCT
Source organism: Secale cereale (assembly GCA_902687465.1). Taxonomy (NCBI): domain Eukaryota; kingdom Viridiplantae; phylum Streptophyta; class Magnoliopsida; order Poales; family Poaceae; genus Secale; species Secale cereale. The sequence continues at coordinate 467,640,110 of LR738713.1, read as the reverse complement.
ACATAGTTCTCGAACCCGTAGGGTCCGCACGCTTAACGTTTGATGACGATCGGTATTATGAGTTTATGAGTTTTGATGTACCGAAGGTAGTTCGGAGTCCCGGATGAGATCACGGACATGACGAGGAGTCTCGGAATGTCCGAGACATAAAGATTGATATATTGGACGACTATATTCGGACACCGGAAGTGTTCCGGAAAAGTTTCGGATTTAACTGGATTGCCGGAGGGGGTTACCGGAAACCCCTACGAGGGGGATGGTCCATAGCGGGCCTTGAGGAAAGGAGAGAGGCAGCCCATAGAGGCTGGCCGGCGCCCCACATAGGGATCCTAGTTGGACTAGGATTGGGGGGGGG